>JAPEUZ010000005.1:1200000-1542361 GCA_027946495.1 Didymella sp. IMI 355093
GGCGCTCGCTTGGACGGCGTCTGGACATTCTGCGTGGGTACTAATGCTGGCTTCTTGATAGCGGTCGTGGGACGTGATATGGATGAAATGCGACTCGGCGTTCCGGTGGGCGTCGCTGCAGCAGCACTGGCAGTCCTCTTGCCAGGAACGGTCATTGACATGCGCGCAGAGGGACCACTGGGCTTGCTGGGCGTGGTTGGCAGCCGCTTGCCGGTACCATCGCTGGTGGTGGGCCTGCTGGGGTTGCTCTGGTTCGACATGGCGGATGCAGGTCGCAGCGGTGGAGGCATGCCGTTGTCCTGGTTGAAGAAGCTCGACCTTCGCCGTCTGCCCTTGCCGTTCGCTGGCGAGGAAGGCAGTTGGGCTAGACTCTCCATGGTCCTCTCCGAGAGCGAGGGCCGCGACTTCCTCTTCTCGCCTTCCTGGAGATGCTCAAATACCTCTGGCACGTACTCGGGCGAAGAGCTGCTTTCGTGGAAGCCAGCTCGCGAACCCGCCCGTGAGGATGCGCGTGACGCTGAGCGGAAGCCATCGAGGCTGCCCAGCACGTCGTCCTCCCTGGTTATGCTCGGTGTGCGCAGTGGCTGCGAGGGCGTCCGGCTCTGGCGCGAGGGCGGGCGAGCAAAGGGCTTCTTGAAGGCAGGAGCGCTCTGGCTGGTCACGCGCGGGGGCGGCACTCCAGAGCTGGGGATGCCGCTCGCCCGTCTGGCAGAAGACGGGACGAGAGAGGCGCGGCTGGGCTTCCTGGCGAGAGGCGCGTTCGCGGTCGGCTTGGGTGCGGGTACGGTGCCTCTGGAGGCAGTTGGAGCCTCGTAGGAGGGAACGAGCGAGATTCTCGACGACTTTCGCTGGACAGTGGGCTGGGGCGGTGCTTGTACCGGCTGCTGCGGGGACGGACGCGATATCGACGACACCGAGGGCTTCTTGCGCAATTGGGTGTTTGACGCGGACGGGCGCAGCTGGGGCTGGCTCCCTGACGGACGCAGCACTGGCAGCCGCGAGGTCGCTGGACGCGGTATGCCAGAGGGCCTCGCGAGGTTCGAGGGCGGATCCATGGCCGCAGACGGGCGTTTCAACGGTCAACGTCGCAGTTCATGCGCGGTCGGATGCACCCGAGGGCTGTCGAGTATTTCGCGCAGGGATTGGCCTCTCCCTGTCTCGTACAATTTCGCGGATGCTGGGATCTTCCTGATGTCACTGCACCCAGCCGTTGCCGGAGCGACGCTGTGGTTCGCATGAGTGGGGACGTCTAGAGCCCTAGAGCCCTACACACCACAACGGGCTCCGCCTGCTGCACGATCCACACCCTTCACCACCGACCCTCGACCCTCGACGTTTGCGCTGCGACGTGTGCGCCTTATCGCGACGTCTGCTGGAGATCGAATCGGACGCATTGCTTTCGCGACACTTCCGCACCCCGCACGCGCCGCGTACGCGAGCTCTTCGAACGTCACTGCGAAGCTCCACCTCCAACCCTAAGCCCTAGACCCTAAACCCTAGACCCTAAACCCTAGACCCGAGCCGGCGCCGTTGGACAAACACGACTGACGACCGCTTCTGCCATACATCTGCATCTGGACCTGGACCATGGAAGCCTCACTGCTGCCGACCACCGAGGACGCGCACCCGGAGACGCCTGGGCTCAAGTCGCGCTCGACCTCAATAACGCCGCCGCCGCCGCCGTCGTCGCAGCTCCTCAATGCGCAGTCCATCGCCGTGCGTACCCCCAGCCCGCCCACGCCGCAGCTCACCTCGCCGCCGCCCACTTCAAAGTTGAGCAACACTACCGCCCTTGCCGAGGCAGCTGCAGCAGTGCTGTACTCGCACGACCAAGTCAACAATGCCTCCGCCGAAGAGCTGCGATCCATGGTCGACCACCTCACCAATGCCCTCCGCGACATGAGACTGTCTGCCGCTCACTACAAGCTGCAGCACAACATGGCGGTGATGGAGAGCCAGGAGGCTGCGAGTCGCATGGCAGTCGAGCTGGCCATGGCGCACAGGGAGCTGGATGTGCTGCAGCAGGCCGAGGAGAAGCGCCGCCAGGCTGCAGCGCCAGAGCAGAGCTACGTTGAGACCGCGAACGCCGCCAATTCCATCATCATGGCCGAGATGAACCGCCAGAACCAGATCTTGCAGGCTGAGAACGAGCAGCTGCGCGACCTGTTCGAGCAGCAGAAGCGCCTGACCGAGCACCGAGAGGGCGAACTGGCCGGCATGATCGATGAGAACGACCGCCTGAAGTCGCGCATCCGCAAGAACCGAGACCACATGGCGCCTTTTCTTGAGCAGATGAACGAGCATAGCTCCCCCCGTTCCAACTTTGGCACCCCACATCAGCCTACCCCGCGACGTCTGCATCGCACTCCGTTCTCTAACGAGAACATTCGTGGCCCTAGCAACTTCGAGGCACTTCTCCTTGCCGACAAGATGCTGAGCCAAGAGACGGCCACAGCTCCCGCAACGCCCAGGATGGCTACACATGCACCGAGGTCTCGAGGGCACCACAGAGGTGCGCAGTCCATGTCTTCCCTCCCCAACACCCCCAACAGGCGATCGCATCCCTATGCTAGGCCGCCACGTACCCCGCCCAGCTACATGCCTGCGGCCATCCCTCAGTCTGCGCCGCCTGCTCACTACCAGCAGAAGCCTGCACATGAGCGTCGGCAGAGCTCCAACTCTACCATCACGGCCTCCAGCATCGACGAAGAAGAGGCCTTTACCGACCGCGAGGAAGACCAAATCAATGAGTCACAAGCAAGTCAGATGGCCACCAGCATGCTGCGACAAGCACCTCCACCCAAGGCAATGCACACCACGCCAGCTGCAAACCTCGTACAAAGCAAGATCTTTGGCCACGTGAAGAAAGGCCACAGCTCGACACGTCCAAAGGAGATTGAGAAGCGGCGACCAGAGTCTGCAGGGCATCATGCCAGTCCGCGAGGACGCGTTGATCACGGAGTAGGTCTCGGCATTGGAGGCTTGCGAGAATAATGTACCTGACCCGTGCAGGGCGCTTCCTACTAGCTACGATGTTACGACTTTGGATACGCGGTGGATTGTTGGTTTTCGTGTTTTATGATATCCCTTCTGTTCGCTGGCGCTGTAGCGCGCCGGTCTTTGTGCTTTACCTTGTGAGATATCAGCGTGGACAGCGCTCCAGATACGCAGCGCATCAAACCAGCGCATACCCATCATGAGATGCACCTAATATACGCAATTGACTTATCCTTTATCTCTCTCCGTAGCAGAAAACGCCGACTGCAAGCTCAAGAGTCGCGGAACCGTGAGAATCTTCAGTAAATATCTATGGATGTTATGCAACAAGACAAACCTCCAGGTTGCTAAAAACTTTTGCTGTCAAGGTTGAATTTTCTGCTACTCCAGAGTCCCTCGGACATGTCTGATAATGTTATGGTGTTGTTTCTTGCCAAGACCGGCGAAGTGCCACTCGCACTTGCCCATCTCGTACACTAGCGCCTCGCTTAGCGATTGGGGCAGGCACGCATTTTTGCACCTCGCGCAACTTCTTCGCTCGTCAGCCGAAGTACTAACAAAACAGTCCATCGACCAGGTACGCATACCGCAGCGCAGGCGCAATCAATCGACAGACGACTAATCAACCGACAGAAATCTGCAAAAATGGCCATCAAGCACAACCAGCAGATCCAGAAGAACCATTTCCACAAGGACTGGTATGCGAACCTAAATCTCCAATTGCGCAAACTCCGCTGACTGTCTCAGGCAACGCTACGTCCGCGTGCACTTCGACCAGGTAAATCCCCTCTCACTCCGCTGAGAGCAGTGGCGCCTGTGTCTTCAGATGTTAACGCTCGATAGCCTGGCAAGAAGTCGTCCAGACGCAACGCCCGTGTTGCGAAGGCCGCCAAGGTTGCTCCTCGCCCCGTCGACCTCCTCCGCCCCGTTGTGCGATGCCCTACCGTCAAGTGTATGTTGGACCAGGCAATCGAGGCAGCGCATATGCTGACTTAGAATAGACAACCGCCGCGTCAGGCCCGGCCGTGGTTTCTCGCTCGTTGAGCTGAAGGGTATGGACGAGCCTTTGCCTGTTTCAGACATCGACTAACTGTCCCAGCTGCTGGCATTCCCCGCAAGTTCGCCCGCACCATCGGTATCTCCGTCGACCCTCGCCGCCAGAACCTCTCCGAGGAGTCCCTCAAGGCCAACGTCGAGCGCCTCCAGGAGTACCGCAAGCGCCTCATCCTCTTCCCTCGCCGCAACGGCAAGACCAAGCAGGGTGACGCTTCCGCCGAGGAGGTCAAGGCCGCCAAGTCTGGCGAGAACGTTGTCCGCACCAACATCCTGCCCATCAAGAACGCCGTTGCCTTCGAGGAGGGCCCCATCGGCAACTACAAGAGCGACGAGAACGTCTACAGGAAGCTCCGTGACGCCCGCTCTGAGGCCCGCTACCAGGGCAAGCGCGCCGCTCGCGCTGCTGCCAAGGCCGAGGAGGAGGAGAACAAGAAGAAATAAGCTACTCGCTAAAGTAGTGGTTCGGTTCTGTGCTATGCCTTACGATGGATTCAAAAGTCAGAGTCTGGTGATGGATACTCCCAGCATGGGCGGCGTTAAGGTCTGTCAAAAAGACAGCTTGTGAATGATACCTAGTTTTGCAAATGCAAACACGTCCCCATGAACATCGCTCCAATGCGCACGTGACATATCTTCCATAATGTCCGAATACACGTTCGAAGTACGAATGTGCAACGGACCTCGAAGACGATCAAGCAAGCGTCTACCGCGACTGTTTGCCGTTTCTTATCGCGGGTGGGGCATCTACCGCGCCCTCCATGTTCTTGCTTCAACAGCACATTACAAAAACCTCAATCATCCTCAGTCATCTTCACTATTGTTCCCATTGTTCACGTATGTCTTAATCAGCAATCAAGTTGTTGTATCCTATATTGTCGAAGAACAGTATTGCTGTAGATCTGGTATTACAACCAGCCATCTTCCAAAGTTGCTTTCACTTTGTCGGCCAGGATACATCCCAGAGACAATCGACCCTCGCTTGTGCTGCTTGTCTATTATTTCTGCTGTCTCCAACATACAACTTCCACCCAATCCGATCCGCAGTCGGGCTTCATCGACTCCCAGGCGCACATCTATCAGCCCAAGACCCAGCGACATCACACCAAACACACGACCTGCTCCGAGATTGTGCCACAACCACGCAACGAATTCAATCCAGCGCCATTCGGTGAAGGCAGTTCGCAAACATGGCGTCCTCATCGCGCCCTCACACCATCCCAGAGCTGATCTATATCTCACCCACATCCTCCACGCCGGCTCAGGAACCCACCGGCGCCGCAAACATATCCATCCGTGAATACATCTACTTCCTTCCACACCCACTCCCTCCGAAGACACCCATCCCCTACACCCCCGGACTCCCATCCATCAACCCTCTGGAGCTCTCCAGCACACCGCTCGAGCCCACGAGCACCCTGGTGCTCACCACGCCCAGGAAGGCATTCGTAGATTTGCGGTACCTCAAGCCGACATCTCCCAGCGAGTCCGCCCTGCCCAATCACGGCGAGGCGCACCGCCTCGACTGGGGCTTCGCGGGCGTCTCGCACAGCACACCAGCGAAACCCGCACACGACACGGACACGGCGTTCAACCACGCGTCCTGGACGCACTGGCTCGACTCGCGCGTCCCCATCAACGAGCCCATTCCGCCCGACCACGGCGACATGTACGATCTAGGCGAGGGCCTGTTCCTCGAGCACGGGCATGCGTGGCATCCGCATCTGGGGCGCGTGGCGGGGCATGAGGAGTTGTGGCGCGATGTCGAACCGCAGGCGACGCACAACGAGGAGGGCGGCAAGGTGTGTGTGCTGCTGCGGTGTCATGATGAGGGGGAGAGGGTGAGGGGCGTTGTTGTGCGCGTGGGAAGGTTTTGTCAGGGGATTCTGCAAAGAGGCGCGGAGTGTACGACGGAGCGGTGGGAGTTTGATGCTGGGAGAGTGCCGGACGAGGAGAGTACAGTGGATGGACTGGAGTGTGTGCGGCAGGATAATGGCTGGAAGCGCACAGCGCGTACTGGCGATGCGTTTGTGCCCTGCACTGCCACGTTTAGGACTGAGATAGTGCAATTAGGCGGCAGAGTTAGGTATGGTGGCCTCGAGTGGGTGGTTGAAGAGGCGTGGGTGTGGAAATGATAGGTCTACTGCGAGTCTAGCAAAGAATGTCGCATACAAGGCCTATCGCCCATGTCCAGATGCCCCCAAAAAGGGTGGAGGCAGCCACAGCACAGCGACAGCACAGAGTAGACAATTGATGCAAAAGGCCTGGAGTGCGACTGATGTATTCTATGGAAGCCGAAGAATTCTCGATCGCAAGAGTGTTCTCTCAGAAACGCAGACCACGCACTGTCGCCATCGTTTTTTCGATCTCAGAAAGCAGTAACATGGGAACAATGTAAGGCATTTGCCGAGCCAGAAGCCAAGAGAAGACGTGTGCAAGCCCAGATTTATCAGGGTACCATGAACCGACAATTATTTGCTTCCAGACGCCTGGTCTCATTGACATCGCTTACGGACCGGCTAGCAAAAACCAGACCCAGCGAGGATCCGCACTCAGAAGCAGAAGCATACACTTGATCCGCGCGACGACAAGGCGAAAAAAAGACCACCAGCATAAGACTGTTGTAGTATACTCAGGACATGACCTCGCAGCGACATGTAGAAGAAAACGCTTCCCATTTTCCACTGCCAGAGGACTTGGACGTGTTAGAGGATCTCAGAACTGGGAGAAGTGCAGATCATGACTACACATTTGTTGCGTTTTTGCGGCGGAGTTGTAGGCCGATAGTATATGAAGGTATCCTTGTGTCTTGTCGAAGGGCCGAATCTTTAGTGGATCTTTGACATGGCAGTACACGTGATGTAGCAGGAGACGGAAGGTGGAGGTCAAGAAGAGTTCCTGTGACCAGGAAGGGTTGGAGTGGACGTGGAATCTCTTTGGCGTGTTTTTTTGGACTGGCTTCCAGCTCTTCGCGCTTCGGGCAGACATATAAATACTGTTGGGCTGATTTGGAACACAACGGCGGGGAGACCATCAGATCTTCTGGTTTGATTTTGGCTTCAGTGTTGAGCTCTGTGACACAGACAGACAGTCCAGAGTATTCACAAGACTTAACGTAGCCTTGAGGAAAATCTTATGACCCAGAGGAAGCAAAAGCACAGAATATGTCCCAGTCGTCTTCGAATTTGAATGTGTATGAACGAGTAGAAAGCAAACAAAAAACATCGATTCTCTCTTCGCGGATTTTGGCAATCCAGAAGAAGGAAGTTGGTGAGGGCGAAACTATAGACAGCATCACTTTATACGCGCCACGCTGGAAGAGCAGTGCACGTGACAGGCGACTTGTCCATGGAATCTGTCGGGGTCTCCTCAAAATACTGCGGTTTTACTCAGAGAAGGGCATATCCGGTACACCGCCTTTCTCGCATCTTGATTTGGCAAAGCAACACACAAGCAGCGTTCAGTGAACACGAGGCAAGAGTCTGAGAGGTCGTTCCGATTGTGTCGACCATCCGTTCAAACAGTGGACATGTACAACTTCCTGCGTCATTTTGGTGACTATGCAAATACGTATTACAGTCTTCGAGGGCAGAATGCAGGACGTCACTTTTGTCGCTCAAGTTTTATTCGGAGCGGGTCATGGATCAGACATGCATGACCTTTTGTCTAAACAGATTTTGAGACAAGCATGTATGCTTTCAGAAGAGCAGACGCAGAACATACGTCAGCGAGATTGGAGTTTCTGGATCTGAGAAGACAGGAGCGGAGAGAAGGAGACATGCACTGAAGCCAACGTGGTTTTGGTCATTAGGTAATGCACATGTTGTTGAGAGAGATGGGCTTGGTCACAATGCTCTTAAATAGACAGACAGTAGGAGAACAGATAGAGACAACTAGTCACACCTTCCCGTAAAACTACTTGAGGTCAGATTCATGTGTCGTATCCCCAACCGCCCTGGGTGGCCTGAGTGAGACCGCGCCCACTCCCGTTCGACAACGCCCTCGCAACCTGGAAACCTTGGCTCAGCAGCCCAACAGCGTTGTCAACACCCGCATGCCCCGTGCTAATCGTGCCCGGCATTGGCGGATCAGCAGGGCGCTCACTGACCCCGCGCATCATCTCCTCGCTCGCCTCACCCTGATACCTGTCCAATGCGAGCCTTTTGATCGCTACAGCCCATTTGTCGAAGTACTGCTCCTCCGACACAGTTGTGTATATCTTGCGCCCGTTCGAGGTTATGCTGAACGGCCACTCCGCCCTTAGCACAGCGTACCTCTTCGTGCAGAAGAACAGGATCGGCCATGTGAAGATCCAGAGGAACGTAAGATAGAAGATCCAGCAAATCCACTTCGTGTTACGCCACGTGTTGACGCGGTGCGAGGTGTAGATATCAACGTTCTCGTCCTCGATTGGGAAGGTGATGCTGATGTGTCCGCGGTAGTTAGTCGAGCGGATGAGCCCTTCGAGCCGGTTTGTCATGTAGGTCTGGTCGAACCCAGTGATGGCGCGCTTGAGTCGGAAGATGCGCAGCGCGGATGTACTGGCGCAGAAGCGGTGGCACCACTCTGTAAGGGTAGGGGCTTGGGTGCCAACTTCAATGTCTTGCTTGACGCCCGGAGCACGCTTCTTGAGGATGGTCCCGCGGTGCGTCTTCTCGCCGTTGAGGGCCGTGACTAGGCTCATGGCTGAGGTGTCGGTGGACGAGAAGTTTGGATGCAGGTACGAGGATGTGTTGAGCACGATGCGGAAGTCGGTCACGTCGTGTGTCTCTTTCTTGTCCCCGCGTTTTGTGGTCTCTTTGTGGGTGCCCATGATGTAGATCAGTGGTACGGGTGCGGTGTTGGCGAACGAACGCAGAGCATTCTCAAGAAACACGGGGTCGGTGTCGTAGCGGGCATCCATGTAAGTGCTCGTGGAGCATACTTGTGGCTTGCCATTGCGGAAAGCGGGCGAGCTGTGGTCGGTTCGGGTTGTGGGTGGAGGGACATGCTGAAGTAGTGGACGGGGAGCAGAGTCTGCCTCGCTGTCGGCGTATGAGGGAGGCTCGTTCAGCTCGGGCGCATCGTTGTAGGTGTAGTCGTCTGGTGTGGTGTGGAGGCTGACCGCATCTGGGTCGTCTCTGTACTCTGGCGGGGGAGCTGCCCTGCCCATGGTGGCGGTAGAGGTAGACAATAAAGAGTTACGCTATGTAAGGTACTTGTGTTGCACAAGAAGGAACGTATGTCAGGCAAAGACAGGGCAGACGACAAGAGAAGACGATATGGGACTCAGCCTCTTATGCTTACTCGAGGGGCCGCCGGTGAGACTCGCGTCCTGGTGGAGGCTGTTTTAGGAGCCATCAGGCAACCACTCACCTATCGGCGTTCTAACGGCGGGTATATGTGCTCGGACTTTCTTGGCTCTCGCATTGCAGGCGCCAAAGCGACCGGACAGCTGGTTCAATGAGAGAAGCTGCCTGGCTCTACCCTGTTCCTGGCGTTGTGCGCGCGCTGTGTCGCATGTGAGTGATGCGGGGAAGGGTACTTGCCAGCCTCGCGGACAGATGGCGCTAAGATAAGCTTAAATGCTAAAAATTTGGAGCGCGACGTGAATCGTGCTTGCAATCCATAAATACGAGTCACATTTGAGCTTCTGTTGACTCCATCCCACTTTGAGCCTTGGGCATAAAGCTTTGTATAGCTGATACTCATAAATCTGGCCTCTCTTACCCCGATTTCGCGCATTCTTTGTGCCCCGCGACAGCTCCAAAACTTCCCCCGTCGATTATGGGCTCCCGGTAGCTCTTACACCTCGAGGCGCAACTTCTATAATTCGCCAATAATGGCTTCCACCGACGCGACCATGGCCGAATCGCAAGTCAAGACACTTGACGCAACACCCGCAGAAGGACAGCACATCAGTCATGAGGGCAAAGAGTACACAACCATCAAGGAGGGACTGGCGCACATCCTCGTCCCACAGGACACGCCTACATCGACCGATCCGCGCATGTCGAAGGAGGATACGCAGAAGCAGCAAGTCTTCTACAACCCGATTCAGCAGTTCAACCGTGACCTGAGTGTGCTTGCGATCAAGACATTTGGATTGGACTCTATACAGCGAAAGCAGGAGAAGCACGCTAAATCGATGAAGAAAGGCCTGAGGAAACAGAAAGGCCAGGCGAAGGACGTGGTGGAGGAGCAGGCCGAGCCAGTAGAGCCAGCAGAAGCACTGACTGCGGAAGACGAGAACACGCTGAAGCGCAAGCTAGCAGAAGGCGAGGCCGCCGATGCAGCATCTTCGCCTAAGAAGCAGAAGGTTGCAGACAACGGCGAAGTGTTGGAAGAGGGGGAAGTCGCACCTGCACCGGATGCGCAGACGGACGCCAACAAGGAGCGCAAGCCTTGGCGAGCACCGTTCACTATCCTTGATGCGCTCTCCGCGACTGGTCTGCGCGCTCTGCGATATGCGAAAGAAATTCCATTTGCCACGTCGATCACATCCAACGACATGTCAAAAGGTGCTGTGGAGTCGATCAGGATGAACATCAAGCACAACAAGCTGGAAGGGACCATCAAGCCCAATACAGGCAACGCCATAGCTTACATGTACAGCTACTGTGACAAGAAGGGCTACGACGTGATTGATCTAGACCCGTATGGTACAGCGGCTCCCTTCATCGATTCTGCCATACAAGCCATCGAAGACGATGGTTTGCTGTGTGTAACCTGCACAGATTCAGCAATCTTTGCATCACACGGCTATCTAGAAAAGACGTATTCACAATATGGAGGACTTCCGTTTAAAGGAGAGTCTTGTCATGAGGGAGGTCTGCGCCTCGTCCTTCATGCTATTGCACAATCAGCTGGACGTTATGGCATGGCCATTGAGCCCCTACTCTCGCTCTCCATCGATTACTACCTCAGAGTCTTCGTGCGAGTACGAAAAGCGCCGAACGACGTGAAGCTTCTGGCAGGGAAGACCATGATCGTTTACTCTTGCGACAACGGCTGTGGCGCATGGACAACACAGTTCCTCGCGCGCAACAAAGCAACGAAGAACAAGAAGGGCGATCTATTCTACAAGCATAGCTTTGCCGCCGGGCCTACTGCAGATGAACACTGCAGACATTGCGGGACGAAGACGCACCTCGTTGGGCCCATGTACGGCGGGCCCCTGCATAATGTGGGGTTCGTTGAAAGAGTCCTGGCTCAGCTGAATGAAGTCGACCGCAAGACGTACCCGACCATGGACAGGATAGAAGGCATGTTGCGCACAGCATTAGAAGAGATCACGTTTGTTGCAAAGCCCAAGGACGAGAAGAGCAAACAGACGCTCGACCCTCTCATTCCCAAGGCTGATCCTGCAGAAGTGGATCACCATCCCTTCTTCTTCATCCCCAGCTCCATATCGAGAGTTGTGCATTGTTCTGCGCCACCTACTGCAGCCTTGCGTGGCGCACTCAGACACGCTGGTTTCAGGGTGACAATGAGCCACTGCAAGCCCGGGTCGATCAAGACAGACGCGTCGTGGACCGACATCTGGCACATCATGACAGAGTGGGTTCGCCAGAAGGCGCCGCTCAAAAACCCTCTGAAGGAACATACTGCAGGCCGCGCAATCATGTCGAAGCCAATCACTAGTCCGGCGAATACGAATGGCACAGCAGCAGCAGCCGCCACAGTGACAGACTCGACCGTGCCGAACGGTGAGAATGCTGATGTTGAGATGGCAAACACAGAGGGCAACACAACCCCAGCAGAGCAACAGACGGTGTCGCGACCCTCATACCTAGGCACAAACTTCGAGGTCAAATTTGACGAGAAGCTAGGCAGAGACCACGACAGAGGCAAATACGTGCGCTACCAGCTTGCGCCACGGGAGAACTGGGGCCCCATGGCGCGCGCAAAGTAAAGCGCACAAGTGACGCACCGCAGCTCTGGCATTGCCTGGACCTCAAAGCGCTACTGAAAGCGCTCCGTCATGACCGTTGGCGGACCGTCAGTCCTCAACACCGGACTGCAACTCAAGCATGCGCTTGGCAGTAGGGATGGCAAACCCGTGAATCGGCCGAAACGTTCGACTCTTCGATTGAAAAGAATCTAAACTTCCGATCATTGCCATCGCAGTCTCTGTTTCCTGTCCGCTAATCCTTGTATTTGTAACGTGACCACGAGTCTGGGTTGGTTAGCAGCCAATGCGCTAGAGCCTCAGATCATTGCGCGCATCTTACATCATACCCCAAAAACTCTTCACCACGCTGCTGGGTGCGTTAGGTAAAGACTGCGCCAGACCACACGTCCGCCTCTATCAAATGTCAGATTGATAGCACCAATGCTCGCTTGGGACTCGCCGGAGTATCGGTGCAATACAATGGGTACAATACCCCAGGATCTGACTATACGTGACAGGCAAATTTCATGCTACGCGTGGTGGAGCTGATCCGGCTGTCTCAATCGGTACCTGCAGGTTTTACGGCAGCAAGGAACGAGACAAATGTGGATGCGGCTTGACTTACGCTCCGCGGACATGGTCAGTCGAGATGCGAATTGCTGAACAATAGAGACAGCCTTGCGCTGAAGTGGGTGCTCATTCGCCGACTTTGGTGCGAGCCAACTGCTTTGAGCGCCCGGCCGTTAATCTATCGCAACGGGAGCGCTAGCGGCTGAGAAAGACTGGATATCCCCACTATGTCAGACCGACGTCACAAACAAACATCCAGTATTGTCCACTCGGCAGATGGCAGCCCATCCTGGCTACCACGCGTTCGCGCGGACGCTCGGAACTCTCTGCAGCTTGACGAGCTTGTCGTCTCAACTGTGATTGGCTGGTGCCACCTCTCCGATCGAAAAAATCCCGAGATCCCCATGTCATTGTCCAGCTTCTCGATGCCTGCAAGATCCAATTCCTCATTGAGATGGTCATGAAGTCATGGCACTAGACGCTTTGCAGAAATTCGCCTGTTGTCATTGAATTGTCAGCGCGGTCTATGCGGTCAGCAGCATCTGTATATAATAGAATTGAGCCCGCCACCTACAGCTTCCTGCATCTTCACCAACAGTCAATCTCGAAGTCAAGATGCTCTCCAAGGCAGTTCTCAGCACCTCGCTGCTCTCGGCGCTTGCCGCCGCCGCACCTAAGCCCCAGGTGGCTGGCTACACTGACGCCGATGCCTCGTTCTCGGTCGAGTACCCTACCGGTACACCCGCCAGCGTTTTCGGCCCTGACTCCCAGGTGCCTGCTGTGCCTACCCAGACTGGCTCTGCCTACCCTCGCATCAGTCCCAACCCTACTGGTGCCACCAGCCATGGCCCCTACTCTGGCACTCCTACTACCACTGGAGCTGCTAAGGCGCCTGCTACGCTCGGCACTGCCATTGCTCCTCTCCCTCCAAACCCTACCGCCACCTACTACAACACCGATGGCCTTCCCCAGAACCCCATGCCGATTCCTTACACCCCGGCTGGCGGTCTCGGAACCAACGGTTCTGAGCCTCGCTACATGGTAGAGTCTGACTTCGACTACGAGTCTATCATGCTTGGCCTTTACCAGGAGTGGATCGAGCTCGACCTGTTCAACAACGGTCTTGCTGTCTTCTCTGAGGAGGATTTCCTCGAGGCTGGCCTCACTGCTGAGGACCGCGCCTACATTGCCTTCATGGCCATCCAGGAGACTGGCCACGCCACTCTCCTCAGCAACATGCTCGGAGAGACTGCTGCTCCTCAGTGCACATACAACTACCCCTTCCGCACCGTTCGTGAGTTCATCGACTTCAACCAGAAGCTTACCCGCTGGGGTGAGTCTGGTGTTTGGGGCTTCATCAACCACCTCGACTCGCGCGAGGTTGGCCAGCTCCTGGCCCAGTCTATCGCCACTGAGGCTCGTCAGCAGATGTCTTTCCGCCAGATGCTTGGTCTTCATCCCCAGCCTGTCTGGTTTGAGACTGGTATCCCCCAGTCGTGGTCTTGGACTTACCTCGCTCCTTACATTAGCTCTTGCCCGGAGAACACCACCGTAAGTTTACCCTTTACCGATCACCCAGTTTCATAGCTAACAGTCCGTTTCTAGCGTCTGTCTTGGCAGAACTTCCCTACCCTCCACGTTGTGAACCAGGCAAACCCCAACCGTTTCTCGCCCAACGACACCAAGCCCAACGAGGTTGTTGGTAACCGCATTGGAGACCCTGCCGATTCCAACATCCCCGCTGACGAGTCCTGCGTCAATGTCGATGCTCAGGAGAACCCTGGCTACAGCTGCTCGCCTGCTATCGCCCACAACCGCTCGGAGCCGCTCTCTTTCCCCGGCAAGCTCGTCAACTTGACCTGGGACGCGCCTGGCCAGGCCGTTGGCCCCAACAACTCCTACATCACCGCTACCTCCGCTGGTGCCCCTCTGTTCGCCGCCTGGGTTAGCCAGCTCAACCTCACCTACACTCCTCTGATCACCACTGGCAACAACTCTGGTTACACCTACCAGCCCGCCAGCGAGGTCTATGAGGGTGACCCAGCTGCCAACGGCACCATGTTCCTGGCTATCACTGACAGTGACATGTTCCTTACTCCTTTCAACCTGTCTATGATCAACCCCCACGTTGTTGCTCTTGGTCTCTACCAGGCTGGTTAAATGTTGAGCGCGCATTCGCGAGCTTAGCAACCATGTATTTATATAGGACGACTAGAATACTGTCTATGTAATTACGAAGAGGAGTTAATGGCTGTTGATAATGATAATAATGATAAGAACATCTATATACTCAGTCTCTTGCAACTGATTTGTGCTTGAAAACCGATTTATCGCGTCGATAACTAATGAGTTCTTCTTGTGTTTGGTTCAAATAGCTGCCTCGATTATCTTATATCCTGAATCTGCTAATTTTGCTTGTGGATCGAGAAGGAGCTGACTGAGTTGGTATGTGCTGCTTCCTTCTGCCGAATTTATACTCCAGTCTTGTTATGGGTCCCTGAAGCATGCTGCCTCCCACGTCGCAGAAAAAGATAGAATCCAAGCTCTAGATTTCGAAATAAAATAAAATAGGAGGTCGTCAGTGTTTACCTGCGCCCTCATTGAGTGCGAATAAGCACTCTGCTGGCTACAATCATTTTGCTATTGCATCCAACTTTTTTGCGACGCGAAAGGCTGCGAAGGCTTTCGGGGACCATGTTCAACGTAACGCTTCATCATTCGAAACAAGGTCTTTCGGGTGGCATGATTCCGGATTGACCTATTAAAGATCTTTTGCCGTCTCTAGCCCTTTCACACATTAGATTCAGTACTTCTTATTCCAGAACACACGTCAAGTGGAGCGTGACCTTCCGGTATAAAGTCAGCTTTCAATGTTGACTCCTTTGTTCATCACTACGCCCATAGAGAGTTTCAAAGCTGAAATTGGAATTTCTATGTTCTGCGCCTGCCCAATCTTCTATACACTCTCAATTCTGCATGAATGCTAATACATGTTCTGTCCAAAGTGCCATCTCTGAACAGACATGGCGACCTTAGCATTCTGGACATGCCGATAGAACCTCAAAAGAGGGCGCCCGTCTTGGATACCCGAATGACCTACTCAAATCACCGACGAGACTGCCGGGCCTCAAAAGTGTTGTTATACTCTAGGTGTATTTTAGTGATTGGAAAAGTAGACAACTGTATTAACGTAACAATACCACTCGCGCAGAACCTGTGAGGTTTACTCGTCTCGAGTTGTATCGGTCAACTGTACACTTCTAACGATACAGCTCGCTTCCTTCGGTCAGGCATAAAAGCCCATGTTTAGAGGATCCTAACCTCTCGATGTTATCGATTTAGTCGATATTTTGGCTTGGACAACAGCACTGCTCTAGGCCTGTGACTCTTTTGTGCCTGTTAGACCGAGTCGAGCATCGCCAAAACCGACAGTGCTTCTATGATACTCAACCTCTGAGCTATCTACAGTCAGACTTTGCCTTTGCGGAGCGCAGTATCCTGTGAGAGACTTTTAACTTCTCTATGCCCTACTGGAGGTCTTCTGCTACAGATCGAGGAAGGAGCTGTGGCTTCCTTTCACTTCGACCTCCCGAGCGCCTGCGCCGACTTCAGCTGGAAAAATAAATATCTGACCGACTCACCGCCATAAAAACTCCCTTCAGAACACCATGTTCCCTGACTATTGCACTCGACCTCAATTTCGCTACCCAACTACGACCTATAAAGTAGGCCAGCGACATCTTTGCGCCACTGCACAAACGAGTTGGGCGATCACCGCCACCTGAGTACAGCAAGCACAGCAGCAAAGGTAAACTCAAAGACAACATCATATGTTCGCGTACTGACTACAAAGGTTCTGCGCCTACGGTAAACCATTCCCCGTTACATGATGGTAATTCATCCCCTGTAACATGGCGGTGTTCCGCTCCGCTATGGTTGTTCAACCGACCCCAGTCAAGTCCTGGGTTCAAACTTGGGCAGTGCGCTTCTTGTTGATTTTGTTTGTTGATCTTCTTTCACTCCGACATGCTCTCCCGTGCTTGCGCAAAGTCTGAAATGCAAGTTCGCGACTGCGCTTCGCCACTCTCTTTCAGGATCTCGCTTAGTAATTTAATACTGCTACGCAGCTGTTGAATTCGCAGGTCGTAGTAAGGTAGGTTAAGCTAGATGTTCCTAGGCTGCTTGCTCAATGAGTGAGATTCTTGGACATGTAGTGTGCTTACGCGCTATGGCGGAAACCTTTTCAAAGACCAACTTGATAAGAACGTGTCTTTCTGCTGTTATGCACACGAACATGTTGTTGAGTTGTTAGGACAACTGGCTCGACAAGTCCTTCAAGCTCGCTGTTGTCAATTGGTGAGGGTAATGTCACGAAAACGCGTCTTCCCAAAGCAGACATTTGAGCTCGGCGATCGCTGAACGCGTCCCGGATGGAGCCATGTAACCGAACGGCTTGCACGGACCTCGATGACGCTTGCCCGATCCCGGCGCCAGCCACCTTCCCCATACTTTTGAGTGCAGATCGGTGATTGGTTGCTTCGTCATGTTTCGCAGCTTTCCGGTCTATAGCTCACGAACCCAGATGTCAGGTTCCTGGATCTGACGCTTCTTCCCACTTCCACCACACCTTCCATACCTTCCAACGCATCACCTTCAGCTCGTCGCAACATCGCGCAAGCTTGACATCTATCAATTGACTACCAACCCCGCTTGTTGCGTACTCGTCTCCGCCTTTGCGCGCCCATCACGTCATCCGTCTGGAGCGCTTCTCGACACACCTTACACAGCATGACTGAGTCCGAGGTCCAGCAGGGAGATAAAGGTGAGTCCCAGTGAAGTTCCGACGCCACGACTCGGTATATGCCGATGCATGTCTGGGAGCGCACAATCAGCAAGGGCGCAAGCAACCGCGTTCCTGGAGACCGCCCAGTGTGCAAGGGCGCCTAAGATGCTTGCGCGCGTCGGACTGCGGATGTTCGATGACCCAGTGGGGAACGCTGGCTGACCAAATTTCGTTGTAGTCTCATGGTCGTGGGGCTCAGGACAGCCTGGCGGCGAGGTTGCCGAGGTCAAGGAGCAGGGCGAAATTGCCATCCAGTCCCACCGTGGCAACACAATCAAGAAGAACGCCGAGCCTGAGAACCCAGCAGTCCACGTTGAGCGATCCGGCAACGATGTCGTCAAGCGCGCTTCCGAGCTTCAAATTGATAAGAAGGCCAAGGGCGACTCTAACGGCGAGTCGAAGAAGGATTCCGAGTCTGACAACAAAGGAGAGAAGGACTCCGACAAGCCTGCTGAGTCCGAGAAGAAAGACGAGGATATGAAGGACGCCCCCGCATCCGAGGAGAAAGAGAGCGAGAAAGACAAGCCGACTGCGAAGAACGGCAATTCAAACGCGGAGCAGGACAAAGCTGGGTCCAAGTATGAATCGAAAGAGGATTCTAAGGATGATGCTGCCAAGTCTGACGACAAGTCTGATGAAGCAGAGGCTGGCGACAAGCGCAAGGCTGGCGAAACCAACGGCACCGAGGCCGAAAAGGAAGCTCCTGCGTCGAAGAAGACCAAGACTGACGATGCGGAAGACAAGGACGATGACAAAGCTGAAGGCGACGATGATGCTGAAGGCGAGGACAAGACCGAGAGCAAGTCGAAGGCCAAGGCCGGTCGCCCCAAGGCAAGCGAGAAGACGGAGAAGAAGGAGCCCGCGAAGAAGAAACAGTCGAAGCCTGCAGCTACTGAGGACGGTCAGCCTAGGCGCAGCGCTCGCAACAAGTAAATGGTCGCTGCCGGCGACATGACAGTTGGTCACAGCACAAAGACCCCGGCGTGAGTGAGGGTGAGATCATGTTCGTATCTGGTTTGCTTGTTAGGCGTAAGGTACTGATTGGCTGAAAGGTATTGGTAAGAACCGTGGCATAGTGATGGGATATGAGGTCTCCTAAATTCGCCTGTTCTCTGGCGTTCTCAAGATAATTGTGGTTTGTTACATCGAGAGTACTGTATGCTACACTGGAAATTGTTTTGCGGTGTCACCGTCAGCTGAACAGAGCGAAGCTGTGTGGACGTGTGTGGTTGAAGGGAATATAACGTTGATTGTGCTTATCTACTATCTGTGCACTTCGTCAGCTGCGAGCTTCCAAGATTGTGAAAGCAAGTAGGTGTTAAGGTTTCGTTCCAATCAGTAGGCATTGTATGCGTCAGTGAGACAAAAGCACTTGAGTCTCTCCGATCCGTCTTGAAACTTGAATATGAAGGTAATCATCAGGGAACAGGGCGGGAAGACGCGGAAGAAAAGTGGCAACTTACCGTGTCTTACAAACACCCATCCGCCCGCAGGCATCATGCTAATAATATCCTACGATGCGTTTTGCGGCGCGACAAACCGTTAGCAAGCGATCGCGATAGTTGTCACCATGAGTGTACGAGTTGTTGACAAGCAGCTGTTGAGGTGGCAGATGGCAAGGTGACGAACGTAAGAAGGAGCGCCCGTGGGGAAATGCGCAGAAGCGAATCTTGGCGGGTCGACCGCAGCTTCATCACCACCGTATCTTCAACACAGACGCGTGGATACGACTGACGACTAGAGCAGGCTCTGTCGATTTCCGCTGACACCCTGTTCTCAACAACAGCCTACTTATGTATTCTGCCTCGATAGACGTGCAGCACGATACCCGAACTTTTGAGACCTGCGCGACGTGAGGGGCTCGCAATTCTTGGTATTCTTTCAGCCTACCTACACCATTACAGGATAAGCCGTTGAGGACCATGCGGCTCCTGAACACGCGAATCCTCAAACTCCAAGGCTTTGTGGGTGATTACCCGTCCTACGCAATCCTGTCACGTTGTTGAAGTGATGCGGAAATTGTTTTCTCAGACCTCGCGGACATCACGGAGGCGAGGAAAAAGTAAGGTATCAACAAACTTGAAAAACGGGCGAACAGGCGGTCGGTAATGGCTTCGATTGGGCTTGAACAGACTCGTGCTGCATCGACGAGAGCAGCAGGCAATCCACTCCCTGTTCGCTCGACAAAAGAACTCCAACAAATGCTAAGCTTACTTTGGCGACGTCGAGACGCTCGACGAACTTGCTCGCAGCAAGTGGTTCACGAGAGCTTCGATATTGCAAGAGCCTTTAGCGCCGAGCCATCTCACAAATGGAGGAGGATCGGGCATCGACTTCTTTTCGAGCAATCGGATCAAGCTTGGTGGCAAGGCGGATCTCAGCAATACCGTCACGGAGATCTGTGGCATCGGTCGGGAGTCCCTTGAATGTGCGAGCATATATCCAGCAAGCATCAGCATGCGTATGTCTTGGGCAGCTGAGCGTTAAGCAACCAGATCAGAGGACATTGCATGCAGCTTGTTGGGACTTTTCGATATTAACATGCCTTTACTCTATGGCGAGAGCAAACTGAAGGTCTTCGGACGTTTAAAAGATGAGATCATGAATATCTCAGAGAACAGAACGAAACACTGTTCGTGTGGGAAAGCGCGGACTACCAATTGGTCTTCAGCTTGGCAGACGTGCTAGCCAGTGATCCAGAAGACTTCAGCGAGACCAGATGTCTAGTACCCTTTGCCTCGGACGAGTCCATGATCCCTACCCGATGATGCAAAGAGACCTTAGAATTTGGCTTCAGCTCTTTCGCATCGACGAGGTAGGACTTGCTATGTTCTACATCGCGGCTTCTATGTCCGTACGTCCTCCTGAGTATCTCTTACCCGTCATGCTGGACGGAAACAGCTTTCTACACTAAGCGTCTCTCACTTGCATCTCTCACCCCGTAGTTGCCACCAAAACACGCTAATCCATAGGTGAGTATTTATATATTGGCTTGGGCTTTTGCTATTTCATTTTCTATACCTCAACTTCGACCACTTGCACTCAACTCAATTGTAGCGACATCTACTACACTAACACAAAATCAACAACTCAACATGCAAATGCCAAGTCCACCATCATCTGTCACCAGCGAGATCCCGACACAGTCATCGTCCTCATCACAGACCACACAATCACAAGGCCAGCCGGACATGTTCCTCCAACTGTAGGGATTCCTGTACTCCTTACTGCGTTGAGCGATACTGACGATAGTAGTCTGCAAGGACCAGTCATACCTGTCCACGTTGGCTCAGGCCGCAATACAACAAGATACATACTTCCAGTGGCACTCTTCTGCTACCATTCACACTTCTTCCGACAAGAAGTCTTGCGCTATGAAACGGTCCGTGCCCGACTCGGCAGCAACAAGAAGCGCAAGTCCTCACCCGAAGAAGAGGCTGCAACTGTCCAAGTTAAAACCGAAGACAGCGAGAGCGCAACTGAGACTGTGTCTTCTGGCGATCAGAGGCGTGTCGAAGACGGAACAGTTATCAAGCTTCCTGATGTAGACTCTTTCATCTTCGGGCTCTTCCTCAAGTTCGTCTACACTGGATATTACCCTGCCACTGTCGATGCACGACCCGAGGCCAAACGTTCGGTCGTACACACCACCAAATCGACTCGACCTGAGATGCCGTATACGCCAGCGAGAGCATCGATGCCGCCCCCTGCCAATATCAACTCTCGACAAGCTCCTTCAGACAAGCCTCTGCAACATATCTCGATTCTGCTCTCAGAGAACCCTGCTATGAGTTTGCAGGAGAGCATCAACCACGTCCCAGTTCCACCCTCAGTTCAAGCCTATCTCCTTTCTGTACAGTTCGGTGCGCCAGGCTTCCTCAACCAGGCGATCAACCACATCTACTACGGCATCGGCAAGCACTTTGCTCTTGGCCCTACCTTGGTTCACTACATCTGGTCCAACACCCTTCCACATCCATTCTGCTCGTCTTCGCCTTTGCGCAAGCTGGTTCTTGATGTCATGACGGTCCACTGGTCATCGACTTCTACGCATATCGTCGCTAAGCAACCGGTTCTACACAGGCTATGGAACCAAGTCCTGGACTTGCACCGTGACCTGAGGCACGAATTCACAATGGGCTTGCAGGGAGTGCGGAAGGTCTTGCCGGTACAAGCATACTTTGTAGACACATGCGTACCCAAACCTTCAGCGAGAGAGGCAGAAAAAGAGCTGGAGGCCCAAGTCGTCAATACCGACTCGATGGGAGACTTGTCTGCTGCCAGGGTTGCGGCTATGGCTGCTGCAAAGGAGTAGGAGGGTGCCAATGGTCAGGGAAAGGAGTGATTGATACGACACCTCGTCGAATTAGCTTCCGTGGATCGATGTGAGTTTAGGCGATCTATTGACATTTCCCGGAAAATTCAAACAGAAGGTCATCACTCTGGTTGGCGTTGAGGCGTATGTAATCACGGAAAAGTCGAACATCTCGAGCAGAGCAAATCGAAGTCACTTCCCATATTGCAGAAAAACCAGGCCTCAACACCGGAGTAGTTGTAGCCAGTGTAAAGACAAAGTCTAATTCTCTCTTGTGTTTTTGAGGAACCTACGCTTACAGCTGGCTATCTTCACAACTCAGCAGCATACTTCTTAGGGATCAGTACGAATCGATGTCGATCTATCTTGACAGTAATTTTCGCAACTAGCGGAAGTGCAACCTCGGTACGCCTTGACGGGGGTGGTTGCCGCATTCCAACCCAATCACTGCGCCTGCTAAGACCAGACCGGCTAGTCTGAGGCCACCACCATGTAAAACGGTCAAGCTTCAGGAGATGTCAAAAAAGCTTCCGTCTAGCTTACCGTTTATTGTGGACTTCTATCCTTCGAAGCGTTTACCTTTGAATCTAAGCTCGCATCCAGTCTTTGGTTTATATGAAGAAGGTGCACTTGATCATCTGAGCATCCATCATCAAAGTGTCGTCCAATTCGCACCCTGCAGTCCAGCATGCACAGATCCATCATTCTAGCAATCGCGTCAACGAGCTTGGCATCGGCTCAATCAACCGCCTCTCTCACATTCTGGCGCCCCGGCTTCCAAAACAACCCCTCCAGCGCCTCGAAATGGGGCTTCGACACCTCAACCTACCCACCCTACGCCTCTGTCATCACCTCGAATCCCTCTACCACCGTCTTCACGCTCGGCTGTCCCACCTCCGCACCCACCCTCACTTTTGGAACAACTTCAGAATCATGCACGTGGGCTGACGATGGCGCAACGTACACCATCATGGATGAGACGAAATACATCGCGCACCAGACAGTCTCGGATCCCGGCGTGAGCGCCTGGTGGAGCTGTGATTACAACCAGATCAAGACAATCGTGGATTGCCACATTCGAATCGACGGTGATGTTAATGATAACACGAATGGCACGGTGGAGTTTGAGTTCCCGGATGAGTTTGGAAATGTGGTTGCATTTGTTACGGCCGAAGTTGTGGGTGCTGCGGGCTTTGCTACAGAGGAAGCGGGTGCGAAGACGATGAGTTGGGTCAGCGAGGTCGCGGGGACCGGATTGAGGACTGCGAGTGAGAGGCCGCCAACGATGACGGCGGCGCGGGGCAGTGGCGATGGCGCAGCTGCTACGGCGTCGAGTACTTTGAGTGGTAGCGCAGCCGCGAGTACGGGTGCAGCGGCGGGTTTTGGGGTCGATGCGATGAGGCTTGTGGGGTTAGTTGGTGGTGCGGCGTTTGCTGCTTGGTAATCGCTGGAGCGGGAGGGTGAAACGTGATGCGGCTTTTGTCTGTCTGCGCATCTCACACTCTCCAGTATAGAAAAAATCGTGTACAAGTACTTTATGGAAATACCGTTTCTGCTTCCGGAAAATCTTCTGCAGATGTGTTATGTCGGCGTTTCTGCCGACCAAGGCCCAGAACAAAGTACCGACGTTGATGACCAGCCTTCGCCCCGAAAAGATCACACTTTATGTGACCTTTGCGCCTCAGCACATTGCTATTTCTTGAAACAGAAATCCATGCGTAAGGACACATAGGAGCGCAATCCCATATCTTCTGTCTCGGATCCCGGTGAGCAGATGATGATGTTATCGCCCGGACGCTGCAGCCAACCTGATCGAAAAGCGCGATCAAGCGAACTGCCCTGCTTCTCCGTACCAAAGCAATTGATTCCAAGCGTTAGTCAAACACGAAAGAAACGTTTTGCAGATCGTTAGCCAACTGACTCTATCCGGCGACGAGATCCATTCTGCCTGAGTTGACGCAGCTACTTCTCATCCTCGTCTCCAACTTCATCCTCTTGTAATTCCCCGGCAAGTGTCATGCCTTCAATAGCCCGCTCGACAGCATCCATTGTCGCCAACTGCTCTTCGCAAGCCTGCTTTTTCTCTAACATTTCCTTCCTTAGCTCCGAGATCGTCGCGCTGAAACCATCCAGTGCCTCGAGCAGCGATAATGTGGTGTTGATGGTATCGAGATGAGAAGCAGCCGCCGACTTGGCTTCGTACAATGTTGCGTGAAGGAGCTCACGCGTGGAGAAGGTGCTGATCTCTAGCTCAAACGAAGTGAGAGTCTCTGTCGAAGACTCGGTCTCGGCAGCCGAGGGCGAGTCGACAGCGTCCTCCTCGGCGATGTTTTCAAGGCGAAAGGGCTCGAGCGTCTTAAAAGGTGGTGGCAGAGAGTTGGATGTGGCGGGTTGTTTGTTCTGGAAGACCGTCCTGTCGCGCGTGGTGTTGACGGCAACCTCAGTTGCGTGCAGCTTCAGTCCAAGCGGCAACGCATCTTCGTTAACTCTTTTTCGTGCACTATGGCGAAAGATGTGGCGCAGCAGGTTTCTGGTTGACATTGTGTAGTGGACGGTTCGTTGGGTGGTGGTGCGTGAGTGGAGGAGTGCGAGTGGGGTTCCAAATTGTTGTTGTTGGAAGTATTGTAGACCGGAAGTGAAGGGGACACGAATTGACAGCTCTAGGAATGAACTCTTTGAGGATAAAAAAGAACTTGACAGAAGGCTTCTAAAAGCAAGCACTGCTGAGACAGGAGACGGGAAGTGAGACATTTGAGTAAAGTTGAGGCTCTATCGCCAAGCGGTCAACGACGAACTTACAAGACTACGAGGCTGTCGTTAGAGTATCGTCGCAGAAATTCTGTTATTATAGGTCCTTGACATTGGAATGTGGCGCTCTCGGATCTTAAGCTCTCTCGTTCTGCCCTTTCCATACAGTCCAGTTGATCGCGAAGAACGTTAGCAGCAAATTCAGACGACAAGAAGAACCATGACTCATTGACCTGAGCCATCGAGTTTCGTCAAGTGTGCAACCACGCTGGATTCGGGGGAATTGTTCCTGGGGACGCGTCAGGATGATATTGAGCTCAAAGACACATTCTAGGAAGTCAAGTCGAAGTGCTCTTCATCACGAGCATGCTACAGAAGTTGTATTACACGGTCTCTTAAGGGTGTGCCGAGATGCCTATATATCGAGATGAATAAAGAGTGGATACGCGATGACAGTCGCTGTGGCGGTGATGCGCGATGTCCGCTGTTGTCGTGCGCGATGACTTCAGGGCAGCCCGCCAAGGCGTCAGAGCACCGATTGAGTTTTAGCCCCAGACCCGCAGGCGCATCTCGGGTTCTTCAACCGTCACGACTTCAGCTGCAAGTTAACGTCGCAACATCGGTGAGCGTCGGACCATACCCAGCAAAAAGACCTTTTGTCCTCGTTTTTGTTGTCCCCGATGACCGTTGGACGATGCTCCTTTCACCTCCTGACTCGAGTCGGTCCCATAGGCTGTGAGTAGGGCTATACAAGTTCTTCAGGCTTGCTTACACGCCGTACTCAGTCCTCCAACCTGTAGATAATCTTCCCAGCGTCATTTCGTATTACTGAATTAGACTTGAGCTTAAGTACTCAATCAATTTCAAGCCTGACTGTATGAAGAGAACGACCACGGACTGCCTCGAACCATTTCGAGAGGAGGTCACCTATCCCGGGCCTAGGAAAACGCGAAAGTCGAAGTTTCAGCCTCGTGCCTCTCGACACCATACCTACGCCGAGTATAAAGATCTATGGTACCCGGTCTCCGATTTGGCGTGTTTCTTTCGCCCTCACTTTTCACGTTCGCGGTCACGACCATCACAATGCGTGTCCTATTGCTGTCCTTCACACTCATTGGAGCCATGAGCTCAACGATTCACGCAGACTGCCATCACCCCAACGGAAACATACGAACCGATGGGTATCATGCGCCATGCGCTGATGTCCTGGGGAATTCTCTGAATACTATGTGCTGCGCCATAGAACGTCCGAATCCTTCCGAGGGTTTCTCCAAAGATGGTCTCCCGGCTGACGTTTGTTTGCCCAATGGACTTTGCAAACAGAGCTGGAGGCAAGACGAGAAGAGTTCTGTCACCACTCACTACTACCGAGAAGAGTGCACTTTTACAGATTGGAAGAGCGGCAAGTGCCTGAGCGTTTGCTTGTCCAACAGTGTACGCATCGGATCTATCAATCGTCTGGGACAACGTCTCTAATACGAGTCAGGCAAGTCGTAACGTCAGAATGATACCGTGCGACGACACTGCCAATTCCACGCGATGGTGTTGTGGCGACAATAAGGACTGTTGCGCCGGCGACATTGGCGTCGAAACCCTTGCCCAAACTTTCTTGGGAATGTTTACAAGTGCAACATCGGCCTTGCATTCTTCGACCACTGTGGTCACTACCTCGTCCACGCCTGCGCCGTCTGCGCCGCACCTGTCCACGCTCAGTCCCTCATCGCCCGTCGATTCAAAAGCGCCTTCGTCGATTTCGGGCGGCGCAATTGCTGGTGTCGTTGTTAGTGCACTGACAGGCTTGTTTTTAATTGGAGCTGCATGGTTTTTCATTGCGCGCCGGCACAGAGCTGCCGGCCCAATGTCTCCTCTTCACAGAGAAGAAGGTTATGTGGCCGATGGTTCCAAGACCTACCAGGCATATGAAGCCGATGGGGTTGAGCCACAGATATCTGAAATATCTGCTGCCAATATCAAAGATCATGATGGGAGAGTCAGGGTACATGAGATGCAGTAACACACTGCGACGATGGTTCTGCTACATATTGTGACACTGAGTCTCATACAGGGCCAGCCTGCATCGAGTTCCTCTGTGGAGACAGTCAAATCGTATTGCACAATTCAAGAGATCTGTCTCGCTGATGGCAGATCACGACATGTACCTTCGCTTCCTGGCCTCTAGCAATGTCAATTACCGTCGCGGTCAAGGCGAGATCAGGCTCAAAGACTACGGTTCCAATGGAATTGGGGCCTCGGTCTTAGCCTCAAACACTTCACTAAGGCGGACGATGCGACTATATGGTTCTTCTTGGACCGCGAGGCTCGCAGACCATCTCTCGCTGCCCCGCTGTCCCAGGTTGCACAGAGTAAATTCGCAAGGCCCTTCCCTCTTCTGACTGTAGGCTTGAGATTGTGATGCTTGAATTGGGAAATTTGGTTTTTACGGAGAGCAGATCGCACGCGATAACAGATGATACTTGAGGCGGAAGGACAAAAGTGAATTTGCGTGAGCCAACCATGTACAGACCCACGAATTGAAAGACTACTAATGCTTGCATCCATTCACCTGCATCATGCCCTCCCTTCGCACATGATTTTCGTGAGAACAGAAGACAGCATGCGATAAGGCTGACACGCGGGCCATACGCATCGGCTGGTTCCCTGGATGTCTCAATATGGCGTACCTTCAACGAAGTAGTCGGAGGTTGCCGCATTTACTTCACGTGCTCACCGACTCTAGTCTTCAGATGTTTGCGCAGACTAAGGCTGGGCTTAAGACGTTTCTGGAACATCAGGAGCACTTCCACAGAAGGGGATCTGCACCCACCCCAGACACGTCAAGCTTCTTTTAGTGTGTGAACAGAAAGAGAATCTGACAATATATATCTTCCATCTGCTCTATCCGCGATCATAGGGACAGTTAGAGTAATGGATTGAGAGTTTTAAACTGGTGTGTCTGACGTTGTCGATAAGCCAATGAAAGGGGTATGGACGGCCTTGCGCCGCGAACTGTGAAGACCCAAAGGTCGCTCACTCACGCCAATTTGACTTCCCGCGGCCACATTGTTGCCCTGTCGGCCAATATTAATTCCCGCCTGCATAAGTATTCATTGATTTTCGGAAAGTTCGTCACCATCCGGCAGACGTATTGGTGAGACCCACAAAGAGCAATAGTGGTGGCACACGCCCCCCAGGTCTATCTACCAAAGAAGAATTGTGGAGCTCCACAGTCAAAGAAGCCCAAGTTTACTCTAGGCCGCGCGCTTCTATTTGTTTTTTTGTTTGCTGGGGTACTGGCCATTACTTACTTTCACTTTGATCAGTTGATGTAGAAACAAAAGACCATAGCTGACCTGCATGTCTCTTTACACTATGCTCTGACTAATCTCTTGATGCAAACAAAGATTTGTGTTAAGTGCGTTGGTTGTATCTATAGTAATCTAAGGTCTAGAAGGTATAGAAGGTACAAAGAAAACGATAACTTGTGCAGACAGACTTGTAACAACCTAGTAAGTAGAGAAAGAAACAAACATGACTTAGCTTTGCGAATGTATAGCACGCGTGCGTACTAACTCTAACGTCAGTGACAAATGCAATATAAACTATGTGCTGGATTCTTCTGGGATATCCTGTCTGCCTTTGTCTGCCTGCTGCTGCGGCTGAGGTGTTCGAAAGGCACAGCTCTTCTCGACAAAAGAGCGCTGCCGCACACAGCGCTTACAGCTGTGCGCATATAACGCTGGTTCACGCAATGCTGACGATCTACGATCTCGGACTAAAACGCCGTAAATCTGTGGTTGTGGAGTTCGGAGTTCTCTCAACGTTGTTTGAGCGGGGCAGCCGAACCATCGATGAAGCGGGAACGAGACCGGTCGATTGTCCGCAGCCACGCCTTACCAACGACAAGGCGCAGAAGGGCGTATGTAAAGCGCAATGCATGATGCAGTGCATTGCTCTCATAGGCGGGAACGCCAAGACGGAATGAGCGAAACGACGCTTTCGGATAAAACAACCTGGACCTTTATATCGCAGAGCGGGCGAAGGCTGACTGAGTTGCCGCAACCGCTTCAACCGGATATTGTAAGTGCAGACTTTGCGTGTGGCAAACATCAACCGCATCACACCACACAAAGTGAAACCTGGACCACAATCTATAATGGACCCAGCGACGAACCCGGCCGTGCATGTTCGGCCTTCAACGGATGGGCGAGCGTACGAGGAACCGCAGGAGGTGTGGGATGGTCTGGTGCGGACAGTGTCCCGGGTGACAGGTCGTTCAAGGAGAGAGAGTGACGCAGAGAAGCATGCACAAGTTGGAGAAAGCGACGAGGTCAAACATCCTCCAAGGACGGGATCAGAACGAAGAAAGGGCGACGAAACGATCGACGAGGAAACTGCAAGTCAGATTGCACGAGACACCTTTCCGGAAGGCGGCTTACGCGCATGGCTCGTCGTGGTAGCTGCGTGGTTGCTACTTTTTCCATCATTCGGCTTCATGGTCTCCATTGGCACGCTGCAGGACTATTGGGGCCAGCACCAGCTCTCGGACCTATCGGCTAGTACAATCGGGTGGATTCCATCAGTCTTTGTGTACCTTGCCCTCGCTCTCGGTCTCTTCGTAGGACCTCTGTTCGATCGCTATGGCCCTCGTTGGATCGCCCTCTGTGGCAGCATTGCCGAGCTGATCATGATATTCTTGCTTGCTGAGTGTAGGACGTTTTGGCAGATGATGCTGTGCTGCGGAGTGCTTGGAGGTCTGGCAGGTGCGCTCTTGACCACCACCAGTCTTGCGGCAGTTGCACACTGGTTCAAGGAAAGACGAGGACTGACCCAGGGAATTGCTATGATGGGTAGCAGCTGCGGTGGCTTGGTCATCCCTTTGGTGTTACGGACGACTTTCCCGAAGTACGGGTACGCGTGGTCACTCCGCATTCTCGGCTTCGTCTTCCTCTTTTGCTTCATCGTTGGCAACCTTCTCATCAAAGCTCGACTGCCGCCTTCCGCGGAGGCAAAGAAAAAGGCCATCGTTTCGCTATCCATCTATGCCGACTTGCGCCTCAGTCTGTTCACCGTTGCTGTGTTTGGTTTCGAGGTTGTCCTTTTCGGTGCTCTCGGTATCTTGCCTACCTACGCCACTGTGGCTACAAACTTTTCCTCTGATACCGGATTCTACCTCATTGCGATCCTCAACGGTGTTTCTTGTCTTGGACGTATCCTTCCCGGGTACGCTGCAGACAAAATCGGTCGATTCAACACCCTCGCAGTAATGATCATCTTCACTTTGATCTTTATGCTTGTTCTTTGGCTTCCTGTCGGCGCTACTTCTCTCCCTGCACTCTATGCCTTCTCTGCACTTTTTGGATTCGGAACAGGTAGCTGGATGGCCTTGACGCCGGCATGCATTGGGCAGCTTTGCAAAGCTGACGAGTTTGGAAGGTACTACGGCTCGATATACTTCATCGCAAGTTTGGCAACCTTGATCTGTATCCCTATCAGTGGCGAATTGGTCGAGAAGGTCGGCCCTCAGCCTATGGTGGGGTTCTTTTGTGCGATTCTGGTGTTGAGCCTAGTGGCCTTCTTGTTCAGTCGATGGGCATGCTTGGGAAGACGATGGACGTTGAAGACGAAGGTATAGGATACCGGATGGAGTTTATAACGAATATAGTTTAAGTCACTCAGCGCCGCATGAGTCTTTCCTTACCACATCAGCCTGGATTTAGCAAATGCCTCGGAGCTGTGGGCGGATGTCATGCTTGTGCTATGCGATCTTCAGCTGTAACTATAGCCTCTCAGATTCTTATTCTTAGAATGAGGGTGGGAGACCTGAGCTGCTGTGGAACGTTACAGCCCTATGGGCTGAGCTTAGCTTTGTACTAGCACATAAGCCCTCACTTGGCGCTGTGAAAGCAACATCGCGAGACGTTGCTTTTGTCTCAAGCTTTTTCGATCTTTTCGATATGAGGTAGAGCTGAAGTGTACAGAATTGAAGATGTCGCTCAAGGGCTCGGATTTAAGGACTGATGCTCGTTGCGTGGCTAAAAGTGTCATGAAAAGCATAAGGCTGAGGAGCGCCTGGTCATCGCGATGCGACTGACCGGTAGCCTGCCACTCGCTGTGATTCGTCGATAACTCTGATCAACTCGAAAGCTGCAGATCGAAGAAATTTAGTGCATGTAAGCATCGGTGAGGTTGTACACAGCCCCCAAATGGTGCGTTACACGGCTTGCTGATCGTAAAAAGTTCGGCGACCCCCCTGAGCTCCTCCCTGATCTACACATGCGCAATATGTCGTTCGCTTCTTTGACCCGACACTTTTACTTGCTAGTTATTTCGCTAACAATCGCCTGTCTTGCACAAAGCGACTGTGAAAAGGATGGAGACACTTCGACGTACGATCAGAACGGTCTAGTCATCTCATTCAAGAATCTCTGCGGGAAAGACATTGAAGCGGCCCTGGATTACTTCTCAAGCCCCGAGCCAAGGCGTTCAGACTGCATCGATCGCTGCGTCAAGCAAGCACCATTGTGCTATGGCTTCGATTACACGCCATACGTTAGTAGTTCGCAGAACAACTGCTATCTAATGAACAGCACTTTCGGAGCAAGCAATGCAACATATCGAAACTTCGTTGCTGATGCAGCAATGCTGGACCCGAACCTCGTAGTCAAACTTCCCCAAAGCTGTCACAGACTGAGCCTACGAGATTGTTTCGAGCAGAACAGCCAACTCGTTTCCAACGCGTCGAGCTCAGCAACATCAGCGACTTCATCGTCTCCCACGCTCTTTTCAGGTGTGACAACCAGCGCTCCAACAGCGAGTTCAACAGGCAGCGGACACACAATAGGGGACTCTGGAGGACTATCAACAGGTGCAAAGGCAGGCATCGGCGCTGGTGTTGGGCTTGTCGCTCTGATCGCTATCCTTAGTGGGATATTGATCGTGCTCAAACACGTGAAGCGCAAGAGAGCGGCCGCCAGCTCTGCAGGTATTTCTGCGGAAGCTCAGCAAGTTCATCAGGAAAATGTGTATACACAGCAAAAGGCGGAGTCTCAGAAGTATGCGCACATGGATACGAGCTCACCGGGACTCGCGGCTGGCAATGTAACCAAACCAGTATCTGGTACTGAAGAGATACACGAGATCGATGGACGAGCTCGTCATGAGAAGTGAAAAGTGAAGAGTGCTTAGTACAAGATCGCGACTCTTCGGACGATAAGTTTGGATCACCTTGGGAGATCTGGATGTGTGTACGAATACTTTGTCACCAGCATATCCGAGGTCGTGAATACGTACTGCACCCTGGGGGCTCCGAAAAGCCACTTGTCAAAGGACAGAACTGAACACAACAGACTTGTACTTAACTAATAGATCACCAGTCAACTAGTAGCAGGGATAGCTAGATGCAAGCAGCCCTAGAAACTTCGGAGGTGGTCAGTAACTATGTAGGGGTGTTTTGTAACTTAATAAATCTTCTGGTGGCTACAGATGAGCATGCAAAAGAGAATAAATAACACTGCAGTGCGTTAATCGATATTAATCCTTCTCAACGTGGACGGTTCACACTATGCCAAGTGCTTCTTCAAGTAGAGATGAGTACCCTTACACTAGATGATCGTTCTTCAAGTAGTTGCTCGTGAAAGTTTCCACCGGGACGCTGCAGCCGGGAAAGTCGAAATCGTAAGAGGCTGGATGTTCACGTCCACGTGAGTCGACCTTGGGCAGATGGCCAAGAGCAAAGCGGAGGCCGTCAACCGATTCTAGCACGCCCGACAGATGTAAGAACTGCTCATGTTGCTTCTTCATCCCTTCCTTGATCGTGCGTGCGAATACGCCAGCCGCGAGATGCTGCACGTGACACTTCACGATTGCCTATACGAGGTCTTTGCTCGACCGGGTCATGATTGAAGACCGTAGAGGGCAGATGCTATTCCGGAGACCAACTCTGATTCTATGCTGGAGGTGGTCCCCCTGAGGCTGCATATGGTACATGAGCAAATACGGTAACTTGCTCAAAATAATCAGACCTTCGTGCAATCAATTTCGAAAACCTAATGTCATCATGTAATGACTTTCGAAGGCTCGACCAGCCACCGCTTATGTGTCCGATGTTCACTTGTACTTCCATCCGTTGACAGCTCTTTTCTGCCACTCAGCCTCCATGTCCTCAGCACATTTTTGGCAAACAGCCATGCGACACACGACGATCTCGCACTCCCATACGTTCTCATTGCAGTCCTTACCACACTTCTCGCAGACCACCGGAATCTTTACATGCTGCTTGGTACCTGTGTAGGTCTGCAGGTAGGGCCTGACCTCTAAGCTGTTGATGATTGCATTGTCTGGAATAGTCTTCAAGTCAACAGGGTGGAAGATATGGCCGTTGTTGATGCACTGGTGCTTGAGCAGGTGCTGCGGATGCCGCAGTGAGTCTGAGCGTGGCTTGAGGATTGGCGGAGTAGGCAGCGACTCGTCACTCTTGGGAAAGGGCGCCGGTGGTGTCTCTTGATCAACAAGAACATCCGGGTCGATACGTGTGGAGATAGGTCGCTGCTCAGTGCTGTTGTAGTCCGAGACCCAATTCTCCACCAGCAGACGAGACTCGTCGCGTGTCAGCTTCGGTTTCTTTGGCTTAATGCTACAGCCTGGATCTTCGTGATGGTAGTGAGTGACAACAGGCTAGAGCCTTGTCAGTGGATTACGTGCGAAAGGCCTAGCAGTGTATGCTTACGCTTGGTGGAAGTACGTTCTCAGAGCGCAAAGAAGCCGTGGCACTCTTCTTCTGATGTTCGACAAGGGCAAGCTTATCCGGAACGGGGATTCTACTTCCGACGTAGATTACGGGCTTCTTCTTCCTTGTAGGGATATCCACAAGCTTCACCATGCCGGGCGTGATCTTAGTGAAAGTCATCAGTTTTGCCTCGTGCACTGTAGGCTCTTCATCGAGGTCGATGCTGCTGCATAGCGACACTAGATCGGCGTCATCTTCCTCGTTTTCCTCATCTGGAATTTGCTCGGGCTTTGCGTGGGTGGTTTCTGCTGTGCAGCTACTGGCGAACTCAAATTTGAATAGCTCGTGCTTGCGTCTCAACTCGGAAACTTCATCATCAATCGCCTGATTTTCTGCTTCGACCCGACGCATCATCACCCTGCGAGTCTCAAGCGGCATATCCTCCTCCATCTCATCGAGCCAAGCATCCTCGGTGATCTGCAGAGGGCTCCGGAAGTGTACAGCGGTAGCCTGCTGCCAGTGCACACGCTTGACATTCACCTTTGTGCCAGGGTGCACGACATCCTCTTCCTCATCGGTCGTATCCTCCCCGTAGTACTCGTCTGTGGGGGACAGATCCGCTTCGTCGAGCTCGAACTTGTCTTGCGGTGGGAGGATTGTTTCGGTCTGTGAGCGAGGCGGCATCGGGACACTGTGCGGAGGATCTTCGTATTCATACTCAGAGATGACGCCCAGTTCAGTCACGTCCTCATCCTCACGATAGGCAGGACGTAGTGATTCGAATGATGCTTCTGTTATAGGCGACATACGCGGAAAGTCCTTAATGTTAAGTGGCTTTCTGCGCGTAGCTTTGCTCTTCGACGAGGTGCGTACAGGGCGGGGTGCGGCTGGAATTCGGAATCGCACCTCGTGATGGCTATCACTGACATAGCCAACATCTTCATCCTCTTCGTCGAGGTCGAAACGCGTGGCGGCAGCCTTGGTCTGCTCAATTGGTGATCGTTTTGGGCCTGCAAACTCTGGTATGAGCATGCGCAACTCTTTGGTGACGCTGGGCTTGGATGCCTCTGGTGGCTTATCAGGCTCGACATCTTCCTCCTTGAACTTAGTCTGACGATCGGCACCTATCTTGAATCTAGTCAGCAGAGGTCGGGAGTACTGTTTTTTCAATGCTGGTCTGACCGGTGCACCGTCGTCACTAGCGGCACCATCCTGATGCCGGAGGCGACGTGGGCTCTCTGCGATAGAAGACTTGGCCTCGAGACCGAAGAACTTTGCAGCTTTGGACGGTGTGCTGACCGGCAGTGGCGACGTGACCACGGAGGTACTTGACGAGGTTTTCGGGCGTTCGATGGTCGCGGGCTTCGTCTTCTTCGTGCCGAACAAGCCTGGCTTCTTCTTTTGGTCCGTAGCTGTCAATTTGGGTGAGAATGCAGCTGAGCCTCCAGACAAGGTTGTGTAGCTGGACCTGTTCATATCAGCTGAATTCCTGCCCAAAGAGATCCATGGGTGGTGCTTACTCCACCGCACCACTGGGTGGAGAGAACTGCATTGTGTCTTCGAGCTCTTCAGACTCCTGGAGGGTGTTGTGCATGTGTCGATCGAAGCTGTCTTCTGACTGTCTGTCTTTCACATAATTTGAGCCTGCACTGCTGATGCTGCTCACCAAGCTGGCAGCAGCCAAGTCCGGGTTGAGCACAGGCATGGTGCTTGACCGTGGCAGCCCTGCGTTTGAGCGGTTTCGACGGACCAGCTTGCGTCGCTGGCCGCCAACCCATTGGGCTGGACAGGGAGGCGTGCTCTTCTTGGCGCCTGCCATTGTGAATGTTGGCGAGCGAAGACACGAATTGGAAGGCGCGACGCTGCTACTGCGATTGCTGCGACTGCCGTTGCTGCATTTGCGACGTGACGGGTTAGCGCAGACGCGATCTGTTGAAAGAGTTGGATTGTGGGACAAGCTAGAGAGTTAGTCAAGGGAAGAGGAAAGCTAGTTGGGAGCTGCGTGCAAACGGAGCACTTGGACAACAGTGAAAGTGAATGTGGAAAGCATGCCATCGAGGTGACGTAACCACAGCAACATTGGGAAGGCATAACGGGAGGTTAAGGCAAGGCGTACTCGACAGCAGGGGCGGACAGAGGATGCGATGTGAGATGTTGTACAAACCGTGTATCAAATTCTGGGTATATCCTATGCAACCGTCCATCTATGCTAGTAATCCAAATGCTGCATTAGTCATGTCGAAAGCATACATACTACGAGCGCTCTCTATCCTTTGCTGTGCTTAGTGACCTTGCAATCTGCTCGGTCACTCCACTTCCACCTCCTACTCCGTTGAGATCGGGGCTGCCTTCTAGCGAGCGTCTCAAGCCGACATCGCTGAGATGCAGTGATGGACTGCCAGGTGGACTGGCAACGACTTGGTGTCCCGCAGGAAGGACAGTATCAGCCGCTTGACCCCCCAGAGGCTCTTCTGATTCGGGATCTCTTGTAGCCTTGCTCCGAGCAGGCTGCCTGGGACTAGCACCAAGACCTCGATGTATATCGACAAACGGTGTTGGTGCAGCCGCCGCAGATGTCGAGTTCAGAAAGTCAGAGATCTCCGCATCTGATGTTCCAGTGCTGTTTGGTGTCCGAGGCGGGTTTGGTGATGTTGGTGTTCTCGCACCTCGCGGATACCCAAATTGTAGGAACTTCTGCACGGCATTGCGCTCATCATTGTCGTCATCTTCATCGCTCGTTGCACCATCGAAGTAGTTGTCCCAGTCTGCCGAGCTGGTGCTCCGGATGCTATCCGCTGTGTTCATACGCTTGGGTGACCTGAACGAGTTCTCAAGAGGAGCAAGCTCATCACGAACTTCTCTGAGTTCGCTCTCAGTTCGCTCGATGGGTGGCGCTGCATCTTCTTGACCCTTGACGTGCTCGCCATCCTGCTTGACAGGAACATCGATCCCTTTGGCACGATCGAGTGCGGGCTCTTGTTCATCGCGGGTTTCGGCGGAATAAGTGGCCGCAAAGTGAGTGTCGCAGAGATGCTTCACAACAGGCCAACCGTAAGCGTTGGCGAACATGCGGCGCACGACGATGTTGTTGTGTGCATCGGGCTCGAGGCGAACAAGGACTTTGCGCCATGATAGATCTTTGTGGTAAGCACGAGCAATTTTCTCTTCGACTCGCATACCTTCCTCAGCGGTTGCAGCGGATGCTTGAGATTTGCTGCTTTCGCCAGAGGAGGAACGATTGGTGGGCCTCTTCTTCGTAGGCGGTGGTGGTATATCCTCTGGGTGGTATACACGATCGTGAAAGATGGTTCGAGCACGAGTAGAGGGATCGATGATCCACGACCCAGGTGGTGTAGGTGGGTTGATGATGTCCCCCGCAGATTCGAAGATCGTCGTCTTTGGTGGTGCCGCTGAGTTCTTCGATGGGTCCAGTGTCGAGTCACCTCGAGATGCAAGCGGCCGTTTCCTCGGCTGCGAGCTCTGTGAAGACGATGCTCCTTGCACAGCGTCCTGTTCGTCGTCGTCCTTCATGACAGTCTGACTGCGTGTGAACATCTTCTTGTCTCTCGAAGTGTGCTTGCCAGTGGGTCGGATGTAGCTCCACCACTGCATCAAGGTGTTTTGCGGTTGGAAGTACTGGTCGGAGACTGGCACACCTGGGTTTCCTTGCACTGTCTCATCTGGATCATGCTTTTGGCCGTCTAGGAATTGGTGAGATGCAGGCTCCGAAGCGGTCACCCTATCCTCTTCATTAGTAACGTCTACGCCTGGTAGAGGTACGGCAGTGTCGTCTCCGTTGCCAGATGGGGAATCTGTTTCGTCATTGTCCGAAAAGCCTATCCTCGAGGGGTTTGGTGAAGAATTCTGGCCGGTCAACTGACTGAAGCCCCATACAGCAACACTGCCAATGAGCCCATTCTCACGACGCGCCTTCTCAACTTTGCCCAACCCTCTCCAGTCGAGGAATAGGAGACAGCTGGTTCGCAAGGGCACCACACCATCATTGACCACGTTGGAGTACACAGTTCGGTTTCTGAACATGCGCAGGACAACGTGAGCAGGTCCAGTAGGCAGGATTCGAAGGAGGGGTTTTGTGCCAGGGTCTTCCTGCTCTTGATGTTGTGACTGTCCGCCAAATCCACTGACCATAGCCGTCCACCCACTCTTCGCCAGCGTAGGAGCCCGCCAAGTCAGACCAAGATCCTGTCCAGTTCTGCCCACCAAACCAAAATCTAGCGCAAACTTGACATACATTGGGTTCTCATTACTAAGACCAAGCATGGGCGATGCCATGGCGATGAAGTTGATGGGCTTGATGTGTTGAAAGAACTCGGGCGAGTGCTTATAGATGTATGCTATAGCGTAAGTTTGGACGAGCCCTCCAAGAGAATGGCCAATGAAGCTTATGCTGGTAAACTTGTACGCACGCTTTTGCTTATGTGTATGGGGTCTGAAATGGATGCCACTTCCCTCGTGCGCCGGTGCACCCTCGTCCGCTTTGTCTTTTGTTGGTGAGAAAGGATTCAACTTCTGGCTGACAGATTTCTTAATTGGCAGATATGGCTGATCCGGATATGTGAGTCGCAGCACGTACTTAGCGAGCCGCTTTCCAAGGTACTGGATGCCACGCTCAGTACGAACGACGTTGCCGTCGAACCCTCGAACAATGACGTCTTCTTCATCATCATCCTCTTCTTCGTCTGGTATGTCTTCCTGGCCACCAGACAGGGGCGCTGTAGCTGTGGCCTCGCTGTTATCGGCCTTTGGCTTCTGTTCTCTCTGCTCCTGCCTTCGTTTCCTGCGGTCTTCCCTGGCCTGCCTTGCGGTTGCATCGATGCTCTCCTTCAGATACAACATGTCGGCGCCAAGGTTGCTGTGCAGACCGTGTGTAATCATAACAAGATGGATGTTCTTTTGCTTGCGAGTATCGTCTTTCTGCTCATGCTCGACATCTTTCGACTTGCGCCTGTCGGTATGACCCTCCTCATCTTTGTACTCCGGTAGCTCCGGCTTATTCCACAGACTTGTCGTGTCGTCAACGACCAGCTTGATCGCTTTGGAGAACACACCCTTCGGCTGCGCAGGATGACTCGAAGTATGCGACTTCTTGCCCTGCTGGTGGTCTTGGACCTTCCCTGGTGTTCCCGAGCTGTTTCCTGTGACAGCCGTGAAGCCAAGATCGAGTGACCTCTCGTCACGGGCGACCAGCACCTCGTAGCTCACGGAAGCTGAGTTGGAGAATATGATCTGCGAGTCGACCTCGATGATCCATGTTGCGCTCTTGGGGGTGCCATCGAAATTCGTCCACTCGTCGCCTTGTCTGATGTGCTCCGGGACGGTTAGCCTGGCGTTCCAGTAGCCACCAGCCTTCAAGTTGGGCTCGAACTCAGGAACGCCGTAGGTCTTCGGCGACTCGACCTTCTTATTCGGGTTGAAGGTGGAGGGATATGCGGCGACGTGGATGGTGTAGGGCCCGTGGAGATAAGCAGCTCGCAGCGGCAGGGCAGACGTGTTGCGTATGCGGACGTGCAAGAAGGCTGGCGCAGGGAGGATGCGGTCTTCGCTGGGGGTGTATGTGACCGTGTACCTGCATACATGTCTTAGCACTCGCTGCGACCAAACTGGGGAACTTCCGCGGGCATCTTGGACCGCTGGACCTACCGCACGACCTCGCCCACTTTGACGCTGCCCGTCTGGTGGAGGAGCAGCATTCTGCGCGCGCGCTGTTCCTCGGCACGGAGCTCCTTCTGCGACGGCGTGAGTAGGAGATATGAGGCCCCCGGGCGCGTGTCGGTTTGGGCGAGAGAATAGGTGCGCGGAGAGAGTAGCATTTAGCGGCTCCAGCGACAACTTTCGGTAGTGGGCGGCGCTGACGTTCACGGGCACTCGCAGCGCGTCATCAGCGGGTCCTGCCTGTGAGAGGTCGATTTGGCTCTTGGATGTTTGCGGGGCCGCAGGGCGGCGCTGGTGGGCCGTTATAGGGGTTGTCTAGGGCGTTTTGCTGCTGGTCACATGTATCGCGAAGAGATGGGTGCGTCATTGCTCGCGTGGTTCGTCCTCCCTAGGCCCATCTTCATCGCGTGCCTCATCATGTTGGAGTCTGCATCACGATGTTGTCGTCTTGCAATTCTACCATGTGTGAAACATCAACACGGAGGGCCAAGATATCGATAAGTAGGCAAGAGCGCGTGCTTTGAAAGAAACGCGTGTCGAGCGCCCCATCCTAGCCGTGTATGGACCAACATTCGACCTCACCTCGTCGCGAGCCGTCCTGAGCGCGGAATGATTGACCAAAAATCACACTGCTATCTTTTCCAAGCTCTCGCACTGCTAAAGAGCTTCTCCGCAGCATTGTCGATGCGCACCAGACGCTGGATTGAAGTTGTCCGGCTACCAGCACACGTGCGTACTTCTGAAAAGACAAGCTGCTGTTCGATGCACATGCACTATACGTCCTGGTTTCTGAAGGTCCCCAGTGTCCGTATGAAATCTAATACCGGCTTACTGCTTAGGAGCAAAAATCTACAGTATCTGACCAGGGATGTTACCAACCCACCGTGCGTGCCTGGACACTAGCCACTCACCTGGATCAGGCCTGCATATACAGCAACAATACTTATTTTGACATTTGCGACATTCTTGGGAGATCATTCATGCTTTTTCTTGTTCGAGATGAAGTAATCTTTAGATGCAGCCGGGTTCCAAACGCTATCGCTAATTATCAAGTCTTCGTCTCCAAGCAAGAGCAGAAGGCAGTAAGAGAAGGCGTGACACCAACCGTGGAGATCCGCTCCGTATGTAGGTTTCTTCATCTGGCTTGCAGTACAGATCCCAACACCAGGTAAACGATTACAGATAATTCCTCCACAGGCTCAGGCCTTGCTCTTTTCCTTACGCTCTGGGAGCGCGACGTCCTTGCTTCCCTCCAGCTTGTCAAAGACATCGCCATCGGACTCAGAACGCGAAGACTGGGAGGACTCGTACTAGGGAGACCCAGCCTTGCCAGCCATCACTGCAGCGGTCTCTTCAGCGATGCGTAAGTCTTGTACTTTCGAATTCCTCCTCTTTCCGCTCACAATCACCACTTACCGCCCATCACGCCCTCTTCCTGCACAGCCTCCTGTCTAGCATCCTCAAGCACCCGTTCCGCGTTGCGAACACCCTCGTACAGGTGGTAAAATGCGCCCGGCTGCGCACCAGTAGCATCCTCGGAACCGGCAGGTCTCCAGAGACGCCCCGTGGCGTCGCTCCAGACGCGGTGGTTCTTGGCCTTGTAGGCCTTGGCCTCGTCCAAGGTGCAGCGGTGGTATTGGACAGCGCCCAGCTGGGTTTCGGCGACGAAGGAGGGTTGGTTGAGGGTGGCTGTCAAGGCGGCGCTCCACTGCGCGGTTTCGCGGGAGGAGCCGGTGCCGGAGGGTGGGCTGGCTGTGAAGAGTTAGTGAGAGCTACGGGTTGGATGGGTATAGATACTTGCCGGGAGTTTTGGTAGTGGAAGACATTTTAGCTGTAAATAGGTGGAGCTGAGGTTTCTGTGGATTTAAAAGAAAAGAGGTATGCTTAGAAGGATAAGTCTGTGTATGCTGCTGTGTGGCCTTCACAGTCTTCACAGCCTTCACTATGGGCATAGACCCACATATCTGATGCGATCTTCGCCAGAGCTTGCTGTAACGCCAACGCGCGTAGCCTCGCGACTGTTTTTTCTGCTCAGAAACAAGACCGCAAACTGCTTGCTTGCACAAGACATGCATACTCGAATCTGCCGAAAGACATAATCAGATAGATAATAATCGTTCGAACCCTCAAAAGTCAGTGCCAATGAAGAACAAACAAAACGAACATCACTTTTTTTGTAGGTTCTTGACGGGTTTGCTACATGTCTGTGACCCTTGGTTTGCTTACTATAGAGGGACCATCTCGCGGTTTGGGCCAACGCAAAGACATCTGCGGTCAAAAGTTCAGACAGACGATTTATAGTACCAATTATCTCCTGCCCAGGTCAACATCCAGCACCTTGACCATCTTGACTTCTTCCCCGCTCTCCCGGCCTCTCGCACTCACACCAAAGAACGGCGCAATGGCCTCATCCACAACGCCCTCGAAAAGCCCCTCAATCATACCACTCAGCTCATCGCCCGTCTGCCTGAAATCCGGGAACGCGTTGACCTCCAGCAGATACGTATTCAGCCCTCCATCGCCCTCGATCCCGACCATGAAATCCAGGCCAAAGATCTCAAACGCGTTCGGTAGTGGTTGGAAATGGATGCTCATGCCCCTCGCCGCAGCTTCGAAGGTCGCGGCTGTGATATCCTTGATTTGCGCGAAGACTTTCTCTTTCCAATTACTCGGGGCGTGGACGGGGGTGTCGGGTTGCGAAACAATGGAGTCCGGGAGCGACCAGAATAAGCCGACTGAGCCTTCGCGGTCGCCTGTGTCTTGGAGACATGTGTTTGTAAGATGCGCGCGCATAGCGTCTTCTCGCTGCTCCTCGGACTCGAAGTCCGATGTCCAGGGTGGCGAGTACGGGCGTGCAGCGAAGAGCGCGAGCATGGGCTTGTAGATGAAGACCTGCAGCGCGCCGGTAGCGAGGACGTAGGTCCGGATGTGGAATTTCCTGAGCTGAGACGGTTCGCCCGGTGGCGCGAGGAGGAGGGGTGGGTGGATGTAAGGCTGAGCGACGAAGTGGCGGAGTTGGCTTGTTATGATGCCGTTACCTTCGTCCTTTTCTGTGCCTTCAGCGTCGCTTCGTGCGTCTTCCTCGTCTTCCTCGTCATCGCTTTCCGGGTCCCATTCTTCGAAGATTGCAGTCAGTTCTTCTTCGGATGAGAACAATCTGATGCCTTGCCCGCGATCGCTCATCCCCGGCTTCAAGATCCACCACTCCCGCTTCTCCTTCTCGTCCTCGCCATACTGCTCGTTGCGCGCCCAGCTCTCCTTCAACTCCCATGCCTCGACAAGGGCATCGTCCAAGAACTCCGCATAGTCGACTTCGAACTCCACGCTCGGCTTCGCGCCTCTCTTCAGAGCGCTGTCGGGGTACTTGGTGATCCAATTCGCAATAGTGGTGCTGAGGTAGTGTTTCCGGATCAAGGCTTTGCGGATAACGTATGCGTTGGCCAGAGCTTTGGGACTTGACATGAGGCGGTCCCAGTCGATTGACTCGTACTGCACGAACTGGAGACATGGGGTGGCCGACGAGGGCAGGTCCTTGAGGGATTCGATGAGCTTGTATGATGATGCGGGAAGGCGCTTTTCGAGTGCAGAGAGGATGAGGGGTTGCACGTAAGGATCCTCATAATTGACGAGCGCGTGTATTGACGTCTCTGGGGTTCCGGATGCGTGTGCCATGGCGAAGCTCGTCTTTAGACTCTTGATAGGTAAATCCCTGCTCTTTCAATTTGCGGTATGATGACTCCCTCTGAATAGCGATGCTGGGGTACTACTGCAATGCGATTTGAAAAGCAATAAAACTCTTGATTCAAAGAAAAGACCAATGTCAGATCTATAGATACTGTTGTACACTAGGAAACTCGTTACTGTGGTATCTGTCAGGGTAATCCAAACCCAAAACGCAAATTCGCCCACCCCTCGCTTAGCCCCACCAATCAGCGGGCCGCATTTTAAACGCCGTAACCGTTGCTTGATCCTTTCTCTGCGCGTTGAAATCATACATATGAAACCTAGAAGCCGTCGATGGGTTCATGAGAATTACACAACTTCCAAATCATCGTCATCGTCGTCTACGTCCATGGCTGCGATTAGGCCGATGTCAAGGCCTCCAAGACTCTCGCGACCGGGTTCGCGTATGCCCTTCTCAGGAAGCAGTAGACGTGCCTTTTTCTTTGCCGGACTACCTGCTCTAGTCCCGCGCATAGCAGAATCAGGTCGCGTTTTGATTGGCGAGAGAGGTGGAGCCTTTTGTGGTGATAGAACAAGGCCGCGCCTGTGGGCACCGCCCCAACCAACAGGTTCGCTGGCACTATTGGCAGTCGCCTTGGTTGCATTAGAGTGTTTTCGTTTCGATGGTATGAGGGAACCACTCGCTTTTCGGTTCAGGGAGACATCTGCTGCCTTTCGGTTGAGGAGCCCGCGGAAGTCGATCTCCGCTGCCTTGTCCTGTTTTGCGCTGGCCAGTTCTTGTGAAGTTGTCGTGGAGAGATTGGCTGAAGGGTCGGCTTTCCTTCTGAGATAATCACCTCCTGTGGTGCCTTCGCCCATCTCGCCCAGCTTCTTGGCCAGATCTCGCTCCTTCTCTTTTGCGGCAAGTTGTCTGCGGTGACGTTCTTCCCGACTGCCTCCGCGCTCGAAGCCTTGCTCGTCTTTGTCGAGCATACGCGCGGCCCCTCCGGGTCTCGGCGCGATAAACATCGTCTCGTGTAGATAGCTGTCGTGATATCTGCCTTCCTTGCGCAGCTGGTCGCCTTTGAAACCATTTGGAGCCCTTCGACCAAACATGCCACCTCCACCACCACCTGTGCCGACCATGCCATTGATCTCCATGCGACCTCTTTTGCTCTTCTCGACCTGTAGCGATAGATGGAATTCGCAAAACTCAGTCTTTCGGCCATCGACCCACTGGCCGCACTCCTTGCCATCTTTCTTCTTCGCATGACAGAAATCTAGATCCCTTGCGACACCAATCTCGAGTACAGTGTCATCGGAGTTTGTCAATTTGAGCGAGAATTTTCCGCTGTTGCGATCCTTTGGTGGCATGATGTCAGGGTTTAGGATAGCGACCAATGTGCCGACAGGTAGCTTCCAGAAATGTTCGTAGCCGCTGTCGAATAGGAATAAGTCAAGCTCCCACTTCATATCCGTCAACCGTATAACCATGAATTTGCCATGCTCTTTGCGCTCCTGGGTACCTCTTGAGTTTTCTCGAGCCGAGTTCTGAGTGTCGCGCGGTGTAGACTTTGAACAGATTACGCCCATCACGACGTAGTCGTTCTCCCAATCTGGCGGATCGTAGTCAGGCGCCTTGACCGTCTTGAGCAGTTGCGGTATTGTGAATACCGTCTTGCCTTCGAGAGTACGCGTGACGACACTATGCTGCATCTCCCGCGACTTCAGGTGCAGACCAGACAGGGACTCGAAGCTGGGTCCATCGAAGCTGTCACTGCGCTGCGCAATCTCTTCGTACTTGGAAAAGCTGGAGGAGGTTGCTGCAGTCTGGAACTTGCTCGACGATGACGGTGGCTCATACTTGGAGAAGCTAGAGGAAGTCGCTTTCGTCTGAAAATCCCTCGACGATGGTCTTGACGAAGACGAGGCCGGTCGCGCATCGGGATTAGAGCCTCGACGTGGCGTGGGCTGGGGCTCTTGAGAGCTCAATAGCCGGCTGTGCGTCCTACTGTGCGTTTTCGATCCTGGGGGCGGCATGTCTGTGAAGGAACTGCGAACCTGCGGCATATCCGTGAACGAGCTTCGAACGCCAGCGTCCGAAGTGAACGAAGAGCCTCGTGACGACGGCGGTCGTTCCCGCTTTAGGCCCGCGACATTGCCTAGACCAAATCCTCTTGCTCTCCTCTCCTCATGTTTGTGTTCATTCTCCTCGCGCTGTTTCTCCTTGCTCCTGCTCTCGGCAATGCGCTCGGAGAACGACTTGATCCTCGGCGTCCCGACTGTACCGGTGGTATTGGATCGCGCAAGGCCACTCGTCCGGGACTGGCCAGGGCGCTTAAGGCTCACTTCAGACGCCTTCAGGCCCTTGTCGATGCCCAGCAGCACCCTCGCAGGACTCCGCGGTGCGTCTGTGTTGGCTCGAGGGCGGACAGGCGACACAGGCACTTGCACGTCTGCGTTTGCGTCTGGTCTCGGCAGCTCGGTTCTGCGCCGGTCTGCTGCGGTGCCTGGTCGTGAGGGTATGGCGCGGCTCTCGGGCTCGGCTCTGCGTGCCTTCTGCAGCTGCTTGAGCTTGAGTCGCGCCTCGATGGCCTGCAGCTTCAGCTGGAGCGTCTCCTCATCCTCGTCTTCGGTGGTGTCGCCGTCATACTGGACCTGTTGCTGCAGCGACAGCGGGCGGCGCTTCGCGGGCGAGGGCGACACGGACTTGCGGGCACGGCGCTCTTCGTACCGCTTGCGGCCAGACGGCGAGCTCAGCAGGGCCTCGTAGGGGGACTTGGGCGGCCAGTTGGGGGGATTGTTCGAAGCTGTGGCTGTCAGTGAGGATCTGCATGCGGGGACTGGAGGACGCGCCCTTGGCCTTGGGGCTCTCCCGCACGATCATGATCGCTGGTGTTTGTGTACAAGGGTCCGGAGTCGCGCACCCATTTCTTGCGCCCGGCAGACAACAGTGGAGACGCGGCGTGTGAGCGCTTGGGGTGGCTTGGTGGATATGTCGGGCCTAGTTTGGCGGCTGTTGTTGTTTGCCGTGCAAATAAGGTTGCGGCCCAGGAACCATCTCAGATGAAACTGCAGGGATCGCGTGCCGGGCGCGTCGCGTTCGCGTGCCACTTAGGCTCGATTCGACACAACGTCGCATACTGTTAATTGGCAGTCCAAATATTCTACCAGAGGAGGGATACCCAGAATATCGATAGAGTAGCATACATCCAGCAGTATGGCAAGAGCAACCCGCGCCAAACCCGCGCCGAAAGAACCTACACCCGAACCAGCACCGTCTTCCATAAAACCGCTCCCTGCACCCACACCCAACCCACCGAAGCTGTTCGTTCTTCCCAAAGACACATCAGAGGACGCACGCATAGTCACGCTCGACGACCCCGCCACCAGCACACCGTCACGCTACTATTTCTGCCCATCGAAAGGCTTCTACGAGTTCACGCGCATCGCCGCGCCGAAGAAAGCATGTCGGAGCTGGCTGATCACGCGCCAAGATGCTCCGAATACACAAGGCGCCACACAAGAAGGAGCTGAGGAGAGCAAGGATGCAGAAACCGAGGCGGAGACAGGGCTGGGAAGCGGGTTCATCACCAAAGACGCCAGTCTATTCCTCGCGACCCCAATCGACCTGCTCTTCCTGATCCTCCCCGCTCTTGCACCGAGATCTGCAAAAGAGGAGAAGCAGCACTTCCTCGAACTCGACGACTACACAGATAAGCTAGCCGCCTCATCACACCACTGGAGGACACTCCTTACACACCACCCATCCCTCAAGAGCATGCTGGAGAAGAAGATGCGAACAATATGCGACACAGTCGACGCCGGTGACGAGACCATGTACCGCGTATCCCACACCAAGCTTCTCGCTGTCCTGATGGCGAAAGCAGAACGCATGGTGAAGAACGGCCTGCCTCCCAGCATGGAAGACAAGTTCGTCAAGACGGCGCTCGAAATCCCCGTGATGAGCATCCGACGCGAAGAATCCACACTGTCACACGCCTCCAGCCCGACACCAACCGACGACCTCACTCCCCCACCGACCCCTCCCCTCTCACCACCCCAGACAACATCCCCACCTCCTCCGCCTCCACACAGCACTCACCTACCTGAGCTCAACCTACCTCCCCCGCACCCTCTCCAGCGCCCTGACACCACTTACCACACCAACCTTCACACCCCTAACCACACACCTCGCCGCCCTGGCACGGCTCAAAAACGAAGCAGCAGCGCTGCGCAGCATAAGCGACAACATGAGCCGCAAGCGCGGGTTCGAAATCGACGAGGACAAGGTCGCCGAGCGCGAGGAGAAGAAGCGGCGCAAGGAGGAAGACGCGCTGAAGAAGAAGAACGAGAGTCTGGGCGTTAAGAAGCTGAGGAAGGTGGATACGAGTGGGATGAAGAAGATGAGTGCGTTTTTCAGTGTGAAGCCCAAGGCGAAGTAAAGAGAAGATTTAGTTTGGCATGTTCGTGTTCAGGCATAGCGAATGAGGGTTTTGGCATCTTTGTGTTCACGACATAGCAATGGGAGGTCGCGGAATGTGACTGACTGAGTGTTTGTCTTTGTTTTGGTTCCTGTGGTTCTAGCTACTGTTGCAGACGCGCTCGCTTGATGCTGCTTCTCCTGATGTGCACAAGTTCAACTATGCTCTGCTATGCCGATGCTGTGACGCGCGCTATGCAAAACGATAATCCCGCATCTCCTCCATCCATTACCCTCCACGAATATACCTACCATGCGACAGAGTAGGACACACCCCCACTTGCAAGCGCACTAAATGCTGGGTATCCTTTGTGCCGCTAATTCAATGTCACGAACGCCGTCAAGAAACAAACTGCGAGCTTGGTAGCACATGGATCCTCAACCGTGGGGGCTGACAAGCAATGTAGCTATCCAAGACTCGATGCAAGCGAAAATCAAGAACGGGCTGGGCGCCGTTAGATGCTGTCAATGGACATGGATGAGGTCGAGTGCTCACTGCGAGCCTTCTTGTCCACCTCGCGCACCAGCGGTGAGCCGCTGCGCTTGGCTCCGCGTGAAGAGCTGCCAGAGCTGTGTGCGGACTTGACGCGAGACCAGGCGTCGAAGGAGATTTCTGTATATCGTTAGTTGAGAGCAAAGGTAATAGTACTGCGGTTGACATACCTCGCTTGACCTTGCGTACGGTAGGCGGTGGAGTTGCTTCTTGTAGAGAGTCGGCGATGGACATGATCATCTTGCCCTTGCCGCGGCTAGGAGTTGCGACGGGGGTCTCGATGTCGGTAACAGCCTCCTCCTCGTCCTCGGTGACTTCGCCGTTCTCGAGCCTCCTCTGCCTGATTTCGTCCTGGAAGAGCAGCTTTGGTTTGATAGAAGAACGTGTCAGTGGGCGACGCGCTTCAGGACCGGCTGCACGCAGTAGTTGAAGTTCGTCTCCAGAAGCCTCGTCATCCCCTTCAGTGGGCGCGTCAGATGGGTTGTCGTCGTGAAACTTGCGGAACACCTTCTTTCCACGGAAGAGAAAGATCATGCCCTCCTCGCGATTTACCGCCTCCTCCATTTCCTCGGCCTTTGCGTCCTTCTTTTGCTGCGGGGCTGGCTTCGCCTTCGCCTTCGCTTTCGCCTTGGACTTTCCTTTGCCTTTCTTGATGACGAACGGGTTCTCCTCATCATCGTCCTCGTCAGCCGTAGGAATGCGCTCCTTGGAATCGGTGTAGATCTCGATCTTGGACGACTCGCCGGCCTCTTCAAAGCTGTTAAGGGAGTAGACGTTCTTGGTGAACTTGCGCGCCTTGCGGGGTGTCACCTCCTCGATAGTAGCGGGGCGAGATGGGAAGAGAACGCGCGCGGTGGACTTGATCGACTCGGAGTGCAAGACGCGCTTGCGAGGCGTCTTTGCCGGAGTTGGAAGCATGCCTGGCGCCATTGATGCGAGGAATCGGCTCCCTGATGTGGTGCGAGGTTGGTCTGAGTCCGAACCAAGTGCTGGTTCTGCTCGGAAGAGTGCGCGACGCGTCGAATGTGGAGTGCGGTTGGGGGAAGTTGCGGGCGAGGTCGGTGGTGACAGTGTGAAATTGGAGGTGCGCGCGACAGCTTTGCGCGAGGAGGCGGGAGGGGTCACGTCGCGCCTAGAGCGGGGGGTGCGCGCCGGGTCCGTTTGCTCGAGGTGAAGGCCGCGTCGAGCTGCGACCCTGCTGGAGCGGCGCGGCGAGAAAGGCTCCCAATCGTCACCGTGAAGGGGCGCAGGAGGCGTGTGCACCCGTCGAGCGGGCGGCGGTGTGCGGTCCATGGTGAAGTGAAAGGAGGTGGTGATGCGTGGAGCGGTGGGCCGTCGCGGTATGTCGTGGTGGTGTGGGCGTTGCGCGAGGTCCAAAATCAAAACAAGCCAGGGCCAAGCTCTTTACAACGGGCAGCGGTCGCGGTGCGCAGTGTTCGGATGATAAGGGGCGTATCGATAGAGATAGGTGACGGTGACGGCGGAGTGGAGCAGATGGGGCCGCGCTGTTAAGGCTGGGTCGAGGTGCAGCTCTGAAGTCTGAGCATCGAGGAGGCTGGCGACGGGACGGGATGGCTGGTTGGCGGCTTGTCCGAGCGCCCTCCCGCCAAGCAGCTGTCAACGTCGCGCGCCCGGGCGACCCCGCCTAACACTCAAACGCGTCAAACACAACAACGAAAACACGTGCAGCCCGGAATTGATTGGGCGGGACACCGACATCGCTGAAACACACCCAACTCACACAACATGGTGCAGCCACCCAACATGGACGACCTCAACCTGTCCGACTCGGACACGGATGCCCTCTTTGACACCCCCGCCGCCCGCAAGAACAAGCAGAGGGCGCAGGATGCAGGGGCTGATGCCGGCGAGGGTGCAGCAGCCGGCAAGGCACGCGCAAAGGAGTCGCATTACACCACAGAAGAGGCGCGAGAAGCCGCGCTGCGCCGCGAACTCGAGAGCGTGCGCAATGTCAACAAAGTGATCGAGGGGGTCGTCGAGAGCCTGCAGAAGGCCAAGGACAACATGGGCGTGAGTGCCAATCCACACAACAGCGCGTCCAGCATACTGACAGCCACAGACCGTCTCTAAGACGGTTCAAAACGCCTCCACCCTCCTCCAGACATGGACCCGCATCCTCTCGCAGACCGAGCACAACCAGCGACTCATCCTGAACCCGCAATGGCAGGGTGCAACACAGGACATGGTCGACATCGAAGAGGAGGAGAATCACAGGAAACAAGCCGTCGAGCGTCGAGCCGCAGAAGAGCAGGCACGGAGGGAAGCAGCAGCAAGGAAAGCAGAGGAGGAGCGCAGGAGAGCAGAGGCAGGGCCGCCCAAGCCAGCAACAAGAGGGCGCGGCAGAGGCACGCGACCTCGCGGCACCTCAACATCCACAGCCTCGACCGGCTACGTTGGAGTCGGAGGGCAGGCCGGACGAGGCGTCAGCCGCAGCGACTCGACGAGAGGCCGTGCCGGCAGCGGCATCGGCCGAGGGCTGCGAGGCCGTGGTCGAGGCCGAGGGACCGAATGAGCGCCATGCTGGACCATGCGTCGTCAGATACAACAAAGATACCCAATACGACAGCGTCACTGTCCAATTCTTCAGAAAGTCTCATGTCTTCCCCACGGACGACTGCAACAAGACGACTCCAACTGCCTTGAGCTTCGAGATGCGAGACGTAACCAGTGCTGCTGCCCCAGTTATTGACCAGACGCCAACGCAACAGAAGTTCCCTCCTCGTCTCACCCGCGTGGCCCGCGTCATGGGTTCGAGTATGCTTCGCCCTGAAGTGTACCTGCAGCATGGGGAAACCATACCCAAGGTGGTTAGAAACCCGCCAGCGGGGTCCGGTCTTGCGCGAGCAAGCATCCCCGCGATCTCGCGACCTCACAGGATATTAACCTGACTTTTCCGCCGCAGCTACTTTCTCCTCCTCTTGTTTGTTTTCCCGCTCTGTCGCCACTCTCGAAGCTCACATACGCTCATTCGATAGCATGTCAGTACCAACAGCGACGTCGCTGCGCGACATTTACCCAGAAGACGCGGTTCCTGTCGAGACCAAGCGATGGGAGAAGCTCCTAGCTAGGTTCAAGGAGGTCCATGGCAGACAGGCAGAGTTTGTAGCTCGCAGTCCTGGGCGAGTGAACATCATTGGAGAGGTAAAACCGCTACCTGCTGCCCTTGTCTTGCCTGTCACTCACGAGTAATAGCACATTGACTACTCTCTTTATGAGGTGCTTCCCATGGCCATCACTGCCGACTTTATCATGGCAGTAGCTGTCCGACCCTCAGACGAGAAGCCACGAGTACGGATAGCCAACCTCAACTCGGAGAAGTTCCCAACACGCGAATTCGACATTCCTGAGGGCGAGATCCCCATCGATGCGACTGAGCACGAGTGGACGAACTACTTCAAGTCCGGTCTGAAGGGCGTGTCAGAGCTTCTTCAGAAGAAGCGAGGAAAGTTCCAGTCAATTGGCATGGACATCGTCTGCGATGGCACAGTACCCAGCGGTGGTGGTCTTTCCAGCTCAGCATCAGTAGTGTGCACCAGCGCACTGGCTGTTTTGGCTGCGAATGGCGAGGGCAAGGTCGACAAGAAGGAGCTTTGTGAGCTTGCCATCGTGTCAGAGCGCGCCGTTGGTGTCAATTCTGGCGGGTGAGTCAGTCTGCTCCCCTACAAGTCCCCAACTAATATCACTCTAGCATGGACCAGGCTGCTTCGGTCTTCTCACTCCGCGGTTCTGCTCTCTACGTCTCCTTCAAGCCCAGCCTCGACTACACCAACATCGAATTCCCTACAACAGATCCCGAACTCACCTTCGTCATTGCCCAGAGCTTTGTTGCAGCCGACAAGCACGTCACAGCGCCTGTCTGCTACAACCTGCGCGTAGTCGAATGCTCACTCGCCGCTGCCTTCATGGCCAAGGCCTTCGGCTTGAAGAAGGAGCTGCCCAGCGACTCATCACCGCTCGGTGTCAGCTTGCGCGGCTTCCACGACTTATACTTCGAGGAGAAGGAGGGTGTAGCAGACAACACCAAGACATCTGTCGCTGACTTCGAGACACAACTGCACAAGCTCGTACAGCACACACAAGACTACCTCACACAAGAAGACGGCTACACAAGGTCAGACATCTGCGCGCTCCTCGGTGGGTCAGAAGAGGAGCTGAACCAGCGCTACATGTCCAAATTCCCCGTGCGCGCAGAGAAGTTCATGCTCCGCCAGCGCGCCCTGCACGTCTTCACCGAAGCTCTGCGCGTCATCAAGTTCCGTTCGCTCCTCTCCGACCCTCCTTCAACAGACAAAGCCTACCTCCAGTCTCTCGGCGACCTGATGAACACCACACAAGACTCTTGCCGCGAAATCTACGACTGCAGCTGCCCTGAGCTCGACGAGCTGTGCCAGTTGGCACGTGCGGCGGGCGCCACAGGGAGCAGGCTTACCGGTGCGGGCTGGGGAGGATGCAGTGTACATCTTGTGCCCAAGGATAAGGTGGAAGCGGTCAAGAAGGCGTGGGAGGAGAAGTACTACAGGAAGAAGTTCCCCGACATTACAGAAGAGAAGCTTGCACAGGCCGTCGTTGTCAGTAAACCGGGCAGCGGAAGCATGATCTTCAAGGTCACTGGCGACTCGGTTGCTTAGGTTCGCGCCCAAATCGGCGTCTCTCCCAAAACGCAGTTCATCATAGCGCATTCGATTGCATGTCCAGACATCAAAGACAGACTAACGTCCCCTGCCCGTAAGCGCTAAGCTGGTAAAGGACAGCGCTATGCAGATGCCGAGCACAGCCGCCTAGTACTGTCTGGCCCAGGGGATGGATGAATGGCCGATCAGTCGCTTGCATGTGCCAGGCGAGACACTACATACAGCAAGGTCCCCTAGATTCGGTTGTCACACATTGATTCCGCACAACAGCAGTCACTCCTATACAATTCACTTCGTGTTCTGTGCAGCATTCTGCATCCTACATACCTGCGGCTGTTCGCATACCACTTGATGAGATGACGATCAAGAGGAAACCGTCCCTTTACTTTTAACTTTTGATTGACAGAGATGAATATTTGCAAGATCAATAAGTTTGCTAAACGTTAATAGTGCAGTTCCATACGTTGCCTGATCCAACGCCCATAGCGACCGTGGTGCCGCGCACAGACGAGCACGATGGCCTGTACTCTGATGGTATCCAGAGCATGTTCTCGCTTGCGTGCTTGATCCACGTGTTGTCTGAGCTGAGGCTCGTGCCGAGATACTGGGGCTCAGCTTCAGTTGCCTTTACTTGGTCTGATGTTTGTGGAACACGAATGTCAATCGTGCCGATCTCAGTGTAGAGGTAAGAGCCGGTAGAGTCGAAAGACAATTCGTAAACAATCTTCCCAATGGTGAGGGTTTGTAGACATGTGCCACTACTTGCGTTCCACAGCCTGATGGTCTTGTCGTTCGACGCCGACGCCAGCTTGCTTGAGTCGTGCGACAACGCCACAGAGGTGAAATGGCCTTTGAGCGTCCGCAGGCACACCCCGCTGCTTGCATCCCAAATCTTGATGGTATTGTCGTCTGACACTGAAGCCAACTTAGTTGCGTCGTGCGAGAAGACTACACACTTAACACGCCAGCTGTGACCTTTAAGTGTTTGCAGACAAGCCCCGCTGCTTGTATCCCACACCTTGATAGTGCTGTCGTGTGATGCTGACGCCAGCTGTGTTGAGTCGTGCGAGAAGGCTACAGAGATAACGTAGTGGCTATGGCCCTGAAGTGTATGCAGACACGCGCCGCTGCTAACACTCCACAGCTTAACGGTGTCGTCCCACGACGCTGATGCTAGCTTGCTTGAGTCGTGCGACAACGCCACAGAGGTGAAATCGCTGTTATGGCCTTTGAGCGTCTGCAGGCACACCCCGCTGCTTGCATCCCACACCTTAATAGTTTTGTCTAGTGACGCTGACGCTAGCTTAGTTGAGTCGTGCGAGAAGGCTACAGAGGTTACATAGCCACTATGGCCCTCGAGCGTCTTCAGACACGCGCCGCTGCTCGCATCCCACACCTTGACAATATTGTCTAGTGACGCTGACGCCAACCTAGTCGCGTTGTGCGAGAAAGCTACAGAGGTGACAGTGTTACTATGGCCCTCGAGCGTCTGCAGACACCTGTTGCTGCTCGCATCCCACAGCTTAACGGTCCTGTCATCTGACACTGATGCCAGCTTAGCCGAGTCGTGCGAGAAGGCTACAGAGCTGACAGAGCTGCCATGGCCCGTAAACGTCTGAAGATACGTGCCATTGCTCGCATCCCACAACCTAATAGTGTTGTCTAGTGACGCTGAAGCTAGCTTAGTTGAGCTGTGCGAGAAGGCCGCAGACAAAACCCAGTCGCTATGGCCCTTCAGCGTCTGCAAACACTCGCCGCTCCTAGTGTCCCATACCTTAGCAGTACTGTCAAATGACGCTGACGCTAGCTTAGTAGAGTCGTGCGAGAAGGTTACAGACACAACATTGCTGTTATGGCCCTTTAGAGTCCGTAGACACGCGCCGCTGCTTGCGTCCCATAGCTTAACAGTCAGATCGTATGACGCAGACGCCAGCTTGGTTGAGTCGTGCGAAAAGTTTACAGAGGTGACTTTGCTGCAATGGCCTTCAACCGTCCGTAGACACACGCCGCTGCTTGCGTCCCATAGCTTAATAGTCAGATCGTATGACGCAGACGCCAGCCTACTTGAGTCGTGCGAGAAGGCTACAGAGGTGACATTATCACTATGGCCCTCGAGCGTCTGCAGACACCTGTTGCTGCTCGCATCCCACAGCTTTACGGTCCTGTCATCTGACGCCGACGCCAGCTTAGCCGAGTCGTGCGAGAAGGCTATAGAGGTTACATAGTCACTATGGCCCTCGAGCGTCCGCAGACACGCGCCACTACTTGCGTCCCATAACTTGACGGTCTTGTCGTATGACGCTGATGCTAGCTTGGTCGAGTCGTGCGAGAAAGCTACAGAGGTGACAGTGTTACTATGCCCCTCGAGCGTCTGCAGGCACGCACTCCAGTCGCTGCTCATCGCTGGCTGGACAGTAACCCCTTCTGGCTCTTCATGCTGAAACAGCTTTCTGATCGCGCTCTCTGTTGGACTGAACAACAGTGCAGATGCATATGACTGGAGAGGGTAGCTTTCAATCGGCCCCTTGTGGTACATGATGAATCGGCGAGCATCCTCAAACAGCCTTGCAAGCTTCCCTTCACCTTGCACATCCTGGTAATGTTAGCATATGCACTAAGAACAACATACGTGTGGAGCGTTTGTATAAGCCATACCTTAATCAGAGAGCATAGCCTTGCCATTGAAATTGCACCTCTCGCCATGCTCTTGCACAAACCGAGACCTTCTAGCCAGTATAGGTATTTCTTCTCCAGAAACTCACCCACAACATGTGTGTCTTGCAAAACTTTGACATCGTCCAATCTAGTCTTCGGGTTTGCATCGCACAGATGATCGATCCAGTAGATGCATGGGTAGCGCGAGGCTGCTAATGGGTCTGGCTCAGGTGTTGCAATCTCGTCGACAGAGACCCCTGGCGCATTCAGCCCATACATGTCTCGGCGCAACGTGCTCAACAAGACTGCGAGAGATCTTGAAAAGATGCTGCGATGGACAGTCTCCGCACCATATGGGAAGATCTCCCCAAATGCCTTTGTGAGGAGGAAATCTTGTGCAGACTGATGCACAAAGTAGATAGTGTCTTCTTGCAAGGTAAGGAAGGACCCACAAAGGCCAATGATCTCCCGCACAGACCCTAAATCATCAGCAAAGTCCTCAAGCGCCTCCACAAGTACAACCAATTCAGCAATCGTGATTGACCGGTACAGTACTGCGACTGGCGCCAGTACCTGCTGGCAGATCTCAGCTCCGTCTGACTCCCTTATTTGCTGCATCATCCGCTTGTACAAAGAGTCTAGTCCAGGTGGGAATAGCGCGAGCTTATTGAGCACGTTCCACTTCAGTGTCGCTTTGAGGTCTTGGCACACCAAAGCTACCCACAAGAAGGTGCCATTGGCGTTGAGAGTCAGGTGTTGAAGCACAGCGGATCGAAGCTCTGCCTTGTACTGCTTCTCCTGTGCCAGCTGGTCTATCTTGTGCCGGATAAAGATGTCAACCGCTGCCGCAACCGACTGGGCGTTCAGCTCGAGGCTCAATATGTGTCCTGTCCGCTCTAGCTGTGCTTCAATATCAGGCCAGTTGCGGCTCGAGACAATCCACTTGACGCGAGCAGAGGCAGACGACTGCTTTGCGACAAAGTGAAGCAGCTTCGGCATCTCGGTCGTACACTCATCCAGTGCGTCAATGAGTATGTAAGCAGTGTCCAAGTTCGAGTCGCGCAGCACGTCTGCAAAAATATCTGTTAGAGCGACCCATGCGTTTGGGTCTTCAAACACGGCTTTGCCCGCTTTATCGTACCGCTTGCGAACGTGCGGGATGAGCGCCGGCTGCTCGCTGACAAGCAGGTACAGCAGCCCACGCAGCACGGCCGTGGCGCTGTTGATACGCGAGTCGGTGGCCTGGCAGAAGAAGTAGGAAACAGACGTTGTACTAGCAACCGTCTTCTGGAGTTCATCGATGATGCCGCAGAGCAACATCGTCTTGCCCTTGCCAGGATCGCCTTTAATCCATAGCAGCTGGCTCTGTGGGTCGTTTAACCATTGTTGGAAGCTGTTGTTTTCAAATACCCAGCAGTACGAGCCCTCTAACAAGCCGCCCTTTGTGTCCTCAATACGCTTCTTATCGTTACGAGGATCGGTTGAACATAAATCGCGAAGGCATTCCTCCTGGCTTCGAATCTTGTCATGGAGCCGTCTGAACGCTTCCTCTGTGCCTTCACCATAGAGAGGCGCCATGTCGACGTCAAAGATGCCGGACAAACAGTACGCGGCATCTTCCTTAAGCTTCGTGTGTCGATCCTGTCTCCAGCGAAAACGCTCGTCAATGCTGGATTTAGAGAGCGGAGCTCCTACGAGCACGTCGTAAGGGATGGTTGTAACTTCATGTATCTGAGACTTTAGCGATGCCCTGTCACCGAGCTTGTGCCAGTCGCGCGAGAAGAACTCAACCACTCTGGGCGCGAGCAGCTCCTGCAGCGTCCAGCCACGCGTGAACCACTTGCATTGACGAAGCTCTAAGTCCCACGGCAGCGGGCTGGCTTCTCCCTCAGCTAAAGGAGACGAAGCAGACACGTCAGGCAGGTAGACGTAGCATCGAGCTGCGTTGCGATACCAGCGAAACATCGACCGAATGGCCAGCGAGTGCTCAGCCTTGCTCGCCTTGTTGATGCAGCAGGTGTCGATCCAGAAGTACTGCAAGCCGTCGCGCTTGGCCTGCTCTCCACACAGCTTGATCTTCTTGTAGCCGGTCTTATCCTTGCCTGCGTTCTTTGCGAGGTCGTCAAAGGTCACCTCTTCGTCGTCTGTTCCCCAGGTATGAGACAGGATCGCGTAAGGAGGGATCGTATTCGCGATGAGGTCGTCAGTGACGCTGAGCTCGCCATCTTCTCCATAGTACAGGAGCCGCATCGTTTCGCGTGGACATGTGGTGGGCGCGTGCGATAGCCGCGAGAGTCGAGAGACTTAACACAGAGGGTGCGGCGCCGTGTTGCTCTATTGCACGCGTGCGTCAACAAGCAGAGGGCGACGCGCAAAAAGCTGCATATCCTCTAGCAGGCCTACCAGGCAACAGCAGAGCGCGACGATGTCGCGAGCGGAGGTTGGCGGTGTCGGCCACAGTTGTTGGCTTGGGAGGCTGAGATGGCAGGCCTGAGGTGGGGCTCACGCGGTTGACAGCGCGGGAAGGGATGGGTTGAGCTTGACCTCAACATCACGACAAGTCAAGTGTGGTATGTCACCATTTGGACTGCGCAGTGAAGTGTTGCGGTCTGAAGACGGTGCCACGCCGAAACGTAAGGGAAGTCAGGTGATCCGAATCCATGGAGCTCTCAGAGCGGATCCCCGCAGTCAACGTCGAAGTAGGCCTCGCCAAGCCCTGCAAATCGGATGGGGTGGATGGTGTGCGCACTACAACCGCTGATCCAGTACGTTCGCGGTAACTATCTTCGAGCCAGAACGTACTACCATCTCGGAGGCCTCTTCAGAGCACGAAGTCCTTTGTTTCGAAATCGAGTTGATCCTTTTCGGTGCCGGAAGTTCGTACGGTCACGAGGTCTGCGGGAATATGAGATTTGATTGAAGAGGGTTGAAGAGGCGGAGCATGGGCGGAGCACGGGTGGTGGAAAATTGGTGGCGTCTGGGGAAGTTTGACATCACCTCGGTCCCCATTGTTCCGCTTTCAGAGAGATGACCATATTCCAGCATCTGCAGGTCGAGATTACGGGACCCTACCACATGGCATACAAACAAGCTGTGTTCACGTTCAATGGAGCGGAGCTGCTTTTGGAAACGTTCCGCCCTGGGCACGCCGGCAGCTGTACCTTGTTCGGATGCCAATACCCCGGGTTTGCTGCCAAGTCAATCAACCTCACGAAGCTACTGCGGGCACAAAGCCAAGCTGGGAGTCCTTGGGGGAGTGTGGCACCTCTTGACGGTGATTCCCCGCAAGCAATATACTTCAAGGAACTCCTGGGTGTTACAATGATCGTCGCTACGATGTATTTCGCGGAAGATTTATGGAGTTGCCCGGCCTTTCCTTTCGTCCATACGAGCAAGTCTACGAGGAGCTTGGTTGATAAGAGGCGATGGTGGGCTCCCTAGACTCATGTAAAAGTCTCTGAAAAGCCTCACCATAGATCTCGGCAGAATTAACAACACTATGTTGGGCTATTCGTCAGTCATTTCTCTACTCGCTCTGGTGTCCACCGCCCTCGGTGCGCCCAGCAGCAGCATTGAGAAGCGTGCACCAATAGTCTACCTCGCCGGCGATTCAACGATGCAAACAGCCAAAGGCGCTGCAGGTACCCTTCAAGGCAGGCCTCCCTGTAGCAAGCCTCTCATACACTCCTAACCTCACCAGGCTGGGGAGCATACCTCCACTACTCTCTTTCCACAACAGTCGTGAACAAAGCCATCGGCGGCCGTAGCTCCCGCTCCTACACCGTCGAGGGCCGCTTCACCGACATCATCAACACCGTCAAAGCCAACGACATCGTCGTCATCGAATTCGGCCACAACGACGGCGGATCCTTGACTCCCACCGACAACGGCCGCTCCGTGTGTCCCGGCAAGGGCACCGAGACGTGCCGCTCGACCTACAACGGCGCAGCCACGACAGTCTACACGTACCCTTTCTACCTAATCCAAGCAGGCAAGGCACTCATCGCGAAAGGCGCCAAGGTAATCATCAGCAGTCCGACGCCCAACAACCCGTGGGAATCCGGCGCGTTCGTGTACAGCGGGAGCCGGTTCGTCGACTACAGCAAGAGCGTTGCAGCGACGCTTGGTTCGAACGCGTTTTACGTTGATCACGGTGCGTACGCGGCTGCTGCGTGGAAGGCGCTCGGCAAGGCGAAGACAGACGCGTATTTTGTTGCGGGCGACCACACGCATACGCTGCCTGTTGGCGCGGATGTGGTTGCGAAGTCGTTCGTCAAGGGCTTGCAGTGCGCTGGTGGTGGGTTCCTCAAGGGGCTTGTTAGAAACAGCACCCAGAGCATTACGGGGAGCTGTATCTAGGCGGTGACTTCGCGTCGAATAGACACACTTCAAACATCCCATGTTATAAATCATTGCTCCTTGTCGTGCATTTGGTGAACAAAGTGTTACAGCGTCTAGCCAGGACAGACAATGCTTGTCGAGCGCACACCACGTCCCACGAATCCATCTCTTCGCTCACGACACTCACCCGTCCAGCTACACCCAAACGCACGCAACATCCTGGGCGACGCATCGATTCGCTTCGTCTTCCACTCCTGCATCTCTCGCAGCTGTGCCGCACAGACAGCCTTGTCGCGAGAACGCCAAGGTGAGTGGAGAATAGAGAAACGATTGAGTTGCTTCCGTGCTTGCTCATACGTTCGTGGGTTGTTGAGAGTCGCGGTGTGGAGTGTGGACTCATGGCAAATGGTTGTGGTTTAAACAAGTCTCACTTGCATCGTATCGATGCCAGCGTTTTCGCGACAAGTAGTGCGAGAGGAGGGACACGGAGGGACGGAAACGGTCCAGAGGCTCAATGTACGGAGAGTGACAAGAGAGTTACGAAAAACATACAGTGTCTTAACACGGCGCCCTTGAGGTTGAACGAGTCTTAAACTTTGTGGTCATAAATTCCTAACACTTGGATATCGACGCCCTCGCACATCTACCTCGCACTCCTGACCCACCCAACAACACCAACACTGTACCCGACGAGTCCACCGACTCTCTCGCGCTCCCTCTTGCTCTCGTCCTGCCACTTCCTCAGCAGCCCGACAAGCTCCTCGTCTCTCACGACAACATCGCCGTGCAGCCTCAGGAAAACACTCATCCAGGCCTGCACGAGCTCGTAGTCCCTCCTCTCCTGCAGTCTGCTTGTAAGAGCAGTGATGAAGGTCCTTAGCTCCGAGTACGGCTCCTGCGTATCCAGCGTGCGGATGGCGATATCGGCCGCGCTCGGCGGCAGGCTCGAGAGGTACTGCAGAAGCTTGGTGTGTTCGGCGGACTGCTCAGCCTGGGCTAGGAGACGCGTGAACTCGCTCGTGCTGGTCGCGGCGCTGCTTCTGCTCGCGAGCGCGGAGCTTGAGATTCTCGACCCTGGCTCCGTGTCCGCGTCGAGGGGTTTGAGCGCATCGCTCTTCTCGCCCACGGCGGGAAGGAAGAAAGGTGCGTGTTCGGGCTTCTTGGGGGCTTCTTTGGGCTTGTTGCGCGCGCGGATGGTGTCGAGGTGCAGGAGAGTCTGCCAGCGAGACTTGGGTACGAGCGACAGCGTTGTAATCTTGTCGCTGAGTTGGTCCATGACTGGCACTGCTGTTGTGTCTTCCTCCTCTTCTTCGCCTTCCTCTTCGGCCAGCGCGACGATATTCTCGCCGCCTTCGCCGGACGCGGTAGGTGCGGCAACAGAAGCGACGTCAGTCTCGGAGATTTGACGCGTGGGGACGTGGGTGAAGAGTGTGCGGTTGGTGAAGATGTGCACGCCGACCTCGCCTTCCAAACCGGTAGCGAGGAAGTCACCAGCTGGCGAGAAAGCAACACTGTTAATGGGCTTCGGCAAGCGCATGGCGTCGATCAGATGCCCAGTGGGAAGATCCCAGACACGCACTGTGCTGTCTGAAGATGCGGAGATGATCCAGCGACCATCGCTGGAGAAGGTGTAATCGATAGTGGCGATTGGGGTGGAAGTGCGTGTTGCCCAGAGCTCACGAATGAGCTTGCGGGTTGTGATGTCGAGAACACGCAGCGATCCGTCGTCGCAGGAGAGGGCGACAAGGTCGGAGTTGGGGTGGTAGCGCAGAGAGAGGATCTTGACCATGGGGTACCAGTCGATCTCGTGGAGGAGTGTGCCGGTGGCGAAGTTCCAGAATTTGATCTTGCCGTCGTCAGAGCATGAGATAACGGTCCTGTTCAGGTTGTCGATGGCGAGACCAGTCACAGCTCCCTTGTGCTTGCCCTCGCCCTTTGCAAACGTCTTAGGGGCATCGTCAGTCGCGAACCCAGTGGACTCCTCGAGCTGAAGCTGATGCAGCTTGTACTTCTTTGCCTCAGCCGGGGTCAGACGAGCGGGAAATCTGCGTCGGTGCTGGCCAGACTGCAGGTTGTACATGTCAATAGAACCACCAGCGGATCCGATCAATGCAAATGTGCCGCAAGGGGAGACGGCAAGACTCTTGACCTCAGTGCCATCACCAGTGTCAAAAGCCCATCTTCCTGCTCGCTTGCGGCCCCAAAACCATGTCCTCGCGGTCTTGTCTCCGTGTCCGGTGACAATACTCTCCCAGCCAGTCATGTTGACTTCGGTAGCCTTCTTCGAGTCGCCCTTGACCTTGGATGAGTTGTTCCAAATGCCAGTGACGCCTGGCATAGCGCCCATCCCACCGTCGCGGTTGAGCGAGCACGCCATGCATGTGATTGCGGGAGCCTTCAGGTCCTCCATCTTCATGTGATGCTTGGATGCGTCGGAGCTGCCGTGAAGCAGGCCCATCTTCTTCGCCTTCTTCTGGATAGCACCTTGACTGAGCTCCGTGCTCTGGCCGTCTCGGCGCAAACTCCAGCCCCACAGACTGCGGTCTTTGCTTGCGCTGAGCAACCACTTGCCGGTATCGTCGGAGCCGTCCGAGTTGGAGGGAAGGAAGCGCAGGGCAGAAACGGGCGCAGCGTGTCCTCCACGCTGGTGCAAGATTCGCGGTACAGGGGAGAAGGGTGTCTCATCAAAGATCCAGCTCTTGAGTGTGTTGTCGAGACCGCTCGACACGATGACTGCCTGACCAGCGAGGAACTCGATCTTGCTGATGCCACCACCAACACCGCCGCTAGCAGACGGCGGGGGGCTGTGAGCTCCACGTAGAGTGCCCGTCTTGCGGCCACCTTTGTTCAGGTCCCAGAATGTGATGTCGCCGCTCTCGTGGCTAGCAGTCGCCATGACACCGTCGTCACGGCCGTCTTCGCCGGCACCAAGTCCATCGGTCCTGAAGGAGATGGAGGTGACTGCGGCTTTCTGCGAGCCGCCAGTGTTCAGTCTCAGGGCCTCCTTGTCGGCGCGTATGTCGTGGATTGTGACGGGACCAGACTCGTATGCGATAGCGAGGAGGGAGAGGGCGGGTGTGGGCTGCAGGGCAGTGACGGCGCCAAAGTCGGCGGCTGGCGGCAGGAGGGTGTAGAGCAGCTTGCCGGTGCTGACGTTCCAGATCTCGACGGAGCCGTCCTGTCTGCCGACGAAGATCTTGTTCAGGTACGTGGGCATGTTGGTGATGCAGCCCGACAGTCTGCTCGAAGAGGCGCCCTGCAGGGTAGTGTAGTGCTCCAGGGTGGATGTCTTCCAGATGTCGATCTTGGTGGCGCCGCAGCCGACAATCCACTCTCCCATGACGACCAGGCGGGTGATGGTCTCGATGCCACCCAGCGGCAGCTCCAGCTCGGCCACCTTCTTGCCGCGCTGGAAGACCCAGACGCCGCGCTCAGCACTGCGCTCAGCGCCGCCCCATGCCGCGAAGACGAGCTTCTTCCATGCCAGGGTCGCGGTGATGTCCTCGGGGGTCTGCGGTCGGGTGATGAAGACGAGGTTCAGTCCGCGCTTGAGGTCGTAGGTCTGCAGCGAGCGTCCGACCGAGGTGGTGATCTGGAAGGTCGTCTTGCCGAGCGGGAGCGACGTGAAGGGAACGGCCGTGGGTGAGACGAGTCCGACAGTCTGGGGTGGTCAGTTGCATGTCCACACTCTGTGCAGCATCTTGGGTGAGCTCACTCGGAACGGCGCAAATATCTTGGACTGGCGCACGGCGGGTGCAGAGCTTTCCGCGGCGTCGCCCTGCACTTTCTGGCGCTTCGAGAGCGGGCCAGCAGCTGCGGGGTTCTGTTTGGAGCCCGCCATGGTCAGCTATCGTGAAGGTTGCTGCGCGTGTTGCTGTGAGGCGCTACAAAAAAGTTCGGCGGAGATGCAAGGCCCCACATGATGCGCGCAGGGATTCGTCTAACAGTACAACCAGTCTAAAAAGTCTAACGTACTTTCAGTCGATTACCAGGCTAACGTATTGCCAGCTGATTACCAGTCTAACAGGAACGTGAGCACCACTCTACTGTCTGTTGCTACGAGGTCCAGTGACCCCACTACTATACCATACTGTGCCTTCAGTGAACGCTTCTTGGGTGATTGCCTACGATGTGCGACCGCCTGCCCAATGACATGCTGCATCGTGACACGCCACGCCTGCGGCGTACCATGTGCCGCGTCGAAGCCCAAATGGCCCAAGATGGCCTTGGTCCCAGCGTCGAAGTGGCCTCGCCGTCGCCGTGGCTGCTCAGGCTGGGTCAGACGTCATGGGCGCTCGCCTCAAAAAGCAATGTTTTGATACTGCTGCTCAGTGACCCCGCGAGCGCAGCCTCACCATGGCCGACTCGCACCAGCCGCTGTCGCGCACCACGTCCACCGAGAGCACGCCCTCGCAGCTCAGCACCTCGTCATGGCAGCCCCCGAGCGGCAAGAAGGCCCGCGCCTCAGAGCCCCAGACCGGCACAGAGAGCATCGAGGTCAAGCTGAGCCCGCTAGGCACCGCCGCCCTGGCTCCCATGCGTCCTGTCGGACTGACTGCGCGACGGCCGTCCAAGGCGTCCGACAGCCTCAAAGACTACTTTGGCCGGAGTAACATGCACAGCGGGTCTGCTATCGACGAAGACGTCGATGCAACCCCCCTAGCGGTGTCTCGTTACCCGTCTTCCTTGTCGGAAGCTAAGTCGCGGTCTGACGTCGATGCTGCGGAAAATCGGCTCTCTTTCTCTTCGCTGTACAGCATCGGCTCTACCATATACGCCAACACCCGGGGCCACTCTTGGAGCGGGAGAAACTCAGTCGCGGGCAGCGAACCAGACCGTGTGTATAGAGACGAGACGAGTAATTGCTCGCGTGCACCCGCTGACCCTCACAGCAAAAATGTCCGAGCCCGCCGCCGCCCCACACAGCACCGGCACTACAGCGACGACCTCGCTGAGTGTGACTACCCAGAGCCAGCATGGCTCGCTGGGCCCAAAAGTGTCGCCCACCCAGCTGCTCTTTGCTCAGGACCAGCCCCAGCCCCAGCCCGCCCACTCGCCAAACCCCGTCACTTCACCCACCACCGCCGCCGCCGCCTCGCCTCAGCCATTGAACCCACAGGCCGTCCCCCGCCGCTCGCGCAGCCGAACCACACACAGACGCGTCAGTGGTAGCACCGCCGCCAGCAGCAGCCCCGCAAGCGTCGGCATGCGCGAGCCCAAGAAGCCCATGAAGGGCATCATCGGCGTCTGCGCCCTCGAGAGCAAAGCCCGCAGCAAGCCCGCCCGTAACATCTTCGGCAAACTGGTTGACGACTTTGAGGTCAAGATCTTCGGCGACAAGATCATCCTGGACGAGGAGGTCGAGAACTGGCCCGTGTGCGACTTCCTCATCTCCTTCTTCTCTGATGGCTTCCCTCTCGACAAGGCCATTGCCTACGTGCGCCTGCGCAAGCCCTTCTGCGTGAATGACCTGCCCATGCAACAGGTGCTGTGGGACCGCCGCCTGTGTCTCTCCATCCTCGACAAGCTGACCGTCCCTACACCGAAGCGCATTGAAGTGAACCGTGATGGCGGACCCAAGCTGCCTACAGCCGAGTTTGCTAAGCAGCTGTACGACCGAACTGGAGTCAGTCTGCCTGGCGCAAGCGACGGCACAGGTGGAGGTGTTCAGCCGCCCAAGAAGATCGAGATGATGGACAACGACGACACAATCTTTGTAGACGGCCAGACACTGACCAAGCCCTTCGTTGAGAAACCAGTGAGTGGCGAAGACCACAACATCCACATCTACTTTCACAGCAAGGATGGTGGCGGTGGCCGCAGACTGTTCAGGAAGATCAACAACAAGAGCTCAGAGAAGGATGACACCCTCTGTGTGCCCAGGTCCATCACCGAGGCTGACTCCAGCTACATCTACGAGCAGTTCTTGCAGGTAGAGAATGCTGAGGACGTCAAGGCCTACACCGTCGGGCCAACCTTCTGCCACGCCGAGACGAGAAAATCGCCTGTCGTGGATGGCCTTGTCAAGCGCAATCCGAGTGGCAAGGAAGTCCGCTATGTGACCAAGCTTAGCGACGCAGAAGCACAGATGGCATCGAGGATTTCAGAAGGCTTCGGCCAGCGAGTCTGCGGGTTTGACCTTCTGCGAGCAGGCGACAAAAGTTACGTTATCGACGTCAACGGGTGGAGCTTCGTAAAGGACAACGGCGACTACTACGATAAAGCTGCGAACATCCTCAGAGATATGTTTCTCAACGAGATTTCGCGCAAGCAACGCAAGGAAGCCGCTCAGAGTGCTGCCAGCGACGCGAGGGGCGAGTCAGACAGGAGCGAGTCGAGAAAGAGTATGTCAAGCCACCGCCAGGCCCTGAAGGGGTTGTTCAAGAGTCCCAGTATGTCAAAGATGAGGGACCACCACCATCGCCACTCCCTGCACCTTCCCCATATACGACAGGCCAGCACAATGCCTTCTTCCCCTGAGACTTCGCTAAGTACCACTCCCATTGCAGCTAGTCCTAGTTTCGAGAAGTCCGATCCCACCGCAGTACTCAGTCCGCCAACCGTTGGTACCATCCCGCCCGCGCCCGCCTCAGAGCCAGATCTTTTGCCTCCGCCTGCCGTCCATGACGATGAACACGCCCTCGAACCCGAGAGGTCGCACTCCGCGGACGATCAGATTCCCGTGCCCCCACCAGCGTCGAAAGCACAGTGGAAGCTGAAGGGTGTCGTGTCTGTCATCCGCCACGCCGATCGTACACCAAAGCAGAAATTCAAGTACACATTCCACGCACAGCCATTCGTGGACCTGCTCAAGGGACATCAAGCTGAAGTTTTGTTGATTGGCGAGCCGGCACTCCAAAGTGTCAGCGATGCTGTAAAGGTTGCTCTGGACGAGAAGCTGGAAGATCCTAAGAAGCTTCGCGAGCTGCAGCTGTACCTCCAGAAGAAGGGCCCTTGGCCTGGTACCAAAGTGCAGATTAAGCCCATGTTCCGTAAGAGGAGGAAAGATGAGCTGCTTCCAGGCGAGACGCTACCTGAAGAGTCGCCCGAGAGACAGAGGCAAGGCTCGACATCGAGTGTCATTCGGGATGCAGGCAATGAAAGCAGCAACGAGAACGACCCCGAACGACTCAAGAATAGGAGCGACTCGATGTCCGGAGTCACACTGTCCCGCATTACTGCGCAAGACAACAACATGGTGCTCGACAAGCTGCAGTTGATCATCAAGTGGGGCGGCGAGCCCACTCATTCGGCTCGTCATCAGACTCAGGATATGGGCGCCAATCTGCGCAACGACCTGCTGCTCATGAATCGCGACGTCCTTGATGAGGTGCACATCTTCAGCAGCTCAGAGCGCCGAGTCACCACTAGCGCGCAGATCTTCGGAGCATCGTTCTTGGAGAAGGACCAGTACCCGGCTGAGCAGATTCATGTTCGCAAGGACCTGTTGGATGATTCGAACGCCGCAAAGGACGTCATGGACAAGGTCAAGAAGAGGCTCAAAACTCTGCTCCGCGCTGGTGACAAGGCACCGCCGCAGTTCGCGTGGCCGAAGGATGTTGCAGAGCCATATATATCGTTGTTCGCCAGGTTGTGGCTCTCATCAAATTCCATCAGCGCGTGATGAACCATAACTTCAAGAAGATCGAATCCGAAGCTATCGCCTCCCCTCAATGCTGTCAGCTCGCCACCGGGCCCCGACGGCCAGCCAGGACAGTCCAAGTACACCAACGTCAACCACATCCAGTCACGATGGTGTTGCAACGAGGGCCCAGAGTTGTTCAAGGAGCGTTGGGAGAAGCTCTTCAAAGAATTCAAGGATGCCGATAAGGTCGATCCTAGTAAGATCTCTGAGCTCTACGATACTATGAAGTTTGACGCTCTCCACAACCGTCCCTTCCTAGAGTGGGTGTTCACACCCGACGACACTTTCATTGACGAGGATGTATTCGTAGACGGCGCCAAGCAGAAAACGCCCGAGGAGCCGCCAACGCCAGAAGTAAAGCCCGAGACGAGGGAAAGCGAGAAGCCACAGGAGCGTGGGAGTATCGCCCGCCGCATGGGCTTCAGACGCCCATCAGAAATCGCCATGAAGCCTGCTGCGCCGCCTTCCTATGTCAACGAGTCGTACTTCAAGCTTTACACTGGCATGGGCAATGCTGCCTCCAAAGCCGCAATGGACACTCGTCTCGTCAAGCTGCGCGAGATGTACCACCTCTGCAAAGTCCTCTTCGACTACATCGGCCCGCAAGAGTATGGTATCGAGTCTGAGGAGAAGCTCGAGATTGGTCTGCTCACCTCGTTGCCCTTGCTGAAAGAGATCGTCGGTGACCTCGAAGAGCTACAAGCAAGCGAAGCGCCAAAGGCCTTTTTCTACTTCACTAAAGAGAGCCACATCTACACACTTCTCAACTGCATTCTCGAGGGTGGCATCAAAACCAAGATCGAGCGCAATGCCATCCCTGAGCTGGACTACCTGTCTCAGATCAACTTTGAGCTGTATGAGTCCGAGAACGCAAGCACAGACGACGCACCGCAAACTTTCAACTACAGCATCCGTATCACACTTTCGCCTGGTTGCCACGCGTTTGCGCCCCTGGATGTGCAGCTCGACTCGCGCCACATGATCGGCTTCTCGCCCCGCCGCAGTCTCACTGCCCATCAGGACTGGAAAGAAGTCCTCGAGACGCTACGGGCGAAGTTCCACACGTAAGTACCATCTTTCACTTACCCACCAATACAAGCCCAGCACACTAACACAATGCAGCGTCAAGCTACCCAAGTCGTTCGTCGCCATCGATCTCAGCGAGAAGGAAGCGTTCGAGCGCCGAGGCAACGGAACCAACGGCAACGGTCTCAAGAAGGAGAACGTTGAGCCGCCAGCTGGTGAGCGCGGTAGAAGTGAGGAGCGCAGGGCGAGCGCGAATGCGGATGTGCCGCCTGTGGCCGAGCTGCCGCCGCCGGCGCTTGGCTCGTAGTGCATTAAAGGGGAGGTTGTGCATAGAAGAATGCTCAAGGGATGGCGTTTTGAGGTGGGTGGGTAGATGTGCATCCTTAGAGGGTAGGGTGATAAAGCGCATCGCACCGCACGGTTTTGGCGTAGGATGCAGATGCAAGGCTGCTCTTACGAATGCCTAATCGGAATACAACCAGGACGGTGTTAAAAATCAACAGCATCGTTACGCTCAACGAAGTCCCCAGTTTGCCGGATCAGCAATCCAGCACTAAGAGCTCGAACTCCGCGACTCGTCAATTACACGTAAGTTCCGTGATGTGATGCAAGCAAATTACGTCATGCAGTGTCGAAGACTTGTAAAACGAGTTCCTTCGATGGGCTGTTGCAAACGGCGAAGCGATGCGCGGACAAGCACGAGATAATGGGTTTGGCTCGACTCTCCCTCCTCTTCCTCTCCTCGAGACAGCTGATGCCACTCGTACGCGCGGGACACTTCACTATTGGAGGCTACAATGCTACTTCGTCTAAATCAAGAGGGAGGAAAGGACTACTGTTCATGGCGGTCGTGTTGGATTACGTTTCCTTGACGTACACGCGGGGCACTTGCTGACTAAAGATTTAGTCATCGAAAACAACATTTGAATGAAGTATGTCTCCGATGCACCAAAAGATTTCCCACGATGGCGGAGCCATCGAGCAGCAATCGGGGCTTGCGCCCGCTTCTGCCGCGAACAACTCCCTCCCAACCTTATGCCCCACCTCCGGATAGTCAGCGGAAGAAGCTACGAGCCAAGACAGCTTGTGAGGCTTGTCGTGAAAACAAGCTAAGGGTATGAAAGGTGAGCTAGATGGGTGCGATTTGACAGTGACTTACAGCATGCTAGTGCGATGGTGTGCGACCAAAGTGTCAGCCGTGCACACGGCGTGGGCGAAAGTGCCACTATCTGGCAACCGCATCCGAAACTCGTCTTCAAGCCCTTAAGCGGGAACATAAGGCATTGCGATCACAGAAGTCACCGTACGAGAGGCTCATAGAAGTTATGAAATCGGTACCAGAACGGGACGCCAGTAACCTCCTTGCAAGAGTCAGAGCAGGAGCTGACATTGAGACGTTGGTGAGCCACGTTACTAATGGAGACATCCTGATTCAACTCTCTGTAGCACCAGAGACTCGCTTTCGATACGATTTTCCTTACGATAAGAAGATGCCTGCGAGTCTCTTGACCCATGACAACGCTTACCTTGACTCACCCATCTACAATCCAGAAAATGTTTATCCTTCATCCAGACCTCCGACTGGACCATGGCACCCAGATACACTTCCCGTATCGGACAGCATATCATCCTCGAAAAACACTTCAAGAGAAGCGATATATATGAAGCCGTTCCATGCAGCAGAAGTTGTCGATCCTCGTATCGCGGATTTGGATATATCGGCGTGGACGACAGTCTGCGACGATAATATGCTCATGCGGAGCTTGCTCCGTAGGTGGCTTCACTGCGAGTATGACTTCACCGCCGCTTTTCAAATCGACCTTTTTATGGAAGACATGATGGCCCTGCGGGAAGGTTACTGTTCATCCTTACTGGTGAATATCGTGCTTGGTTATGCCTGTGTATGATGCATTCTCCGACCTGTAGACTGTACGTCTGACGTCCTTCCAGGTTTGTTATCCAGATTTTACAAATCGTGCCGAGTACTGGAATCCCCGCACGCTAACATATCAATTCATTGCGGAAGCGAAACGTTTGTGGGAACTCGAATCACATGAGCCCCGAATAACTACTATCCAGGCTGGCATGCTGTTCAATGTTTTCTACAATCTGAGCGGACTGGATGAGGTAGGGCAGGCATACAGGCTTCACGCCATCACATTGGTCCACAAGATGCGCCTGTTCAAGAGCAACCCGGGAGGAACTCGTAGAGATCGTTTGGGTAGAGCATACACAGCGTGGGCGTTCTTTAATTGGGAAACGTAGGTTCCTCGACCCAAGACAAGGCGGTTGCTAACAGAATTAGCCTTGTTGGTTTTTCGTTTATGTTTGCCCCTCTGTTGAGCGAGGCTCCGGAATGGCCGTTGCCGGATGCAACCACAGAGCCAGGCTGGTATGGAGAGAGACGGATCAGGTACCCTGGCAGTGGTCAACTTTTCTCGTCACATTTTGCCCAGGTGTTCGAAACGAGAAGTCGGTTCCGAATTATCATGAATGAGGCCTGTCAAATCGCCTACTCAACAGGATCAGAGATGACTCTAGACAAGGCATACCAGCTTTATGACCAACTGAGAAGTTGGTACGATGGCTTACCGCAACTTCTTCAACCGAGGTCTCTTGTACTACCTGGACACTTACAACTCCAGTAGGCATAACCGTTGACCATATGTTATACCCTTGCTGACACCATCATTAGCATGTATTATTACCATCTCATACTGACACTCTTCAAACCCCTCCTCAACACACCAACAGACAAAGTTCCCTCTCCACACGAGATCGTCGCCGACGCAACACGATATCTGCAAACTCTCATTCGGATCTACTACCTCCGCCACGGCTACGAAGCAATGGACCTCTTCATCGTCATACCCCTAATGCTCTCTGCATCCGACTGCGTCGACGCGCTCGATGCCGCCGATTCACGAACCCCTCCCGACGAACTCGAGTTGCTACGGTCCACACTCATCCTTGTAACAATGGGTCTCTTTACACAGCGCAAAAACCACTATTTGGCCAATGCACTGTTCCACGTCATTCGGGGGCGCATGCGACCGGTGGACGTCGCGCTGTTCAGAAGAGTGGGCAATATAGATGCGAGCGTACTAAGCGGGAAGCCGGATATGGCGGTCGCTGTAAGAAGCCACTGGCCGGTTAGTGTCGTGAAGAAGGAGGACAAGGAGAAGAAGGTGCTGAAACATCTTGTCGATAGCTATGGGCGGCTGAGTGTTGCGGATGGAGACTCATAGCAAACTAAAGGATCGGAGCACTGTTCTGTACCTAGTGGCAGAGGAAACAGTCGTTTTGCTTCGATTTCCCCGCATAACATATCTTGAGAGACTTCGCTTTAAGACTTGAAGTGACTCAAAATCTAGACAGTATTGCTGGCATCAAGGTTGGCAACGTGAGTTTTAGTGCATGACACACTTCGCTTTATTCTGATATTAGATTGGCCAAGGGGCTTCTGTGCGGAAATGCAGTCCTGACCGCTGTCAATGGCACACTACCGTTGATTGAGCGTCTGATCAGTACATCTCATGATATCATCTTAGCTTTTTCTGTGGATTGTTCCAAGGTCTGATATGATGTGAAGGCTCTCAGCAAGTTGAAGACATCTCCGGGGCTCGTTCAGACCAAGCGGAAACTCTCCAGCTTCTCCTCATCCCAACATTCTCCCTGCATGATGCCTTGGATGTATGAGTCCCCAACGAAAGTGTACGCTGGACGTGTTCGCTTGTCTTCTGGGGTGGTACCGCTCGATTTATTATCGACATCTGCGCTTGGTTCCGTTGGGCGGATGATGTAGGGTACTCTGCCTCCGGCGAGTAGCACCACACTGTCTCCCGCTTGACTGTCGAGAGGCACCCACCCAATGTAGCCTTGCTCAGTAACGGCGATAATTCTTGTATCTGAGACGACGCGGAACGCAACATCGAAAGACGAGACATTGGCGTTGGTTATCACCGAGCCGTCCGATTCCATCCAAGCCCACCATGAATGGAACTTAGATATATCAACATCATCCACGAACCGCCATCCGTCACCGGTAAATCCATCCTGGACAAGATCTCCACAAAGCAATTTCCAGAACGCCGTTTCCCTATCGTCGTACACGCTCTTGGCTGCATCGCTTGTTACTGTGAGCGTCTGCGCCCGGCGAAGCATTGCGGACCACGCGGACCATGGTTCGCCAGAATGGAATTCAACAATCTGGTCAATACGGTCCACTTGGACACCCGACAGGATGACTTCATCTGCGGCGCTGTACAGGTCGACTGCACTGTATTTGCTCGCTCTGTAAAATGGGTGAGCATCACGTAATCGCATTCTAAGCATTGTTAGGTTCCTCTCGGTCCGAAATGCCACCCAGTCCGGCACGAAGCTAGGCACGTTCAGACTCGACGTTCCTGAGCCTACTTTGCAGCTGAGCATTCCGAGTGAGTTTGAGGATCTCGTAACAGCCAAGAAAACGTCCAAATAGACGTCTATCGTCGGTTTCACGTAGTCGGGACGAATGAGGGATCGCTCCTCATAGTTCACGAGGCCTAGGAGTCCGTAGAATTTGTCTCGAGGATCCTGGCATTGGCGCAGTCCAAAGTCGAGCATAACAGCAACCAAGGACCTTTTTGCGAAATGGAGTCTGAGCTCCTCAAGTACGAACAACCGCTCGATGCTGGAGACGACGGAAAGGGCAGTTACATCGAAAGGCCCGTCGCCAGCAGGACCGCGGAAATGAGCAAATCGCCTACAACAAGTCGTCGCATGACCAATATAATGAGCACCCCATTGCCATATTATGCTACTGGCTAGAGTGCGGCTCCCGCATTGAAAGACAACATCGGCGGCAAGACAAAACTCTTGAACAGTCCAGATGCGAAACCACCAGGGAGAGCTGAAGAACGCAACGATGTGTGACCGAAGGTCTTTTGAGCTTGCGTCCATGCCGTGGCTCATGATGTGTGGTCCCATTGTTGGATCGAGATGTAAGGTGCTATCCTGGCTTCGTTGTCTCTACGCAGATGCTGGAGGGCAATGTAAAGATTATTGGTAACTTGGAATGGCTGCCCGTTCACCTGGATCATCTTCTGGTTTGTCGCATCGCCCTATGTGTATGAAAGGGCTTCAAAGTATCCAACATCGCCCAAAGATGTATGGACAAGACTGCATCGAATCGTGTCGTCTCTAGGGGCGTTTCTTCGTCTGCTGTGAAGCTGAAGCAAGCGAATCTCCTTTGTGGCATCTTGAAGTGGCTTGTAAGGATGGCGCAAGGGCCGTGTTTGCAAGACTTCCATATCGAAGGGCCGAGCAGTGTGTGCTGATGTTGCTGTTGTGCATGAGACGTGAGGTGGGGTTGGCCCGCAGCTAGCTTTGGGGGCTGTACACCGCAAGGCTGGAACGCGCCTTCTGGATCTGAACAATCTTGATATTTGAATTTCCTGAACGCCGCGCTATGCTGTGAAGACAGTATCATGTCCGGGAAGGGTTCGAATTCCGAATTCCAACACACTCGTTATCTCTTCACTCATCCTGCTGCCACTGGTACTCCAACTTCTCGATGTTGGCCTTGCGGTTCCTCGACTTGAACCACTCGCTTTCGAAACCATTGCCTCTGTCCACACCATCCCACCTGTGGCCAGGACGAATGCCATATCGATTTGGCTGGAAAGCTCCTGTGTATAGCGGCTTGCCCGTGATACTGCGACCAGCCTTCTTCTTTTTCAAGAATCCAGCCGCGGGGTCATTCCAATGCCCTCGGCCCTTCAACTCGTCGTTCAGCTCAGCATCGTCGGCATATCGGGCGACTGTCATCGTCTTTGCGTCTGCCAACATCTGTTTCCGTTTCGCAGCCGCTGCATTTTGTACATCCCCACGAGCCTCCCTCTCCTTCTCCAATTTTATGCGCTCTTCCTCTTCTGCCTTCTTTCGTGCTTCTGCGCGCTTCATTGCAACATTAATGATGCGACCGCTGGCATCTCGATAGATAGTCTCTTGCGCCGCGGCGACCAGCTCCTTCGTAGCCTGCTCCGCCTTTCGCTGTTCTGCATCTTGGCGCTCTTTCATGTCTGCAGCTACTTGCGCCGCAGTTTGAAGACCAGCTCTTGCGCCAGACTCTAGCCGCAGCACTCCTTCTGTGTCCACCATCTCAGGTGCCTCGTCTTCGGCGTCTGCGGCTTGCTTGCGGTCGGCGGCGGTCGATTCTATGATCGCGGTTGCAGCGGCTTCGTCCGCAGCGAGTTGCTGTGCGTGCGACGGTGCTGCGACACCTACTGTCGCCCATGTTGCGGCGCTTGTTCCTTTGGACTTTTTCTTGGACTTTTTGAGGTGGGCACCGCCCACTGGCGACACTGTCAGCAAAAAAAAAGCAGCAAAAACAGCAACGGGCAGAGCTTACTAATCATGGGCGCGTCTTCGTCATCCTCATCTGCATTGTTCTTCCATCCCAGGTCCTCGTCGTCGTCAATTATAAGACCGCCATTCTTTTCCTTTCTTTTGCGCTTTTTCGATTTCTTCTCCGAGTCTGCTGTGAGGTAGTTCTTCGCCAGATAATCGGCGAGAGACATGTTGCGGTGGGCTAGGTGTTGAGGGTGTCTACAGACGCTCGAGAAGAACGAGCTATCGGTCTTGGCATGATGCGCATCACGTGAGAACGTGTCAACGCGGCGTTACTTGTGCCGGAACACTACACTTATGCACTGACTCACCTCAAGGTTACGCACCCATCAGGGTTCATCAGGGTTACGCACTCATATTGCGAACACATCGAGTGCTCGATTAGAGCTTAACGTTGACAAATACGTGGCCGGCGAGTTAACCCCAGCACGGCAGTCACGATCAACGTCATGGCACCAGGCGCACGCTCAGAAGAAGCATGGTTGTGGCATACAACAGTCTGCGAAGCGATACAAGAGGTGCCGCGAGGCAAAGTGACAAGTTATGCGCACATAGCAAGGCTGGTTGGGAAACGTGAGCGCTCCATCTGCATGATTGTGACACACTGTTGGATCACTGACATGTTGTAGCCCGGTGTCCAAGGTAAGACACAGTATCACAGAGGTACATCAGCTTTATGCTGCTAATACGTGACGTCAAAGACAAGTCGGTGTCTGCCTCAAGCACCTCCCTCCGCCGTCGACAGATCCGGACAAGAAGAGTCCAGCCTTCCACAGCGGTAATGTACCCTGGCAGCGCGTGATCAACTCTAAAGGCGGCATCAGCCCGAGGTCAGTGCTCCTTTGTCCAAGCTGTTCTCCTTGTGTAACCTTCTTTGAGGTCTTTGTCTGACGTTGTCCAAGGGGACCAGGTGCAGCAAGCCACCAGGCTGATGCTCTAAGGAGAGAAGGCGTGGAAGTCAGCGAGGACAGTATGGGTCAATACACTGTCGAATTCAAGGACTATGGTTGGTTCCCGGATGTGCTTCCAAGCGAAGGCTTGGTGGAGAGCAGCGACGAGGAGACTGATGAGGAGGCAGCAGCCTACCATACCTGAAAGCGTTGGGGCGGCATCCAGGAACGGCGAGCATGTCTATGATGAGGCTGTTCTCGCACGCTATTGCTCCACGAGGTCCGATTGATAGGACCGAAGATGAGTTCTGTGTCAGCAGTCTCGCCCAAAGGACCGAGCGCGGCATTCCCATGGAACGCAGGTTATGGAATACTCGCCGGGTGAGGGCTCACAGATGGACAGATGGCTGTCCTAGCCGCAAAGGGCGCAAGCTGATGACTCGGCCAGCTCCGGGTTGTTATCAGGCTGGCGTTTGAGGGGCTGGTCGTATGCTGTAATTAGCCACACTCACTGAGGTCACTCAGTTGCGCAGCACGTCTTGTCTCAACAGATTGCCCTGGCTGGTAAGGCTCACGAACTCAACGTCTCGCTGTAATGATAGCAATAGTAGGAGCAGTGACAGTTGCCATGCACGGTCTATCGATAGCCGCGTGTTTGTTATTGAGATGACGGGATGCATGTTGGGGGTGCCGTGACGGCTACTGTTTGAGGAATGCCGAGATGTGGGGTCTCCAGCGATCGAGGCTTGTGCATGTGCATCGAACCTCCACCCTGACCAGCAACGGTCAACGCTCAGCCTTCAGACCACCCACGTTTGCGAAAGCAAGGCGCATGATTCCCTGATGATGCCATCATGGGCGGAGGATACGGACGCGTCAAACCGGATCCCAAGCGGGCTGACGGGCCTCGGCGTATCGGAGCTTGCCCAGGTGATCACGTAGCTAATAGCTTCCCGCGCCTCAAGCTCCAAGCTCCTTATCAGGGACCATACTGTGGATAACAAAAGCGCCTACGACGTATTTCACTGCATAAGGAGTGTTACGCCTGCAAGAGTAAACAGCTTCCCCGCGCTTTCATAAGCTTCGTCCCCTATCTGTCTGAGTACCTGCGTCGCCACTTACCTGCCTAAACCTGAGTCACTCCCAACAAGACAGTCATACCCGAGACCCAAGACAGCTGCTTCTAGTCACCCGTCACGCCTTCACCTATTACCGAGCTTATTACTGCCTGTCATAGCTGCCATACCTGCCGTTTGTTGACCTCATCGCCCACCACTCATCCACAACCAACCCTCTTACCAAACTCCCTACCATTTCCCAACGCGCTCTTAGCCTGCCCTTCTACCGAGATACCGCTCTCGCACTCAAGCCAGCCATCCAGACCGTCGCTATGGCTTCCGAGCAGACGTACACCAGCGATCTCCGCAGCGACGCCAAGGAGTTTCGCCGTGACAAGGACAGCAGGGTGAAGTGGTCGAATGGACCCTCTTACGGCCCTGGGCGACGCGTCGAGGATGGCAAGCCTCGCCCTGCTCGCGTCTATCCCCACTACAAGTGAGTTGTCCCGTTCTCCGAGTCGCTGAGCGGCCACTAATGAGTCCAGGTCGTCCCACCCCGATCCAATGAAGGCTAGAACTGCTCTCAACAAGGACATGAGCGTCGCTAGCGACGACTCGTCAGCAGATGAGGAAGTTGAGCACCCATCGACCGCCCCTGCGCCAGACGCTGAGATCGCCTACTCGTACGATGCCGAGCGAGGACCAACACACGGTAGCCAGATCCTCAACGTTGCTCTCGAGAAGGCCATCGAGCGATACGAGATTCGTGAGACCGACAAGCTGATCAAGAATGAGTATGAGGTACTAGACGCGGATGGCGAGCTCCTATCGCCTGTTCCAAAGAAGAGGCACGTTGCGCCTGAGGATGCCGATTACGAGTTCGTTGACGCGTAACGTGTTCGGTTTCGCAGCGCTCAGTGTCTCCTCCAGCCTTGTTTCCTTCAGCGTTGAATTTGCATACACCTGACCGGCGTTCTCCTTACATCCCACTGGCCCGTCGCCTTCTCTATATCAACCACTGGTTTGACGTTTTTCATCTGCGTTGTACGGTTTATGGCATCAATAGGTGAGCGTACGGCGCTTTCTGAGGACTTGAGCAGCCCTATACCACGCTGGCTCGCTTCAAGATTATTGCTTTGTTATCTGGTCATGGCAGATTGGCTGTCGAAACACTCCTATTCATCTGTCAGTGGACTCATTCCGCGCATTCAGTGTCATGGTACGTCCTATAGTCAGGAGCAATGCGAACATCGAGTTGCATGAATTCATGCTTCTCAGATTTGGAGAGCTGTCAAGTTCGAACGGAACACGCTGAGGCGTCAAAATCGTGAAGTTGCCAGCGACTCGCCATCCTGATACAATGCGCCCAGTTTCAAGCCGAGGCGGCAAGGGTGCGCTCATGCCAAGGTGTTATCGCTCAGCAAAAGCATACGTCATCTGTCAACCAGTCTCGTGCGCACGCTTTCCAGAACGATTCCTTTTCCCGACTAATCACAGCCAAGTCCAATCACCCTAAGCGGGGCGCGATCGTCACTGTGCTGGGATCATTGGCATTGTCACTTACTAACATTTGGATTCATGAGCTGAGTGCTTTCCTCCTTCTTTCGACAGCACCTGCTGCTCGAATTCTCAAGCACCACACACGTGGACAGCTGCACGACGTCCCCACAACCCCAGCATCATGCCTGGAAACCGACCAAGATGGATGCTGCATGTGCAGGCCGTATTCTGGAGGTTTCTCATGGGAATTGGCATGTCTCTCCATAAAATGGCACGACCTCGGCCTTCTCGACCTGCCTTCCACCGAGACATCGACGCGACTATTTCACCGATCAAAGGCAAATTTCGAATTCATTTTTACGTGCCGAAGGATTACAAGCGTTACAAGAAGCTCAAGGGGAATAAGAAGTACCCTTGCGTCATCAATTTCCACGGCGGAGGCTTCGTTCTGGGAAGCGCGCACGACGATGCCCGCTGGTCGAACATCGTTGTCGAACAAGTCGGCGCAGTCGTTGTCTCTGTCGCATACCGCTGTGCGCCCGAATACCCATTTCCTACAGCGGTAGAAGACGGCGCAGACGCAATACTATGGCTCGCGCAAAATGCGGAGGAGCTTATGCTTGACCCCGACCGCTTTGCGGTATCAGGCTTCTCTTCTGGAGGCAATATGAGCTTTACGGTACCCTTGTGTCTGCAAGGCGAGCTCTTCGACCGCGACCAAACCGGCGCCTTGATCAAGGACGGTCGCGCAGGTAGTGTACCAAACGCCGTTATTCAACCTCCACCGACTGCCAACTCGACCGCAACAGCGCAAGGCTCCAGCTCGCGCATACCGCTCATGCGTCAGCCATCACGCCTTGACCGGATAGCCATGATGCGTCAGACTGGCGCCTCCTCGCTCTCCCTCATCTCATCTTATAAAGAAGGACCAGCTGTGTCCGTCATGACAACAGCCAACAACAGAGTAGTCAAGATCAGAGGCATAGTGTCCTTCTACCCACCGACCGATTATACTGTTACCCGTGCTCAACGCCGAGCAACGTGCGCACGCGCCGACCAGAACCTCCCCGCCGTCTTCACCGAACTATTCGACGACTCATACCTCCAACCCCCGTCCCTCGATCTCGCACACCCCTGGCTAAGCCCCGGGCAAGCACCGATACGCATGCTCGAAGCGCTGCCGGACGATATCGTTATGTTTTGCTGCGAATGGGATATGTTGCTCGCCGAAGGTGAGCGGTTCAGAGATAAGCTACAGAAGGACCTGGGAAAGCGTGTGCACTACCATTGTGTGCCTGGAGTACCACACGGTAAGCTTTCTTGGCAACTACATTCCATGTATTATAACACGCTAACTTTACAAATAGGCTGGGACAAGGCGCCAAACCCGCTCCGAGAGTCACCGGGCGCAAGACAGCAGTACATGGTTGCGTGTAAGGAGCTGAGACGCATGTTCGAGATCGATGAGGATGAGGAGGAAGACCATAAGCATGCGAATTTGCCGTGTCGGAAGTATCATAAGAGTGTGGATATGGGGAAGCTGCAGGTGCCGCAAGCTTGAGCGTACTGTATATCATTTCTATTCATACAGCATAAGTATGGTGTGCCCTTTCTGTCGTTCGCGAGTCTCTCACGTATCCACTATGCTTATTGCTTGTTAAATCAACTGGCCTTAATATCTCCAAGGTTGTTTTGCGTTGGGTCTGCATGCTTCGTTTTAGGGGGTTTATTACCCCTTCCTTCTAATTGGGCAAGTGCAGCTGACCCTCCACTCCGCACAATGGTCATCTTTACACATACTCGCCAATCTTTCGCCTTCATTGTGTCATCGAGGTCTGAACAATGCCTGATCCACCAACTTCCTCCCGTGAGCAAGGAGTTTAGGTAAGTATGATCTCGAAGTATTTGCCCCTACCAATGCATGAGCGCTTTAACAATACAACAGCCCTTCTCTTGCTTTGGCGTAAATCTGGTTTGTCTGAGCAAATGTCTCCAGGCTATCTTCAGACACGTGCCATCAACCTTACGCCTGCCAAAGTGGGGCTGAGTGTTGACGCGCAGCTAAGCCAGCAGTCCGCAGCCTGACCCCGCATCAAATATCAATAGACTACAGCCACACAGACTACAATCAAGACAGAACTCCGATGAGAGAAGTGGCTTCGATCGGAGAGCGCTTCCCGTGGCGACCCGGATATTGGAACGTTAGTGATCATCTTTGCGAACGATGTGGCGCCCTGAATCTGGGATCCTTCTCAGACTTACAGGAAGAGAAGGAGAGAGGAACTATCGCTTTCATCGAGAGAGCTTCGATTCGAAGAGGCTGTGGACTCTGTACGCAATTTGGCCGCATATTTGAATGGACCAGAACCATTCGCGACGAGTCGTCCGGTCAGGACTCATTTACACTCGATTATCGGCGACTTTACGCTGGAAAAATGGAGCGACTTCTATATTCGCGTGCATCTCATGGGATTCAGTCAGATCATGGATTTCGATTTCGACTTCTATCCGACAACGCCGGATTACGAGGATAAGTCATGGGTGCCCATGGTCAAGACTATGCCGTCGAGCCCTGCAGATCTCAATCTTGCCAAACATTGGCTGAGCGTTTGCCAGTCTTCTCATGCGAGCTGCCAGCGTCTGCAGGCATGTTCTCAGACGCTACGGGTCATCGATTGCAGAAGTACGACATTGCGTCTTATTGACTCTTTGAAATCGTATGCTTATCTGAGCTATGTCTGGGGCGATCATCTCACCAATGAGCAAGGAGACTTGGCTTCGACCTTGCACCAAACACCACAAACCATCGAAGACGCCATCTCAGTAACCTTGAGCCTAGGTATATTTTATCTGTGGGTTGATCGTTATTGTATAGATTAGGGGGGTTTGCACGAAAAGCACGACATTATACGCAACATGGATCGCATCTACCAGGATGCTGAGGTCACGATTATAGCTCCTACAGGCCGCAATCCTCGATACGGTCTTCCTGGAGTTCGAGACGCCCGCAGCTGAGCCTTTTGGTTGGAGACCATGCATTCGTGTCCACAGAAAATGTCTGAGAGCAGATTCGTGCTTCGGTGTGGAGCAGTCGAGGTTGGACATGTCAAGAGATGCTGATGTCACGCCGGCGCCTTGAATTCACCGACTCTCAGATGTACTTCCAATGTGCATGTGCAATTTGGCTCGAGTCACTTGACATGGCTGCGACAGATTCTCAATCTCATTTACACGAGCAGTTCCGCGTATTTCCGACAATCGGAGCCAACAACGATTTCGACGAGATTCAAGCCCGTCTGAAAGAGTACTACCAGCGACATTGGTCATATAGAACAGATGCCATCCACGCTTTCTCTGGTATTTGCAATATGCAAAGAACGGTCGCTGGCCCAGTCGCGCTCACTCGTTTCTATGGAATCCCTGTAGCGTTTCCGATTATCGAACACTGGACATCGGAGGTGTTCATTGAAGCGCTTACCTGGCGGATCCTGCATCGAGACTCCGTCGTAGAGCCGTTGACGTTCCCCCTACTGTTTCCATCATGGTCATGGGCTTCCGTAAAGGCGCGTTCTTCGGGCAGCAAAAGTGAAGGTGAATACATGAAGCCCTATCGCTTCTGTACAGACCAAGCCGATCTTGAAGTCAGTCTTATGTCGAAACAGGGCTATCAGATCGGTCTCAACGAGGTTCTGCGAAATCAAGGCAGAACAGACTACACCAACTTTGAGCCGGTGTTGCATACCGTTGGCTACATTTTGAGGGGCTTTTCCAGTCGCTCCGCAGCTGGAATAGCTGGAGCACTTCAGCTTGATAGCAGGGACGAACTGGATTTTACCAATGTTTGGTCATGCCAAGATCCTCATCGAAAGATGTGGGAAGTTAATTGTCGCTGAAGCGAAGTGAAGCTTCGTAGATACGTCTCGATTGTTATGCTTTAGCACCATTCGTCTCCTCCTTCGATTCAGCAGCAACCTGCTGCGCAGCAGCCCTCGCCTGCGTCAACGACCCATGAATCAACTTCGACAACCCCCAAACATCGAACTGGACTGCAATCGCCCGAAACCCCTGCTGGATCAACATTGGCACCATGTCCACACTCAAAGCACCGCTACCTCACATTAGCCTTAACTCAAAGCACACCGTGGAGGTACTCACCCAAAGATTGGCAAATCGTTCGCCTGCGCCGCCGCCCCAAATTTAGCCATCGCCTTCGCCATTGTCGGATCTGGCACGCCAGTCAGTGCAGTCGACAAGTCAAGGCCGGCGTCAATCATGTAATCCCCAGGTCCGAACATCAGCGCATTTACGCCAGGCACAGCAGCAATCTCCTCGACGTTCTCGACTCCTTTAACGGACTCGATCTGCGGGATGATGCAGACGTGGTTGTTGCTTGTGGCGACGTTATACATGTCGTTGGGGTAGAGCGAGGCATCACTGATGTATTGTCAGTATGTTGCGTGAACAGTAGAGGGGGTCGACGGACCTGACGCCGGGCGTAAAAGTCCACGGACTGAAAGAGCGGTGGCCAAGGGGTGCTGTGGGTTGTCAGTCTTCATGTCTGGAATCTTGGAGGGCAGTGCGGGAGACGAACGGTAGTACATCTCCTTGATCATATCTTTGACTTCTTGCGCGGACTCGACGTGCGGGATTACGATGCCTGATGCGCCGGCGTCGAGGGCGGTGGTGAGCGAGAGTTCGTCTTGCTTAGGTACGCGGACAATTACGAGCGCGCGGCCTTCCGAGTGCGTTTGCGCTGCGTGGATGGCGCTGTTTTTGTCAGCTACAAAACTCAGTGGTGTCAATCTACTGGCTTACTCGTGCAGCTCAAGCCTGTTGAACATGCCGTGCTCGACGTCTATCCAGATGAAGTCGGGCTTTGTCGATGCGAGAAGCTTGGTCACGAATGTGCTTGGGATACCGTGAGCGACTCCGAACAGTGTCTTTGCAGGGTCTTCCTGGGCGTCTCTCAATGCCTTTTTCAGGTTTCCGGGGTACGTGAGCATGGCAGCACGATAGGGCGCTTGAGCATGCAGATGCGGCTGCTCGCTGTAGGGCTTGTATCCTGCCATTGTGGAAAGGTGTCGGTCTTGATGTTGGTAGATTCAAGGATGCGATGCGTTGGAGAAAGAGTCTTTCAGCACGTTCTATGGTCGTGCTGGTCGATTGTTTATACTTCTGCCAGCGCCTTTATAGTGGAATATCCTATCTGAGCTTGTAAGACGCGTAGCCTCGACTTCATCCTAGCGCCCACTCTATCCTATCATATGGTCGGAACCTATGCTGACTTAGGCAGTTCATGTCCAGATATTCATGCAGCGTGCGCATCTGTACGGCGGGGTTAAGAGGTGATGATGGACGCCTGGGCATGCTGGCAAGGTCACCTAGGCTTAGTGCTTATGATAAAGTCGTCCGAGAGACGACATTTCGCCCCGTCGTTTGTCCACAGGAGAAGTATCTCGGCTTTAGCCGGAGGTTGGGAGTAGTGTGAGACGTGGATCTGGAAGCGTGTGCAACTTCAATCAAAGTATTTGCGTTTGTAGTGTGGGGATTGGGTAGAAGTGCTACGGGGTGCTGATGTAAGATTAGACATCTTGGGATCTGTGCAGTACGAAAAGGGTTAGAGCTGCGCCGAGCAGCGAGTTCCAGAAAGCATCGGATGAACTTGAGGTATTAAACGGAGTAATTATTCTTTCTGCAGTCGAATTGATGTATGCTGTGCTATCATCGGACTTTGCATGATAACGCCGTCGTAAGAACGTTGTGATTGTTCTGATGGTGGTGCTTCACTATTACATGAAGCGATGTCGTCGTACCAGATACCCTTTCTTGGTTCTCGTCCAGAGCAGTGTTGATGCCTCTCTTCTAACTGTCCTTCGTGATTCCTCCCGTTTCTGCATTTCCTTCATGGCGATGGCTTTGTCCACACCGGCTGCAATCAAGATGGCAACGGTGGGCTCGGTGTTGAGTTCCTAAGCGAAGATCACGGCGCTAATGTCGATGATTGGCTCTGATAGCTCGGAGAAACGCTATGTGTCGAAGATTGTGTGCGGATCTGTTGCTGGCTGGCGTGCATAGCAGGCTTCTGTAGGACTGCGTTGACTGGTCTTGTAGGTACTGGTGTCTGCGCAAGTGCTGGTGCCAAGTAGATGACTTCTCCCTTCTCTGCTGTCGACTCTTCCAGTTCCGCGGCCTTCTGTGCTTTCTTACTTCGCGAGAACATCCAACCCAGGATTGGAAGGAGGACGAGCATGACCATGACACCTCCCGCAGCGATACCCGCCCAGATACCCATATGTAGCTCGACCATCTAAACAGAACCAACTGCCTCCGATCGAAGGACAGGACAGTGTGGGAAGGTAGAGTAATCCAAGAGGTACGTGCACTGCGGCAGGGCTGATGGCGGACGAGTGTTGATTGTGGTATAGGTACTCTCGATCTTAATAACTGATCGTGACGAGGTATAACGATAATCTGCTCAAGATATGGGGACGAGCGACGGTTTGTATGTAACTAACGGCTGATCAAAGGATCTGAATACTGACAGGTTTACTTCCCTCTTCGCGCTAGAATATCGAAGGCTTTTCACTAACCAGCACCATCGTCTCCTGACAACTTTGTACCGATAGCTACGACACAAACCTTACCAGTCCCAGCAAGCCACAGCGAAGCATTAGCCAAGGAAAGAGTATTTATAGAGTATCGTGCAAAGTTGCTCATTCGTCGAACTTCCACAATTTCCACATTGGAAGAAGCGGATAGCGATATTGCACTGAGTGCTAACCAGATGTAGTAACATAAGTTTTGGTGGCGATTCTTCAGCTGAGATGTAGGCACACGGACTGCACGTAGTCGAATCTTTCCGTGTCTTGGAACTCTTGGCTTTGAGACTCCACCGGTTTTCATTGGGGTCAAGGCGGTAGTCATCCTTCACCGGTCATGGCAGACACCGACTGTCTAGAATTCACATACCGTGGGCTGTAAAGAACACTTAGGAAACAAGCTGTCTGGTCCCAATCCCAGGCTGTTGTTGGACGGAGTACTGGAGCTGTAAGTGATACCAAAATGGTCTTGCAGTGTATTGCAGTATTCTTGACATAATCAGTATCTAAAAAGCTTTGTGCAGTTAATCGCTAGTGGACGCTGGGCGGCTGACGCTGTGACGGTTGGATTCGGGGCCGCCGCCATTGATTTGAACGCCCGTGTTGAGTGGTAACCCGTGGAGTTCTTAGATGAAGCTTCCAAGGCTGTGTAGAACAGCCAATGGATTTTGGGTATGTGAGTGATCACACTGTCATGCTGTAACTCTGTCGGCAAACTCAGTTTACAAACTCGCCCGCTTTCTGCAGGTACTGGAAGAACTTCTCGCCTCCCACGATACTTGTATCTGCGCAAGCAATGTTCCCCAGCCGGTATTGACTGCCAGAGGCGCGCTGGTAAAGGGGTCAATTGCGGCTGACATCGCAATATGGAAGAGTCTGCGGCTTGGGGGAGCGCCTGAATTGCAAAAGGAGTGCCAGGCGAGGATCGCGTTCTTGAGCGTGGCAGGGTCTGTGCGCAAGTGGGGTCCCTCTGCCTAATGCAATCTAAGACATGCTTTGTTGTGGTCTTGGAGAGCTGGCCCATGTGCATGTCGGTACTTGAACTCCGAGTGGCTCATATAGGGCTGTCGATGTATATTTTGAACCTCACTTGAACGGCTTTCCCTCACAACGCATGACAGCTGCGTGTAGAATATTGAAGTTTACTTCGTTGTATACGATACACTTACCCCTTGCGCTGTCTACTCTCTGCAGTCTTTTGACTGCATCTGCATCCTCTTTACCGAGCAATTCATAAAATCTGTAGTATTCGAATTCATTCCCCCTACCCGTTGTCTTGCAGCAAGCACTAATATCAAACGTTGATGCTTCATTCATCATGCAGACGCAAGTAATCCCGGACTTACTTCGAGAACCCATCACGGATCTCCACAAACTTTAGGTACCTGTCCCTTGCCCAGCGACGCGTGCGCTTGCCATACACGATCATAGGCCAACTAGACGCCATGATCACAAAGCTAAGCACGCCAAGAACGATGAAGCAGTTCTCCATCCCAGAGTCGATCCAGTAACTCGCGACAAAAGTGAACAACATGGCGATGGTGTTGTTAATGACAGCAACACCCACCATGCCCTCGAGAACCATGTCACTGCAGCTCGTTAGCGTATTGCACATTAACAACAAAGGGGAAACATACGGGAACGAATCTGCAAGGTAAGACAGACTCAGATCGCCAGCACAGCCATATCCAAAGCCAATGAAGCCCAGACCGACATACGGCACCGGCCAATCCCAGCCGCGCGCCGATCCGATACCAAACAACCACATACCAGTCGGAAAGATAAGCGTGCAAAGCGCCATGAGGTGCAGGCGGAACTCGGCTTCCATAACACCCTTGTTACGCTTGATCATCCACTGCATAAACTTGTCGCTGCCGTAACCGCCGTACGCACATCCAATCAGACTGCCAATGAGCGTCGGCAAATTCATGTTGCCGACCTCGGTCTGGGTGTAGTTCCAGGGCGCGTTGTACCACCAGTCTTCTTGCACGGTCAGGTAGAAGGTCAGACAAATGTTCTGTAAACCCCACTGAAGACCAGCGTACCAGACGGCTGGGAAGGTGAAAACGCGCAGAGTATGCCACAAGCGGTGGAAGTACTGCTTTGCGCCGGTGCCGTGGAGGTTGGGCGCAGGAGTGATGATCTTGATACGGTCCCAGTATGTCTTGCGACGGCTGTATGAGAAGGACATGCGCCTGCGGGCCGTCTCATTTGGATACCCGTCCTCTGCGTGGTTGAACGAGTTCGCTGCACTGTTATGCTTCTCCATGGGTTGCAGCACTTTTTCGGGACCTGCATTGCTGTCCACGTTGCGATCTACGGAAGTAGTGTCTTCGACATCAGGTAGGATACCGACTGGAGCGTGTTCCGTGGTCTTCTCCGGTAGTGAGTGGGCAGCATCTACCAGGTATCGGTCCCCATTTCCGGTCACGTAGCGGTCGCGGTTGAACTCGGTCTCTTCAAGGCCGAAGTAGATGACAATAAGACTGACACCACAGATGATGGTGCCTGCGTAGCCGATCCAACGCCACCCCAAACCACTGGCCAGGTGAGCACCAATCAGCGGACCCAAGTAGGTACCAATAGCAGTCGCAAAGGTGTAGATACCCAAGACGCTACCTGTCTGGTGTTCGAACCAAATATCAAGAAGGGAAAGCTGGACAGTAGCTTCACCAACCGACTCTGCCGCGCCGACGAAGAGCTGACTCCAAACGACTCCAGCGACATTGGTAATCCGGCCATACCAGATGAGACCACCAATGTTGACCAGCATAGAAATAAGGTATCCAAGACGGCGACCGTATAAATGGACCAGAGGGGAACTCAGCAAAGTCCAGTATCCGATAGCAATGAAGAGGACACCGGCGCCAGTATTGAAAACATCGTAACTGATGCCATACTCCTCGTTGACACCGTCAGATCCAGATCCAGCATTATTTGATGTCGCCGCTGTTAGACCGACGACATATAGGACCAGAATGGAGTGCCAGATCTTCCTAGGCTTAGACCAGTTCAATGGATCATTCGGCGACTCCGAGGGTTGCGGCACAAGGACGATATCGCCGTGTTTTAAGAGTGAAGCATCTCCAGGTAAATTGTTGCCATTCTCATCATACAGGCGACGGGTACCTGGGATAACTTCTTCAAAATCTGTTTGTGGGGCGGCCATCGGGCAGGTGTTCCTTGGGGGCTGGTATGTTCCGAACCGGGTACGCTAGTGCGGTCAAAATCTGTGAAAACTTCCAACGAAGTCGACGCCCCCAGCGTCGATGAATGTCAGCAGGCAAGCATTCCGTTCTGTGGTGCAGGAAGAAGCAACAGAAGCAGCTGAAGAAATTAACCAAATCTCTTATCTGCACTAAGATACCCGGTTGTAAGCTTGGGCGTAAGGCGGCCCGCGGCAGAAAACCCGACGTCATGCAGCCCGACGGAGGAGACGGCGCATCATACCCGGAGAGGCTAGCCTGACAGCCCAGATGGCAAAAGGTTGACCGTTCAAAAATAACATTGCTCGGCCTGACGGACGCCTACTGGATATTTGCTTCCTTGGAATGATCGATCTCATACGACAGAAAGCCGATAAGACATAGTGCTCACAGGCGTGTGTCGGCTGCTTACACCCGTTCAAGATCGCGTCTTTTCAACCCTCAATTGCGTACTCAAACGTTACTTGTAACCTCTCAAGCAGGTCGCCATATAGTGACGGTACTGGTATCGTTGCCCTGGAATTCCTGAGGGGCGCTATGTGAGTCCATCTCGACATACCACTTCTCTTGCTACAATCCTGCTTCAGCACTATTGCCTATACATGGCCTGCTGCTGAGTCTCAGCACAGCTGTCTACCTTCTTCGATTTGAGTATTGTATCCGATCGAAACTCCTTGTTTAAACGCTTGCCTAGCAGGAGGGTGAGTAGTGCTAGGAGTAAAGCAGCAACCATGGCTCTAACAGCGATATCGGCTTTCGCGCCTGTACTGAGTCCGTTGTCCTTGGTGCTGTTCGTCAGGACGAACTCGATTAGCGTAGCGGGAGAGCGTATCGGTTGTGTTGTGGAGGCTGTAGCAGTCAAGAAGCCGGAGAAAGACATCGTGCTCGGCAGGCCTCCCTCAATAGCGAAAGTTCTTGAACATGAAGGACCAATTCCTTCTTGCTCGCCTCTGAGATAGTAGGCTCCAAATTCTATCAGGTTCTCTGCAATTGTCCAAGTAGATGAGCCGCCGGCCATCGATGCTGTTCGCCTTATTAGTGTGTCAAGAGGTTGAAGCAATTGTTGACTATTTACTTGCAATGATGGATACATTTTCCTTGTTGGCTTCTCGTATCAAGGCAAAAGTTGTTGGCTGTACTATGATTAGTATCGCCCATTCCTTGAAAGCGAGCAGTGTCAACTTATTGTAGTGTCGGCCTGGAAGTAATTGATCCCGTAAGTGTGTCCAATCACGGCACTAGATGAAGAACAGCTCAACAAGTACAGTCCATGGACTGTTCCGAGTAGGCAACAGAAATTCGATGCCAAAGCAGATGGACAGAGACCACTCATGTTTCCCAGTGCCAGGTACTGTACAAGAACTCGATGTGAAGCCATAAAAACCTACGACTGATAGTAATGAGGCTGCGACGGCTGCTACGGTCATTTTAAAAGTGACACTCGCTAACTTGGACTCGAATTGGAACACAGTAATACACACACAAGCTTGGCACGGGCAGATGGGCAGGGGCCTGTGTGGTGCCCTGACTGTGTCAAGTTAGCTGATTGGTCCCCGACCTGCACCGGGGCAGATACGGTACTACGAAGATGTAGTGTTCAGTGTGTTCTGATGCGACCGGACTTTTGATCTGCAGTAAGCCCGGATTTGGTGACATTGAGTACCGGCCATCTCATGAGAACCCTACGGCGGTTCAAGCATAGGGTAGATAGATTGTCGAAGTTAATGGCCGGGAACATGGGGTCACTGCAGGGAAAATTCCAGTGCGCAAAATCTGAGAAGGTGGAGTTGAGGTGAGATCTCGACCTGTTCCTCTGTATTGGTTTTACTTTGTTGCTTCCGGTTCTCTCTTGATGAAGAACGCCTCACGGTAGTATCTGGCCTCTTCAATGCTTTCGAGGATGTCTGCTCGAGCTTCATGAAGCATCTGTTTTCTTGGGATCTTTTTCAGGGCCTCCTTGGGTGCCCACCTTCGTGCAGCTTCCTTGATGCTACTGACATCGAAGATCCTATAGTGGAGGTGATCGATTACTGGCTTGTAGGGAGGAAGTACAAGGAAGCCTCGATCAGCGTGAATCGAGTTACCGGCAATGAGTGCAGTGCGACGTTCTGGCGCAAATCTTTTAATGTATTGCAACAGGCCTTCAGCAGCCTCCTCTGCGGTCGTAGCCGAATCAAGACAGGCTTTCGTCAGACCAGAATCGCCGTGATGTCTTGTGCACCACTCGCCCATTTGATCAAGTTGTTCTTTCTCGTGGTGAATAATTGCCTCATAGCCCTCCTCGTCGAGAATATTCAGGTCTGCATCAGTGACAAAGGCGGCGAGAGACATGATGGTGTCTTTGCTGGTGTCCAGACCAGTCATCTGCAATTGTCAGCACAGATGCCTGCAACGATTCACTGCCGCGATGCATACCTCGCAGTCTATCCATACTAGCGGTTGCTTCGAGACTGATGCCATTTTGTGATTTGGGAATGCTCATGCAACTGTCCAGGGTCGTGACGCAACGAATGAGGAAAGCCTAGTTCAAAGCACACTAGCGCGCTTCGCGCTAAAGTGGTTTTGGCTGGGAAAGCGCGTCGCGTGCGCGTCTGTGCGTCAAGACGCGCACCACTTTACACGCTCCAGCCCTCGACGCGCCCACAACACTCACCCCGTCTCTTGCACGAGCCTCTTGTTTGTTCCCTTCTTGTTCGAGTTTCTTATACCCCATAATACATTATGTCTCGCGCGGCAAAACTTGCGGAGTTGCGAGCGTTGCGCGCTGCTGGCAAGACGCGCCTGTCCACATACGAAGTCGCCGAAGAAGAGGATCTGTACGATACAGTCGATGATGAAGGCTACAAGAAGGTTGTAAGAGGAAGACTTGATCAGGACGACTTTGTCGTAGACGACAATGGCGAGGGCTACGTCGACGACGGGCGGGAGGAGTGGGATGACGGACAGGGCCGCTACAAATACGCTGCAACAGACAGCGAGGAAGAGGAAGAGCGGCCCAAGGGCAAGGCTGGTACGAACTGCCAATGTTTTATTCCGCATAAATCGACTGACGCGTAGCAGCAAAGAGGAAACGCGAAGAAGACGCAGAGAAACAGGAGAAGATCAATAACGGCATCAGCAAGTACTTCAGCGCAAAGACAGCAGCGAAGGCGCCAAAACCAAAGGTGACACATCCAAACGTCGAGGTAGTGCAATGGCGGAAACTAACATGTCCAGCCTGTTGCTACGGCCGCTGACGCGGACTTCATGGACGACCTTCTTGGTGAAATCGATACAAACACCGCACGCTCAGCGCCACGAACACGTCCCGTGAAGACCGAGGCACGAAGGAAAACACGAGTTCTATCGCCGCCGATATCAGAGAACCGACCTGCGGCGAAGACACGGCGCACGAATGACTCCGATTCATACATGCCAGACACACCACCAGCTACAACCTCGTATGCTGACGACGACGATCTCCCGATATTCAACGATGACGACGTACCGATGAGCGACGCAGTTCTCCCGTCATCACCTGTCGCCAAGGCTGTGGAGCGAAAGTCAAAACCTGCAGTGAAGTTTGAGGAGGAAGACGAAGATCTGATGGAGGTCGCCCAGCCCATTGGCCACGACGGTGTGCCCTTTGCTAGCATCAACATGGCCGGAAGGCGCCCCGTAGCCAAGATCAGGAAAGCAGACTACCCAACTCCAGCAAGTTCGTCGCCTGTAGGCCCGTCCACAGCCTCGATAGATGCATCATCCTGGAGCGATGTCACGAGCAAACTCAACGTCATGAGCAGTCCGGCCCCACAAACAACAGGTGTGGGCAAGATGAAGCCAGAAGCAGTACTGGAGGAGGACGGCAGCCTGAACATATTCTGGACCGACTACACAGAGATTCATGGAAGTTTGTGCCTGTTTGGCAAAGTCAAGGATAAAACAACTGGTGGATACGCAAGTTGTTTCGTCAAGATCGACAACATCTTCAGGGAGCTCTATTTTTTGCCTCGTGAACACCGCCACGTCAGAGGCGTTGCCACGGACCAGGAGATCGAGATGAGCGACGTGTATGAAGAGGTCGACTCCATCATGACAAAACAAAGAGTCACCATGCACAAGATCAAGCCCTGCACAAGAAAATATGCCTTCGAGCTGCCAGACGTGCCAAAGGAGGCGGACTACCTTCAGCTGCTGTACGGCTACGACAAGATGCCCCTCTCCGCCGAGCTGACTGGAGAGACCTTTTCCCGAGTCTTCGGTACCAATACATCTCTTTTCGAGCAGTTTGTACTGGGCAAGAACGTCATGGGACCGTGCTGGCTGAAGATTGCTGACGCAGATTGTGGTGCACTCCATGGCGCCTCGTGGTGCAAGCTTGAGGTGGCAGTCACCAAGCCCAACAACGTCACGGTCCTGAGCAACTCAGACAATCTCGACGCCCCTCCGATGACCATCATGAGTCTGTCCCTACGCACAACGTTCAACGCGAAGGACAATAAGCAAGAGATCCTCATGGCGAGCGCTATGATTTACGACAACTTCTCTCTCACAGACACAACATCAATCGACGACATGCCCTGCAAGAGCTTTACGATCATGCGACCGAATGGCGCCTCATACCCAGTTGGATTTCAGGCCGATGCGACCAAGCTGAAGGGCAACTTCTCTTTTATGAAAACCGAGAAGGAGCTGCTCAGCTTGCTTATGGCTATGTTCCAACGTCACGATCCAGATGTGCTCATTGGCCACCGTCTGGACGACGTAGACTACAGCGTTCTGCTCAACCGCCTGCGAGAGAACAAGACGCCAGGATGGCACCGTGTGGGCCGTGTCAAGAGGAGCGACTGGCCAAAGAACTTTGGCAAGGGCGGAGGCAGCTTCTTTGCCGAAAAACAGCTAGCTGCTGGTCGTCTGCTTTGTGATTTGGCCAACGACCTTGGAAAGTCACTCATGACCAAGTGCCAGTCCTGGGGTCTGGAAGAAATGTGTCAGCTGGTCCTCAACAAAAGGCGCGAGGAGCTCGACAATGAGGCTGCGCTAAAGAGCTGGGCAACCACCAAAGAGGGACTGCTAAATTACGTCAAGCACTGTCAAGCTGACGCGTATTTCATCGCAGCCATCTCGATGAAGGTGCAGATGCTCCCTCTTACAAAGGTGCTGACCAACCTTGCTGGTAACTCGTGGGCCCGTACGTTGAGTGGTACTCGTGCCGAACGAAACGAGTACATTTTGCTTCATGAGTTTCACAAGAATCAGTACATTGTCCCCGACAAGCAGTGGGGCAAGGGCAAAATCAAGGTCGAGGAGGAGAATGCAGAAGGAGAGGAGGGTGTCGACGCAAAGAAGAAAGACAAATTCAAGGGTGGTCTTGTCTTCGAACCCGAGAAGGGCCTTTACGACAAGTTTATCTTGGTCATGGACTTCAACTCATTGTACCCCAGTATCATCCAGGAGTTCAACATCTGCTTCACGACGGTTGAGCGCTCTGAGTTGGCCGAGGATGAAGACCAGGTGCCTGAGGTGCCCACGAACCAGGAGCAGGGCATTCTCCCTCGTCTCATTGCCACGCTCGTCTCTCGACGCCGAGAAGTCAAGAAGCTCATGAAGGATAAGACTGCCACCTCGGACCAGCTCGCAACCTGGGACATCAAGCAACTTGCCTTGAAGCTGACAGCCAACTCTATGTACGGATGTTTGGGATACACCAAGTCCCGTTTCTACGCGCGACCACTCGCTATGCTCACGACATACAAAGGTCGTGAGATTTTGCGACGCACAAAGGACATGGCTGAAGAGAAGGCGCTTCGCGTCATCTATGGTGATACCGACTCCGTCATGATCAACACCAACGTCGACAACATCCAAGATGCGCTGAAGCTCGGCAACGAGTTTAAGAAGGAGGTCAACGACAGCTACAGACTGCTTGAGATAGACATCGACAACGTCTTCCGCAGGATCTTGCTACATGCCAAGAAGAAGTACGCTGCCATCAACATGGTTCCAGTCGACGGGAAGTACATCGAGAAGCTCGAGGTCAAGGGTCTTGACATGAGGCGTCGCGAATACTGTGCTCTCTCTAAAGAAACCTCAACGTGAGTTCAAACCTCTCTTCAGCTCGATATGGTACTGACTTAGAACAGTGAGCTCCTTAACTTCCTACTCAGCGGCGAAGACCCTGAGACCGTCGTCGAGAAGATCCACAATCACCTCCGCGAGTTGTCCAAGAAGATGCGTGAATACACTGTCCCCACACGCAAGTACACCATCTACACCCAGCTCGGCAAAAACCCCGACCAGTACCCCAACAGCGCCTCCATGCCTTCGGTCCAAGTCGCCCTGCGCCTGCAAGCCAAAGGCAAACATGTCAAAGCCAAAGACGTCATGTCTTTCATCATCACGGGTGACTCCTCCGGTTCCGCGGAGAACGCAGCAAAAAACGCCTTCCCTGTTGACGAAGTCCTCAAGCCCGGCAGCGAGCTCAAGCCGGACGTTGACTACTACCTCCACAAGCAGATCCTCCCCCCCGTTGAGCGCTTGTGTGCCCCGATCAGCGGGACGAATATCACGCTTCTCGCGGCTTGCCTGGGTCTCGATACAACGAAGTATAGAGTCAGCACCGCAACCGAAGGGAACAAGCAAGACCATGAAATTTCGCCGCTGGAGAGCCAGATCCCTGACGCCGTGCGGTTCGAGAAGTGCACATCTTTCCTCCTCCGCTGCCGGGTCTGCGCGTCTGTCGCCCCCTTCTACGGCGTCGCGGATGCGAGGACGAGCACACTCAGCCACGAGGGAGTGAAGTGCGCGAATAAAGACTGTGGACAGGTATTCTCTACGCTTTCCATGGCCGCGCAACTCCAGTCTCAGATCCGCCAACTTCTCGCGCGCTACTATGAGGGCGCTGTACAATGCGATGACCCCGCATGCGGCAACATCTCGCGCAGTATCTCGGTTTATGGATCGAGATGTCTCGGACCCAAGGGGTTGGCGAAGGATTGCCTTGGTCGCATGAAGTGGGTTGTTGGCGAGAAGGATGTCTGGAACCAGTTGCTCTACTTCCAGTCCCTCTTCGATGCGAACAGGGTCAACAAGGCGGAAGGTGTTGAGGGCGAGAGGAGGGACAAGATGAAGGTCCTTGCCGAGATCAATAGGGAACGGTGTGAAACACTGAAGGATGTGGTTGGGGCGTGGCTGGAGAGGAATGGCAGGCAGTGGGTGCAGATGGACAATCTGTTCTCGTTCGCATTGAAGTGAGCTGCATATATAGGACACGACTTTCTTGGATTTGAGTAGTAGGCGTTTCATTCTTGCGCAGCGGGGTTGGGTATGTAGTGCATATAAGCGATCAATTGTCAAGCTCTTCTTTCACATATCACTTCATAATCCAATGGCTATAACGTCTCCAACACTCTTCGTTACTTCAAGTCTTCAACACTATTTGACCGTCACACTTGAGAAGCTGGACCGTATGTCAAATGTCTCACAGCGTGAACTCCAACCTATTCCCCGCGTAATCCCTACACACGTTAACACCACCCCAACAACGCAAGTTCAGCAAGACTCACCGCGCAAAAAACCTCGTCGGATACTCCACCCCCCTCGCCCCACTATCCTCTTCCCCAGGCTTATCCGCAGCGACCGGCGCCCCCTCCCTCCCCTCTCAAAATGCCCCAAACCCTCTGCCTCAACTCCCGCAGCGCCTCCGCACTCCCCACCCGGAAACAAGGGTGTCTGCTCGACGCTTCTCCAAAATCACTCGCCTTGCCAAACGCAATATGCACCTGCTGGCCCGAGTCGCCGATGTCGAACCACGCCAGCGTTGAGGCTTGGAGGGCTGGCACCGCGCGCGGGGTGAGGCCGAGAGTGCCGCTGTAGAAGGCGGTTGCGAGGTGGAGGGTGTTGGGGGTACGACGAGGTTGATGTGGTGAAGGCCTGTTATCATCTTGGCTGGTGGTTGCGCGGATGGGTGGGTGGGATGGTACGTTTCGATTGCGCGATTGGAGTGAGGTGGTAGGCGCGGGGTGTGGCGGGGCAGGCGGCAGCTGGTGAGTGTTTGGACATCGCAGCGGAAGTCGAACTGGTAGTTGGTGGATTTCGCATTCGAGGGAAAGCTGTCAATAGACCTTGGGGTCTTTCAAATCACTGGCTGTTGGCTTCTGTAAGTCGTCTTAAAGCGTATGCGTTGAACATCTCGAGGTGCAGAGGAGGAAAGCAGATGTCTCTAACGACCTGGGAAGACTAGGGAAGCATGTTTCGCTCAGGTCGTGATACGTTTCTTCTGCGGTCATCATTCTTAGAAGCGCTGCTTCTTGTGTCTAGAATGGAAGGCAAGACTGGTGTGGTGTACGAGACTAGACACCAAGGCCCACAGCGAAGACGGCATGACCATGTTTAGGCAGCGAACTAGCACTGCCATTGACGGAAAGAACGAGTTGCTAGAACTCAACATTAACTTGTAAAACATTTTTTTCGAAAACTGCGTGACGGGATGAGGGACTTATAGTCGAAGTGGGATGAGAGATAACGGATTGAGGTAAGTCATTGAAGTTTGAAAGTAGAAATGCTTTTGGTATTTCGTTCAAAGTCTATCTGATTCAGAAAAGAAAATTCGTTGATCTAGTATGCAAGCAGACCGCTATGCAGGATATCCACCGGATCCATGTATAACCCAAACGCCGTATAATGCAACTTTGCTATCCTTCTATCCATCATGCTGTCGAGTAAAGCGAAACGTTTACTCGATTGCAGAGACACCTGCAGCACCAGTGACAGGGTTGATGCTCTCGTTGAACTCAAACTTGAAGTCCTCACCGATCTCCTTCTTGATGGCAGTCTGGATAGCCTCAAGGACGTTCTTGAAGACACCGAAGGAGGCGGGGTTGTTCTCGTCGTTGTCACCACCCTGGAACACACCAGTGCGGACAAGGCAGGTGTTCCAGCCGTACATGTTACCACCGATGATGTCGGAGGCCGGGTTGTCACCGATCATGTAGATGTTGGAGGGCAGACGCTCGTCGTTGTGGATCTGCTCCATCCATGAAGCGATGACCTCGTCGGCGTACTTGTAGGTGGCCAACTCAGGCTTGCCGTAAACAACACGCTCGAGGTCAGCGCCAGTCAGAGCCTTGTACATGGCCTCAAGACCAATACGGAAAGCACCCTGAGACATGCGGGGGTAGGGGTGCTCGGTGGGGCACAGAAGATCACCCTGGGAGAAGTAGATGGGGATACGCTGGGAGACAGGGTCCTTAGCGCGGGTTCCGAAGCGACCGTTCTCGGACTGGAGAAGGTCCATGATGATCTGCATGTCGGTGGCGTAGTCGCGAGAGTCAGAGAAGACCATGATAGCGTCGATGTTCATCTTGGAGAAGTCGCGGGGGTTGGATGTAGCACGCTCCTCGTCGGTGAAGACGCGGTAGGGAGCAATGGTGGGGTCCCAGGCAATGATGTCGTTGGGAACGACGATGTTCTTGAAGCCGTACTCCTGAGCGACCTCACGGCACTTGTATCCCTCTCCACCAACAACGAGGACGGTCTCGTAGTAGTCGGCAAGAGCACGCATGGGAGTGTGGGACTGGATGAACTGGTCGGTCGAGATAGGGTTGTGCAGGATCTTGGAGAGCTGCTCGCAGCGGGGTCCCTCGAGCTTTCCGGAGCCGTTGGTCAAGAAGATGTGGGGGATCTTGATACCGAGCTCGTTGTCACCGTTGAGGATCTCGAGAGTACGCTTGCCCTCGGGGATCAAGCGGTCACCGTGAACGAGGACACCATCGATGTCGAAAACGAAAGCCATGTCCTTGGCCTTAGTAACCTTCTCGCCAGCAAGATCCTGGAGCTGGGCGGCAATGATGTCGCGGGAAGGCTGGATCGGGGGCATGCCAGGGCGCTGAGCAGCACCGCCGGGGTAGTGAACGGAGCTCAACCTTGACTGCCTCTTCGAGCGGGGAATGGGCAGCGAAGTACCGAAGGAGTTCCTCGATCCTCTCCTGTCCTTCATCGAGGGCGAAAGGGAAAGGTTGTGCATGTAGTTCTGAGCATCAGACATGGCGCTCCTTGTGGCAGGCACCTCAATGGAGTTTACACCGCCCTGCTGGTGCTGAGAACCAGCCTCGCTGGGGATGGCGAGAGAGCCCTTGCGGGGCTGAGAGTTCTGGATACCCTCAGCGAGCTCGTTGTTGTTGATCTGAGACATGATGGTGATTGTATCGATTCGTAATTGATATAGTATGGGATATAAGGATTCAAGTGGTGATGGGCTTCTCAGAAGCTCTAAGTATGTTGACCTTTAAAGAAAGTTTGGATGAGTGATGGGATGATGAGGTATGCTCAGGGTCCTGGGGAAGACATATATATCATTCAGATGTCAGAAGAAAGAGCCCCTCACGCTCCCCGGATGCCATCATCATGCACCAAACACCTGTCAAGTCTGCACACTTTTCCTCAACCATTCCGAGCGTCGCCGAGTGGTACACCGCACGAAACACCAACAAGTACCTCTGTACCCACAATGCGACATCATCACTCGCTCGGAAGAGCCCGTCCAGGGCAGCGCTAGAGCGAAATCTTCACTACTAAGAAAATAGAAACTGGATACCGTCATGGTGCGGTTCTGACCGTTTGGCAGAAAAACTGGGACTGATAACAAAGAGAGGTTGTGAGTCGCCACAACACTCAAGGCGAGCCGAATGCTGCCTGTATAGAATTTGGCCGAAGAAGCCCCTGACAACGGGAGATGCAACGAGCCCCATTTCACCGGATGAGCTGCGCGCGGCCGGCAAGGCTGCCGACGCAGGCCGCCGTCACCGCTGTTCTTGCAGGACTGAATTGGGCGCCTGTCGCGCTGCACGTTGTCTCCCATTCTGATAAGCAGTGGGGAGCTGCTGCAAGTGATGCTTGGTACGGTGATGGTGCTTGCTGGTGCTCGTGGTCGCTGCAACCAACCGCAGCAGCCCTCGCTCCTACTTTCGGCAGTGACGTCTGAAGGCGGGTCTCGACGCATGAGGTAAGCGCAACTCGCCGATTTCGTGCAGACGAGCCAATGAACTATCGTTCTTGGGCGATCTTCATCGAGTTTCGCCCTATGCGGCCGGCCTGCCCGAGCGTCTTACAGGGCTACGCAGAGCCGCACAGACGACGCTGCAACGCTTCGAACAAAACTTCTCGAAGCACCGCAATGCCATGTTGAGGTCGGCCCGCGCAGTGGACCCTGAGCCCACTTCTACGTCATGCTGCCGGCCGCCGACAGAATGCGAGCAACTTTTTGAAACTGTTGGATGTTGTTGGAGGGGCAAGTGTGGAATTTTTGGGCCTTGGTGGCAGGTTGGTGCTTGAGCGACGGGTCTGGTACGATCGCGTACGAGAAGGAATCGGGATCGCTCACTGGCTGCGAAGATGAGGTTGGGAGGGCGGTGATGCAACGCGTGGTTGAGCATCGAAGAATGCAGAATTTTGCTAGAGGCAACCAAGGCAACGAGCGGTTGCGTATATGTACCAACCTGGCCGTGAGCCGCGCCGTGCCCTCATCTATACCATAACATCACGTCTACAGCTTGAGCAGGAACTCAGTTGTTCATATTATCACCACCACATTCACACACACACACCAACAGTACACACAACCGCCACCATGGGTATCCAGAACAACAAGGTCTACAAGCTCTCCAACGGCGTCGAGATGCCCGCTGTGGGCTTCGGCACCTTCGCCAACGAGGGCGCCACGGGCGAGACATACAAGGCCGTCACCAAGGCCCTCGAGGTCGGTTACCGTCACCTCGACTGCGCCTGGTTCTACCAGAACGAGGGTGAGGTCGGCGACGCCGTCCAAGACTTCCTCAAGGCCAACCCCAGCGTCACCCGCAAGGATCTCTTCATCTGCACAAAGGTCTGGAACCACCTCCATGAGCCTGAGGAGGTTAAGTGGTCGTTCCACAACTCGCTCGAGAAGCTGAAGATGGACTACATCGACCTGTTCCTCGTACACTGGCCCATCGCCGCCGAGAAGAACGAGCAGAACATGCCCAAGATCGGCAGCGACGGAAAGTACGTCATCAAGAAGGACCTAACTGAGAACCCCGAGCCAACATGGCGCGCAATGGAGGAGCTTTACAAGTCTGGCAAGGCTCACGCCATTGGTGTATCCAACTGGACCGTCTCCGGTCTGCAGCAGCTCCTCAAGATCGCCGAGGTCAAGCCGCACGTCAACCAGATCGAGATCCACCCCTTCCTCCCCAACGAGGAGCTCGTCCAGTTCTGCCTTTCCAACGACGTCCTGCCCTCCGCCTACTCGCCTCTGGGCTCCCAGAACCAGGTCCCTAGCACCGGCGAGACGGTGCGCCAGAACAAGACCCTCAACGAGGTCGCCCAGCGCAGCGGCCACGACCTCGCTCAGGTGCTGCTCGCCTGGGGTCTGCAGCGCGGATACGCGGTCCTGCCCAAGAGCTCGACCGCAAGCCGCATCGAGAGCAACTGGCAGATTCCCACACTCGGCAAGGAGGACTTCGACGCCGTGCAGAAGGTTGCCGAGGGCAGGCACACACGCTTTGTCAACATGAAGGACACTTTCGGCTACAACGTCTGGCCTGAGGAGACCGACGGCGGTGAGATCAAGGCTTAAGTGCTGCTAGGAGGTTTACGATAATGCCTGACGATGAATGGGCGTTGGGATTTTGATTTGATTTAGCGATACCAAAAGTCTATTGTTGACTTGTATATATGAGACAGAGCTCAAAGAGCAATCAAAGCATTACCAGCTTTACAACAAGTCTTCCGTCCGTGCTGTCATACCGTGTTACTGTGTCGTCGTGGATTCGTCGTGAGATCGCTACCCCTCACCTCGCGCGGGGTAGCTTCAGGAGCCTCCACGACAGCACCGAGTCTTCCTCACTCGTACGTCAACTGCAGTGCGCAATTCCATGCTTTCTGCTCCAGATTCAAGGTAAGACTACACTTCGTGAGCGCACATCGAGGTATCTATTCCATCTCGCCATGCCCGCGGTCGGTGAATAACAGCTCCAACCCCCTCCGCAAGCATGCTGCCGAGTCGAGCCAAACCTCTCCAGACGTCATCGCCAGACCTGCCGACAAGAGTTAGCCGTGAATACGAGACGGCGTCCGACGAGGAAGGTCTGGCACTTGATGGTAATGGTGACATGGCCATAACGTCACGAATTGATGTGTGCTAATAGTCCCGAAACGACGACTTGTTCGAGTGAGATAAGAGGCTAAGGTGAGATGGAAAGTGACTACGTATGGACGAGGTACTGCGGGTGTCCTCGTGCGGCTGGGACGGAATGGGAAGGTTGGCAGGAAGGTCTAACGTGTTGAGTATGATGGATGCTTTGGTGCGATGGCATGAGGATTGCTGAGGCTTCCTGTCATCATGGTTTTCCGTGGTCTTTACTCTGTCGAGATTGGACATTCAATTCGAAAGTTCAGTGCTATCCTGCATGCTCACAAACAAACGCTATGCTCATGTAGTCGTACGCATCCGCTTTCTATCATTCGTACACAAGCCGCTCTCAAATGCCACCCATAGTCTCTCCTCTTAACGCACCACCTTCCGCTCCGGACTTTACCTCCCCCGCCCTCAATCCATCTTGATATCAAAGCTCGTCCCACACCCACAACTACTCGTCGCGCCTGGAATCCCCGTGACCTTGAACTGACTCCCAATCAACTCCATGGTGTAATCCACCGTACTCCCACTCAGCAGCTCCAAGCTACTCTCATCAACTACCACCTTCTCGCCCCGCGAGCCCTCGAACACAGTGTCCTCCTCGCCCGCAGGCTCCTTGGCGAGGTCCGTCAGCGACATCAGGTACTGGAAGCCGTGGCAGCCGCCGGACTCGATGCTGACGCGCAGCGCAGTGTCGGGCGCAGAGTCTTTCTGCGCGATGGAGTGGAGCCGGTGCGAGGCACGGGGGGATATGGATAGGGTCATTGGGTTGCCGGCATCGTCGGTGCGCGGGTTGAGGATTGCGCGCGCGGGGGCTGCGGCCGAAGGGTCGGGCGTGGTCGCTAGGTTGCGGCGCGGATAGCGGGATATCGCGACTGTTTGAGTGCGGCGCTGGGATACGTATGGAGCTTTTGGTGTCTTGAGATGTGCAGAAGGCAAGAGGAAGTCGAGGTATAGCGGCGTGGCGGCGTGGGTGTAGGCACGCGCTGCGTTGCGCACGACGGGCGTGGGCTTGGTGGCTCGTGTGGCTGATCTTGTTGCTGCCCGCAGGCAAGATGTGCACATGGTCGACGCGGAGGCCATTGCTGGTGATGAGATGGCGATGTCTGAGGTCATGTTCGAATTGCACGGCATAGAGATCAGTAATGCCGGGGCCTCAACGGCCTTAACACCGTCAGCCAATGACAGCGCGCCGCCTCGCGTCCAGACCGTTGAGTAGCCCCGCATAGAGCTCCGCCTCGACTGTTCTGAGCTTCCCATCCGGCTGCACCGAGAGCTATAATAAGGGCAGCGCCTCGTATATTCTGCGACGGGGCAAGAGCTTTTTCGTGCTTAACTTGAGCTTTTTCTCCAGTATCACTTTGCTGTCGCAGAACTTAGTCCCTCGCTCGAGCCAGCATTGACATGCCAGGGTCCCGGAATCCTTATCAGGCGATAGCAGACGCGGAGCTGTGCTCGGAGGCGTTTGCGAGAAGAGAAGACGAGAAAGATGATCTGAGCAGGCTCAGGAAGGAATTCATCATCCCCACCAAGGGCGACCTCAGAAACAAAAAGTACGGGTTCCAGCAACAAAGCGACGCCTCGCAGGATGCACGCAGCGACGCCAACGAGGAATCGATATACTTCTGCGGCAACTCACTCGGGCTGCAGCCGCGCAGGACAAGAGACTATGTGAACCGCTACCTGGATACGTGGGCGTCCAAGGGCGTCTTCGGCCACTTCACAAACTACGACGGCGGCTTGCCACCATGGCTGCACCTCGACGACGCGACCAAAGCGCAGTCCGCGAAGATTGTCGGCGCGCTCCCCAGCGAAGTCGTCGTCATGGAGACGCTGACGGCGAACCTGCACTTGCTCATGTCGTCCTTCTACCGCCCGACTGCCGACCGCTGGAAGATCATCATCGAGGGCAAGGCCTTCCCTAGCGACCATGTACGTCCCAGAGCCTCTCACCAATGATACGAAGCTGACGCCGTGCAGTACGCAGCCCTCTCCCAAATCGCCCACCACAACCTTCCTCCCTCGTCGTTAATCACCATCGCCCCACCGAGCGAGTCCTCGCCCTACCTCTCGACCGAGCACATCCTGTCCGTCATCAGTCAACACGCTGCCACAACTGCGCTCGTGCTGCTACCGGGCATCCAGTTCTACTCGGGCCAGTTCCTCGACATCGAGTTGATCACGCGACACTGCCACTCCAATGGCATACCTATTGGCTGGGATCTGGCGCACGCCGTGGGCAATGTGGAGCTGAAGCTGCATGAGTGGAACGTGGATTTCGCCGCGTGGTGCAACTACAAGTACATGAATGGCGGGCCCGGCACGATTGGGGGCTTATTTGTGCATGAGATGCATGGGAGGGTCGAGGCACAATCTGCGACCACCTCCGTGGCGACCAGCTCGAAAGATGGTGCTACTGATACTGCGAACGGGAGCACAGCAGGCAGCGCAGCGGCCGGGACAGCAGCAGCAGCAAGCAGCACCACTCCCTCCAAAGAGGAGACCTCCAGAGATGTCGAGCTCAGCTACCGCCCCCGTCTGAGCGGCTGGTGGGGTTCTGACAAGAACTCCCGCTTCGCCATGGAAAACAAATTCGTCCCCATCCCCGGCGCATCGGGCTTCCAGCTCAGCAACCCGTCCGCGCTGGACATGACCTCCGTGCTCGCCTCTCTCGACGTGTTCAGCCAGACAACTATGTCCGCTATACGCGAGCGCAGCGTGCGACTCACAGGGTACCTAGAAGCGCGACTACTCTCCTACAGGTCCTCATCAGACGGGAAAGCAGGAAACGAAGTCCCTCCGTACAGCATCATCACGCCGTCCAATCCCTCGGAGCGCGGCGCCCAGCTCAGCGTGCTGCTCAACCCAGGCCTCCTCGACAGCGTGCAAGCGTACATCGAAGCGCGGGGCGTCGTCATCGACGAGAGGAAACCAGACGTCCTGCGCGTTGCGCCTGCGCCGCTGTACAACAGCTTCCTCGACATCCACCGCTTCATCACCGTATTCCACGAAGCGTGTCGACTGGCTGTGGCCGGCAGACAACCGCCTCGCGCTGAGACCGGTGTGCCTGCTGGGATTGCGTCTACTTGATTCATGGTTTATCAGTAGAGGAGACGTGATTCGAGAACAAAGACGGAGAGTCGTTTGAAATGGCGAGCTTGGTTCTATACCCTGAATAAGTAATATGTTTTATCTCCTAGTAAACCGTGGCGTGGAGAGACACAGCGCTTAATAGCTAATACCAAAAGTTCGATTCTACGAGACCGCACTTTTCACTTTTGCGTACGGTTGATATGCAAGAGCCGGGTTACTCGCATAATATACACTAATATGAGGATTTGTTCGTACCAATCAGCAATGCAAAAGTCCATCAACCCTCAAACGCCTTGCTAAAACACTCCAGACCCGACACCGCTCACGTCCTCTCATCCCACCACCTCAACCCACATGCCAGCACCTCACACACCTCCCCTCAATCACCTCACCATAACCCCCCGAACCCACTCGCCGAACCCACCCTCCTCCACACTCTTACTCAACGCAACCCAAAACGCAGCCTTCTCGCTCTGCACAGGCGCGCAGTGCTCGACCAGCGCTTGGACACTGATGTCCCGCAGCCCTTTGATGGCGAGCAGTTGGAAAGCCCAGTCGAGATCCATGCCGTCACTGCCACCAGATCCGAGGCTGGCGCCTCCCCACTGCTGCTTCATGCGCATTATAGTCGCGTAGTCTGCGGCGGTCGGGGCGGTGATGTGGGACCAGCCGGAGTCGGGGCGGCCGGATATGATGTTGAGATGGAGGGAGCGGAGGAACATCGAGCGTCCTTCACTCGCATCGTCATCATGCAGACTTCCATTCAAGGCCGTGTTCGTGTCGGTAGCATGCGTCTGCGTGCGCACGCTGGTCGCCTCGGCAAGATACGCGCATAGGCTCGCCCACTCGGCGCGATCGAACTCCTTGGCATACGGCAGTGCTTTCTTCGTCACGCTTAACGACTTGATTTGCGCCCGCGCGAACGGCGTCAGGTCGCTGAGAAACGGCACCACGGCCTCCACACACGTATGAAACGCAAACGCATACGAGCCATACAAGATCTTACTGGCCTCGGCGTGAATCTGGCGGTTCAAACCCATAAGACTGGGCACGCTGGCGCGCAGGTGCGCCGTGTAAGGCGACAGGAGGACGCGGTAGGTCGTCGGGGTTGTGGTGGTGAGGAAGGGCCCTTTGATGGCGGATGAGTAGACGTTTGTGAAGGGGGTGGTGTAGTGGGGGAACGTACCGGTGCGGACGTGGTAGGTGGTGCGGCGGCGCCAGGTGCGGCTTGCTTGGGCGCCGAGCCAGGGGTCGATTGTGCGCACGCTGAGCGTGAAGGGGGATGTGTTGGTGTCGGAGGAGAAGTAGGTGTGGAAGTCGGGCAGCAGGTTGGCGACTGAGGTGCCATGGGAAGTCGCGGGTGAAGATGAGGGGAGCAACAGATGCTCGTAGATCATGAGGCGTATCTCCATTGGCAGGCGTAGGAGGGGTGAAGCCGGCAGGCAGTCTTCTGCTGGAGTGCTTGTTGTAGCCATGTTGAGAGCAGTCTGCGACACTGAATCCATGATGTCGTGTGCTGTCGTATGGGAGCTGGACGGTATGCTTATTGAAGGCTTGTGGCTTTGCTTCTCTTCAGGTAGGATCTCTTGTGCTCCTTCACGCGTGCCCTTACTTCGATTCGCGATAATGGTGACTCGGGTCTCTATGCTCACACCAACCACATACGAACGATTAAGACAACGAGAACACAACACGACACAGCACAGAGTCTGCACAAATTTTAGGCGAATATCAGCCGAGGTGTGGGTGCGACGCGACTTTTGACCTGCGACCACGGCGACAGACGTGGGAGGCCATCATGGTGCGCTTATCAGCGCGTTCACAAAATAATTCCGATACGATGATGACCATGATGCATTGCCGATGGCGCCATACCCCCACAAGACAAGTCCACGAGGACGTAGACCCGAAGCAGACTAGAGCCAGTGCTGGGCTGCAGTAGCGCGCAAATGCTCGATTGGAGTGGGGATGACGTTTTGGGACATCCTTGGGTTCAACTTTCCCCGGGCACGGAAGGAGAAGCGGTGTGGTAATGGAATCCCTGACGACGTGTCAGTCGGACCGCATGTGTGGCAGGTTGGACGAAGGGCAGCTCGTCAGCAATCAGCCATCGAAATACGCGAGAGCCGCTTGGTAGGCGGATACGTGTGTGATGCGAGCGAGCGAGCGAGCGAGCGATAGCCAGCGATAGCGAGCAGCACCGAGTAGCAGCAAGGAGACATTGCTGTCGTAAGCGACAGCAAAGCCCTGGAGGCATGCATGTAATCGTGATCACCTGCAACATCATCTCGCGCCGAGTGTTGAGCTCCATGCTGATAAGGTGGACTTTACGCCGTTGAACGATGACATGCTGTGCCGCTTGCGGAATCGCGAATCACTGACCAGCGGAGAGCTCGACATTGCTACACTCCTCGCTCTTCGCACATCGCGCAAGATCCGCAGTCTCTGAAGAGATCATCTTGACATCCTTTTGACGTGATCCTCGTAGGACTTTGCTCCGCCGAGTACGCCTTGCTTGTCCCGGAGCCATTGACCAGGTTTGTGTCTTGCATTTCCAGGCCGTACTTTTTTTTCACGCCGAAATACATAGCCAATGGGGTGGTCGCTGATATCGAAGAGCTAAGGAAGCAGATCGCCGTTTTTCGGCCAGGGATGGTACGTACCTGCGTCTCGTTGCGAGCGTCGGCGGGAATTAGCGATGATATCCTTGTCGCTAGATTGCTGCCGTGGTGAATGCGAAGCGATCGTGTCTTGGACTTGTGACAGCTGTAGAGGTATCGAGCGGACTGTGCGGATGCCAGAGTGATTTACTATTGAAGCTGAACGGGAATCTTTTGGTGATGTTAAAGTGTTTGAGTGACTGTTGTGCAAAGTATGGCAGGCGTGCACGTGTGATTTCGAGACAAGCCAGCGATGGCTGTCACTTCAATTTGTAAATCACGCGAGGGTCTTGCATTCTAACGTGTTTTCCCTCATAATCAATGATTTGATTCTTACGCTTTTAGGCGCTGCCCTCGAGCTCACATGGCCTATATCAACCCACTCTCCCTCCTAGATACCTGTACCGACACTAAACAAAACACTAGAACGAACATGTTTTTCGGAGTAGTTTGAGCCTCCCTTTCGCTGAGAACTGATCTTAACGCCCTTTCGCAGTCAAAGATGCGAGACACCAGAAAGTGACCGGATGCAAGAGTAGAGAACAATCGAAGAGAGGAGAAAAAAGAGGAAAGTTTCATAATACAATGGTCATGGCTGTACAATCGAAAGCCTGGCTTTTCGTGCCCATCATCAACTAGGACAAGAAATTCGTTGGAAGAGGATGATCCCCTCGCCGGATCAATATCTACCTTGTGGTGATACTGATGGGACTTGGTATCCCCTTCGTACAAGCTCATCCAACTTCATCCTGAGACAGGTAGTGTGGAGATACACCTAGAGAGTCCAGCAGTCTCCTGTAAGGTGCCTCTTTGACCACTCGTGAACAAAGTCGATTTGGCTTGTCGCCTAGTGCTGGCCATAGTTGGTGCCCCAGCCGCCACGGCTATTGTAGTTACCGCCACCGTAGCCGCCACCGAAACCACCGTAGTTGCCGTAGCCACTCTGCTGGTTGCCGCCCTGCTGGTGACCGAGCCCACCAAGTCCACCGTACTGGCTGTTTCCGCCAAGGTGGCTGGGGTAGCCGCCGAAGCCTTGCTGGTGGGACTGCTGCTGGTGCAGACCTTGTGCGCTCTGGCTAGGGGTACCTTGGGTGGCAGATCCTGGACGGCCTTGCTGGGCTCCCAGAGCAGATTGGCTGGGTCCAGTGCTCTTGGAGTCGCCGAAGCCCTTCAGAGAGTCGTCACCACCCTGCTGTACGCTCTGCTGCTGGCCGTACGAGCTCTGGCCTGTGTATCCAGGTCGGCTGAAGGTATCAGGAATGCCGCCGAATCCGGAGCCGGATGTGGCGCTGTGGTTCTGACCCATGCCAGAAGCCGAGCGGCCATAATCGCCAAGACCACCGAAGCCACTTCCGCGGTCGTTGGAGGCGCCAAAGCTTCCTGCGTTAGCAGGCGAGGATGAGTGCTGGTCGTACGAAGCCTGAGGAGACATGCCGTAGTGGTGAGGCTGGCCGTACATGCCCTTTCCAAAGCTACCGTAGCCCTGTTGCTGACCGTATCCTCCGAATTGGTTCATGTAGTTAGCATAGTACGGGCTGCCGTAGTACGGGTGGTTGTAAGGGTAGCCACCGTGCTGACCCTGCTGGGACTGCTGGCTGTGGCCCTGACTGTGCTGGCTCTGAGAAGCAGGTCCAGAAGGAAGCTGGCTTCCAAGACCAGGGTTGGGGGTGTTGTGGCCGCTGTTGTTAGCGTCGCCGTAGCGGCTCTGCTGGCCCTGGGAGAAAGTGTCCTGGGGTCCGGAACCGAAGCCGCTGCCGGTGCGCTGCTGAGCAGAGCCAGCTTCCTGCTGGCTAGGTGCCTGCTGGTTGTAATTGTTGTAGTATTGTTGGTATGCGTTGCGCTGTTGCTCGGAGGTGAGGTACTGGGAGGAGTAATCGCTGGGTGCGGAGGAGAATGGTGTGGGCTGCGATTGGGCGTGGCTCTGCTGGCCGGGGTAGTCGTACTGGTTCGACGACGGAATCTGCTGGCCGAAGGGATCGTAGGGCTTCTGAGACGGCGCTGCAGCGGTCTCGGCCTGTTGCTGACCATAGCGGCCGAACTGGTTGTAGGGCTGGCTGTGCTGAGAGCCCTGGTTCTGCATCGCCTGCGACGCAAGGGGGTTGGACGGCGACTGCTGCGAAAGAGGCTGCTGCTGCTGCTGCTGCTGCTGTTGCTGCTGGGGCACCGGAGGGAGGCCTGGCGCCTGCTTGGGTGTAGGGTTTTGCTGCTCGGGCTCGGACTCCTCAACGTGAGGGACCTGACGAGGCGCAGGAGGCAAGGAAGCCCTGGGCTGGGCGACGGGCGAGTGTTGAGGAGGTTGAGTCCTAGTCTCTGCTTCCTCCCTGTCCTCGTCAACATCCTCCTCGCCACCAAGACCTAAGCTGCCAAATTGAACCGCTGCCCTGTCGACGGCGTGGTTTCCAGGCATGACGACAGCCTCCTGCTGCTCCATTAGCCTCCTCTGGAAGCTAGCACTGCGGTTAGGTGTTGCTGAAGTTGCCTTAAGGGCGGTTGTTGCGTATCCTCCAACAGCAGGGCGGCCGATTGGTGCCTGAGCTGTTGTGCTCAGGGGGGTAGCTACTGCACTGCCAATATCCTTGGAGCTAGCAACGGTGCTGAACGCGGTCTCTGTGGGCGGCGGGTGGGACACGTCGGGCAGATGCTCTACATTCTCCTTCGTGAGCTCGTCTTTTGATGGTGTGAGGTCAAGCTCAGCGGCGGGCTCTTCGACCTTTTCTGGGGTCTTGTGGGCATCGTCGGCGATGATCGTGGGCTCGTCAACTTCGTCTGCGACTGGAGGAATGGGGAGCTCTTCGGCCTGGATAGCTGGTTCCTGGGCAACTTCGGCAGGCTTCTCGACTGGAGCAGGAGCGGGCTCCTTAGGAGGCTCTGCAGCCTTGGGTGCGGGCTTAGGTGGGGTGGGCTCTGCGGGCTTCGCAAACATGCTGGCCCAGGTCTTCTTCGCAGCGATTATAGGGTGCTTCGCGGCCTCCTTGGGGTCGTGGAGCACCTCTGATACGGTTCCAGGCACTGCGTCCTCCTTCTTCTCAGCGTCGGTCTTGGTGGTGTCGGGCTTCGCACCCCACGCGCCGGTGCTGGCTTCGGTCGCGGGCTTCGTGTCCCAGGCTCCAGGCTCGGCGGTCGACGTGGCCCAGGCATCAGATTCGGTTGTAGGCACTGAAGTCGAGGCAGTGCGGGGTCCAGCTGCGGCGCCTCCACGTCCACCGCGGATTCCGCCACGGCCTCGGTCGGTGCCGCGACCGCGTCCGCCACGGCCGCTGTCAAGACCACGTCGGGGGGCATCGCCGCGTGCGCCGCGGATGGTCGATGACTCTGTGGGAGCGTAGTTCTCCTTTGTCGCTTTGGAGCGTGATCGGTCCTTGGCCTTCTTGGGGACTTCGCTGAACTGAGAGACGGTGCCTGTATCCATTAGCAAAGCCTGCAACGGTGCCAGCCCCTCAATGGGGCAGCGGAAACTCGTGCTCACCCTCGCTGATCCGCTCAATGGTCCGCTCCAGGTCGCCGTCAGCCTCTTCGATGGCAAGCACGAGATCGGCGTCAGACCAGTCTGGAAACAGCTCCTTCAGTGTGGTCAATTGCGACGAGTAGCGCTTCTTCAGCTCGCCCAGCTCGCCCTGCTCTGCTGATGTGTCGACCTTGGACGACGCGCTGTCGCCGTTCATGTTGCGCGGCCCTCGCGAGCCATAGCCTCCTCCTCTGCCGCCGCGGGCGGTGGTCCTGCCGCGCGCAGGCCTGCTTTGTGCTTCAGACATGTGGACTGTATGTGTGGGGGTGAAGCCGCTATCGACTCGGGTTTGTGGTGTGTGTGGGAGCTGGGGAGAGGACGTGCGTGAGGAGGAATGATGTATTGGGAGAGGTAAAGTCGGCGCTGCGAGCTCGTTTAGCCAGCAACTCGGCCTTGGCAATTGGGCCAATGGCGTCAGAGAGAGCGCGGCTGCGTCGCGTCGACCGTCGACTGCACACGGCGAGGCGCGGAGCGTCGTCGGTCAAAGCAGAGGCTAGAGCTGTGGAAGAGAAGGGACGTCTGGAAGCAATCTGCCGCTGCTGCCATCGCCCTGCAATCGTTTGCTCGAATTCGCAAAGCTGCGTGGAGGGTCTCACGTGGGGCGCCAGTTCCACTTGCCTCACCACCACCACGACCACCACGACCACAGCACCTTCACCGTCGCCTCACCAGAGGACGCACGCCGACTGGCAGCACTCACATACCAAGCATGCAGTCTGCCGTGGGGCAAAGGGCGCTCAGCACCCTGGCAAAGAGGCTCCACCCACAGCTGCCTCTTACGCCCCGAGAAAGCCAGCAGCTGCTCAACCTGCTGACCACCTCTTTCCGTACCCACCTCGACCGCGAGCACCCCGTATACGCGACCGAGAAGCCTCATAAGTCTGTGGCTCGCATAAACGCTGGGCATGATGACCGAAGTAATCTTCACCATGCCACGTCCTCGGCCGCGCTGGCTTCTCGCCACATCGAGACCGTCTTGTCCAACCCTCTCTTCGCTGTGAAGCCCTCTCGACGAGGCTCCGAATCTGCTGCTTCAAGAGTCCTGAATGATCCCGTGACCTGGTTCGTCAACGAGATTGCCACGGGCAATGCTGCGCTATCTAAAGCTGCCTTGGTTCTCGACATACTCGGCAAGCAACCAGCCGCACAGATTTCGCATCTGCACAAAGGCAAAACAGCAGGCGCTGTGATTGGTGATTGGCTGCATTCCAGTGCCTTGTACAATTCCAGCGAATTTCTAGACATGTGCCTCGTGAAGCCGAGCGCCAAGCGACCCATGACCTTCATCTCGCGCCTCGTGACTGTCATGATGGCTGACGGCAAGGAGTCGCTTCTTTGGAAATGGTTCTTGAATCGTTTTAGTCATGGTTCGAGCTCCGCGCAGGCTACTTCATTCAGGAAACAGCTGTTGAAACATATGGTGGTAGCCGCAGCTGGCCAAGACCTACAACGAGGCATTGCTTTGTTCAGCAGAGCGCACCAGATGGTCGACGAGCATCCTGACAAACGATGGGAGGAGCTCAGGCCTGCTGGTCAGCACCTTGTGCATGCCATCATGTCGAAGTCGACTACATTGGTTGACAATGATCTGTACAACTCCTTCAGGCGCAACGTCCGACTTTGGGTTCCAAATAAATGGGCGCAGGCTGTGAACTCGATGCTGTGCCTTCACCATCCAGACAAGGCATCTGCTCGGCCAGGGCTCGAGTTCATTGAAGACCCTAATGGAGCTGCTACATACGCCAAAGGCAAACCTGTCCAACGACGCTTCATCGTGCAACTCAGCCTCGGGGTTGCTCGGCAGCTTCTCGAACAAGAGCGCTATGACGAAGCACAGACAGTCATGGCGTTCACCAAACAACACTTCCCTGATCTTGTCTTGGAGAATCTACCCACCGAACAGAAAAGGGTCGTCAATCGCCAAGCCGGTAAGATCAGAAAGTCACAGACAGATGAGGAGAAGAACCTCGAGCTGCTGGACGGTCTTGTCTTTACTTGAGCCGATCAAGTCGAAACCGAAATCATCGAATCTGCACATACCACAAACCTTGACATCTGCCGCGCGGTATGATCCTGTCATTGCAGGGCTATTCGCGGCGACGTATGTCTTTTCGGGTGTGCAGCAGGGCGCGTCAGCTGTATGGCCGGGCTCACAACACTGTTCTGCCAAGACGACACAACTGTGTAGAGCCGCTTCCTGCTCGCGCCATGAAGTTGCCTCGAAGTCTGGAGTCTGTCCAGAAGAGGGGGCAGCAACATACTGGCTTGACTTCACTGAGAGTGTGCTTTATCACTCTCGCACGCCTCCACGACGCTGTTTCCACAGATTGCAGGTCATTAGGTCTGGCTAGAGGTGGCAACATTTTGAATGTGTGTCGCAACCTTCATACAAGAAAGCCTGCCTGACAGATGCGGGATGCCGGATTGAAGATTGGCCTACAAGGACGACGGTGACCGCGAAGTCGGATCTTACGGTAGCTAGCATCTACCTCGTGATAGACAGCAGCACGTCGCTCTACAAATGCGTTCTGAGCCGCAATGCCCTCGCTTGATGCACTTGTAACAAGCGAGGGCATTGCAGCTTGTTTCGTGTGCTTTCTCTATTGGAGTTTAGCTTCATACACATTGGCCAGCGTTGGTCTACCTCTCAAAAAGGAAGTGCGTTCTGAACATCGCATATAACTTAAACGGGAATGTTGTTTAACACCACGACGCAGAAAGAGAGCTCCAAGTGTCACTGCGTAGTGGAAGTTGTTTCAGACCTTGCACTCTGCCAGCATCGCCTACCGTTGCCTCTACACAACCCCAGAATACGCAATCTGTCCACTTCAGTCCTGCCTTCCTCATTGGGCTACTTATTTAGTTTGCGTTGATCGTAGTTGAATAATTCACACGTGTCTTCACTGCTGCTCGCGCCATATTGTCCACATCGCTTTGCAAATCCTTCACCAACTCCCTAGTGCGGACCGCCGGGTCAGCGTGAACCAAGGTCTGTTCAAGACTTGCTTACGCTTCGCTCCCACAACTTCAGCGAGAATGACGTATCGTTAGTGAAGATTCAAGGGGCGATGTGTTCAAGATGCTCATCATTCAGAAACGGACCCAGTCTATCCCACAGCATCTACTCGACGCGGCAACGCCCTCAACAGCATGGATCCCAGCTTCAACTCGCTCGCAGATGCTCACTTCCCGCGGCACAACGAACTCATAGCCCAGCGCTAGACCATGAATGCATAGATCCGCTGAACCATGTTACTAACGCCCTCTTGGCCAAGTCAACCCGAAAGTACGTCTGCATACCTACCTCATACGGCAGTTTCTGCCAAAGCTATTGATTGCAGCGGGACATGGTGTGAGATGGTGCATCTGGAGTACTGCTTATCCACGGAAAAGCGTGTGGTTTGGGTAAGGGGGACTGCGCTGGTTGGTTGAGGGTAAGGTCGATTACGCTATTAGGTGGCGTTTTGGGAATGCAATGGCGCTTGTGGTGGCGTGATTGGGAGGGTGGGTTTTGGTGATCGTTGCGAGAAATGGAGGGTAGGGAAGGAGATATGGTGGGGAGTCTAGCTGCGTAGAGAGCTTGGTTGTCTGTGGGTTCTTGTGGACGCTGGATTCCGTGGGGATGTGCTGGTGTAAGGTGTGGAATTGTTATTTTGTGTGGTCTTGCATCCTGGATTGGGATTCTCTTATTTTGCTGTGCGCGAGGTAGAGATGTAATGTCCCAACTCATCCACTATTTGCTCAGACTCTTGACATGGTCGTCTCGAATATCTGATGGAAGTTCGTACGGATATGCCCACTATGGTCGATCCTACCCAAGTGTCAGAAAACAGCATGATCAAGAAACTCTGATGTCGGAAAAGCTTCTGGACAGAGGAATATTACCAAAGCTACAGTTTTTTCACGTCTTCGTCATGCACAGTTGCTCCGCTCAAGGCTGACGGGCCATCAAGCCGACCGGTCACCTTCACCGTACTACAGTCAACATTCTGCTGGAGACTTCCAGGAAAGGCCCGTGATATTGAGGGATTCAAGACACTGAGAAACCATAATAACGCGTTGAAAAACCTCAGGGGTCTTTCGGCCTGAATGAAGCCGATATACTAAGAGCTTGACGATACGCGAGTACGATGGTGTAGCATGTGCTAAAGATGCTGCGCACAATCACGGATCCTAATGTCGTCACGCACTTCGCGCTCGCCTCGCAGAAGCAGTATTAGATAGTGCACGTTGGCTGTTGCCACCGAGATCTCGTGTTGTGTCTGATGACTTTTCGTTTGTTTTCTCCTTTAGCACAACGACTGGGAATGATGATTTCCTCCACACAACACCTTCGTAGAAATTATATCCTCCGCTGCGCAACGCAAATGCCAACCCTTCCACCTCTCAACTCATTTTAAACTCACCTTTTCACATAGAAATAAGAACCAGCACGTTTTTGTCCATCCTTACCCTTCCTGAACCCTAAGATTTCTTCAAATCCGTCGCTCCTCCATTTTTTCTTTTCGTTGATATTTGTTCATGTCTCTTAGTCGACTTGCATGTTTCTTCTGGCCGATGTTTGCAGGCTTATGCAGGCGGGTAGTAAACCGGCTCGGTGTACTGCGGCGGCTCCGCGCCGTACTCAGAAGCCAAGGGCTCGTAGTACTGTGAAGACGTGCTTGGCCTGTTGTACCAAGTACTAGGGATGACATGCTCCTGCTGCGGCGTGTTTGTGTAGCTCGGCTCGTCGTACTCCGGTGTTGAGGAAGAGGGTGCTTGGTACTTGTTGCTCACACTCACCGTGACAGTCTTGGTGACGTAGGGGCGCGTCTCAGTGACGGTGTTGGTGGCGTAGATTGTGCGGAAGGAGGGCGTATTCCAGGGCGGTAGGTAGTTTGGAGGGCTGGAGTATGCTGGTACCGAGTAAGTGGATGTGTACTTGCTCTCCGTCAGAGTGGGTGGAGTGTAGCTTGAGCCAGGTGGGTTATAGCTAGATGAAGGCATCTCATAGCTAGAAGTGGGCTTGCTGTACGCAGGTATTGACTCGGAAATGCTCGGCGTCGCGTAGTTGGATGAAGGCTCGCCGAGCTGGACCAGCTGTGCTCAATATGAGAGTGATCGGGTGTGTGAGTGGTCGCGGGCTGATCATAGCTAGATGGTGGAGGGTAATAGACTGGGACCGGAGGAGAGTAGCTGGGCAATGTTGGATAGTAGCTGGATGGCGGAGTATAATAGACTGAAGCCGAAGTAGAGTAGCTCGATGCTGGTGAATAGTGACTCGGTGTAGGCTTCGAGTAGATCGACTGAAGAGTTCTTGACTTGACGGGAGAACTGTACGAAGAGATGTATGCAGAAGATTGGTACGAAGGCTTTGCATCCAAGTCACTGGTGCAATTACCAAAGCCGGATTGACAGTCTGTGCCGCAGTGTGCGTCGGAGAAGCCGCACCAGCCGTATTCTGATATAAGTTAGCAGTGATGTTCTTGGATTACAAGGTCGACAGGAATGGGAAGACTTACGAGAGCAGCAGTCGCCGTGAGCAAAGCCGAAGCAGGTCTCTCCACCAGGCGTCTTTGCACCACAAACACCATTGGTGGTTGTGTTGCCAGGCTTCTTTTCCGGCTGAAGTTCGTGGTGACCAGGCTCATCGTATCCGTTAAAAGTCCTTGGGCCAGTGCGCTCGGTGCAAAATTCAATGACAATGTCCTTGCCAGCATCGCACCTGAAGTTAGTCTCGCCCTGCCACTGGCCCTGCTCCTCGTAGATGTTGTGACACTGGCCGTCAGTATCGCACCATGCAGGAGGGCACTTGCCCTCGCCGGCGTGCTCGACGTATACCTTCATGCCGCCGCCAACAAGTGGGCAAAAATAAGGATCTTCGGGACCGACATTGTGGTTGCAGTCGATAGCGCTGAGACCGTACCAAAGGTGGTTTTTGCTAGGGACGAGATTGTACTCCATTTGAACAATACCGGCAGGTGCAATCTCATAGCGTGGCAGGTCGCGAAGCTTCACAGAGATAGTACCGTGAGTCAGTTCGCAATTGGCCATGCCCTGATAGGTCACTGTGTTGGCAGGGATGGTGATGGCTTCGTGATCGTGGCCAGTCCATTCAGATCCAGCCGGACCAACGGTCCACGAGTAGATGTCGTAGGGGCAGTGGTTGACGTGTTTGATATTTTTCTCTGCTGAGACGACAGCAGAGGCAGTGGTGGCCACAAGGCACACTGCGAAAGTGGAAGAAATCATGAGTGAGGCAGCCTTGCAAGAGCTGCGAAGACGGACAATTTGATGTGATGTTGAAAGAGGATCAGAAGAGCTGTGAGAGAGTAGAAAGAAATAAGAGGAATAGAGAGAAAATTCAAGCTCAGACTGCGCTCGCTTGCGGCAAAGGGTCAGGATCGTTTGTTGAGTAGACCCATCTCTGGTTGAGTGGCATCAAGATATTGTTGAATGGAGAGTTTCCAGTATATTTACGCTGAATCAGATTTGTCTCTATACCGCGCACTGAGAGTGGAGCGGAAACACGGTGTGTGCTGCATGCCGATTCGTGCAATGAAGTTCCCCAATGAAAGCTTCTGCGTCGTGCAGCCGACTGATGATGCACTATACATGACTCTAAGAATCTCAACCATTCAAATACAACCTTCGGCAACAAAAATCTGGCAACTTCTTTACTTTAACGAGGTACGCACTTAATGGGTACCAGTCAAAACAGGCAGCAGTGTCGTATTGAAAGGCTGGACGAGGACACAATCACTCAGGGTGGTAAGAAGGGTCGCTGATGTAGTATTGATACCGAAAGATAACAACAGAGGACAGGAACAATAGGGTCCAGTCTAGCCAGAATGGTAAGCCGCGACATCGCCTGTGAGATGTGGAATATTGCAGCGAAATCATGTTGGCCGATGATGATGGATGTGCAGGTGCCGGCTCAATTTCTGATAGCTCTGGATGTGGCAGCTGGGGATAAAGGAGCTCGTCTGCCGAAGGCGCACCCAGGTTAGAGTCAGCATACTGCAAATGCACGAGAGTTCCCAAACGCCATTTTCCATTTTCAAGCCTTTCTATGGGGTATTGTAAGCACAAGTAAGCACATGCTTGTCAATTTGTGTCGACTTCCCAGTAATGACGCCGTCCCATGCTCGCTGGCAATGCAACGCAAGAAAGCAGAAAAATCAATAAATGCAAAGTTAGCGATTGCGTGTTGGCACCCAACATTTCCACCGTCGGTCTTGGCCTGTGTTGCAAGAACACAACTGACGCGTCCCACGAGCTCTCTGATTGACATCCTAGATCGCGGGTAGTCTCGACTTGTCACCACCCTTGCCGGCTTCGAGCCACTCCGGCTTGATGATCTGGTCTTGGGCGCTATAGAGGGCCTTGTAAGCAGTGCGGATGGTACCGTCGCTGACTTCTACGGCTGCACCAATTTCCTTAGGAGATCGAGGGTTACCCATAAGGTGAGAAACGAAATAAAGACAGGCGCCGGCAATAGAGAGGGGGGAACGTCCAGCGGCGATACCGTGTTCAGACACGAGACGTGCGCACTCTTCGGCGATAAGTTGAATGAAACGCTCGAGATCGAGCTTGGCACAGGCACGAGGCATGAGTGTCTCTGCGCTGGTAGCGTTCTTTGTAGTGAGGTTGGAAGTGTCTAGGACGGACTGGCTGTCCTTGTTCTGCTGCTTCTGCAACCTCTGGATGTGGGCTTCGAGTGTCTTGAATGTGCGACCCACCTCCTTCTTCGACACATTGGTCATCTTGAAGATTTCACGGAAACTGCGGTTCTGCGAATGCTGGCGGCAGGCTATGAAGATACAGCCGGCAATGATGGCGTCCTGCGACTTGCCCTTGAACAGCTTCTCATCGTCCGTCATACGGAACAACATCTTGGCCGTGTCTTGTGTGGTCTTGCTGATGTTTTGCGAGTCGCAAAGCGTGGTGATCTGACCGAAGGCGGACTGGAGCGACTTGTTGCCCTTGTCGTGGTTGCTCTTGTTATGGGCGCGAGACAGTTCGCGCACCTTCAGACCACCATCGCCGAAACCGATCTCGGTCTGCAGCTGAGAACCGCGCAGCAGCGGGTTGGCGGCGTCACCGATACGAGATGGGTCGTCGTTGCCTTGATCATCGTTGGAGAAGGTACGCCACTCGGAGCGTGTATCGATGCCGCGCTCAGAAAGAACGCGACCGCAGGAGCCGCAGATGGTGTCTCCGGCGCTGAACTCTTCGACGAGATTTGGGGGCATTTCGCGGCAGTCGGGGCACATCAGCGTAACGTTCAGGTCCTCTGACCAGGCTTCCTCCTTGACAGGCTTGCGCTCCTCCTCATAGACCTCGCCCGGCGAGAGCATGCGACCGTTAGGCGCAAAAGACATGTTGCAGGTCACGTTTGATTATCTAGCTGCTCTAGCTGGCTCTCGGAAGCTCCGGGTGAGGTTGACACCGTGCGTGGGCGTGATGAGAGAGTGTGGTTGCTTGCTTGGAGGAGCTGAGGCTGCCGAGTCGAACAAAGGTTGCGGCCGCCGGTTGGCTTATTCAGCAAAGCGCGCTAGTCCGCCCGAAAATCGAAGGTGAGGGCCGCAGTGCAAGCAGGAGCTCCATTGACAGCTCCCACCCCCTCCACATCCAACATCATGCTCGCGCAATCCATCAGGGCCTCGGTACGCATTTCTGTGCGCCCAATTGAAGATGCCTGCTGACCCGGAATAGCGCCAGGCGCTCGCACGCGTTGCTCGCCAGCAGCCAACCATTGCCCGCCGCACCTTCATCACCCCTTCGGCCGTTCGCTCAGGTACATCATCAGAAGCGCACGTCCACGGGCTCTACTGACGCAATTGGCGCAGCCGATTTGGTGCAGGACCTCTACCTCCGCGAGCTCAAGAACTACAAGGTCCCCCAGGTCAAGGCCAACGACGCCGAGGGCCACGTCCAGAAGTTCTCCATCCCCGCCGCTCCCAAGTCCCCCGAGGAGGCCGACATCGCGAACGAGCTCAACGCCTACGAGACCCAGCAGCCCGATGTTGGCACTGAGGCCGCCGCAGAGGACGGCCACACCCTGCCAACCGAGGAGGACTGGTTCGTTGAGGAGGACGAGTCGATTACCACCCCCGGTGCTACCCACTAAGCTGGCTGCGCTCTGATATTGAGATCATCTGTACCAAATACTAGCGAATGTGTCAATATGGACTGGGCAATAGACCGAGCTTGAACACCTGCACCTCGCACTCTCAATCACGTGATATGAGCTTGGCAGAGATCTTGATCATTCTATTAGGCAAACGTGGGGAAATCGAGCGTGTTTTACGTACTGACATGGCAGGTTTGAAGGATTGCATTGCCAGCAGTGCGGTCTATAGCAAGCTGACAGGTACATGCATGGCACTACTGCACTCCGCGAGGCTTTCCACGAGGCTTAACAGTAATGAATAACGTGAACGAAGGTGCTTGATTGATGGAATTCTGCCTGCATGATCTGATGAGAGCGAACTAGAACCATGGCCGGCGAAATCTCTCCGCATTTCCCATCTCAGCGTTGTTGTCCTTGCATTCATATACGAGGAGAAAGAGTAGGTCAGGACAACCCCGTGCGCCAACATGCTCAGGACGCTCAGCTACCTGCACAGAAGTATTGGTGGCAGAGTGACGAAGTCAAACAAACTTACTTGACCGGCTACATGTAACGAACCTAGCATCCTCCAGGCACCACGGGCCCTCTTTTTTGAGACTCAGGACTGTAAGCTGTCTGCATTGGAAAAGTCGTACTCGGATTAGGCCGGTAGACGCTCACCTCAGCCTCAGCCTCAGCGTGCCTGAAACGATTGGCGGTTGGATCTAGGAGCGGCATATGCAAGGCTGGGCAAGCGGAGCCGGACAGTCAACTGGCCCGTAGGTTCCGTAATGTAGGCTATCGAAGAACCCACCAAGAACATGCATCAAGCATCAAAGAATAATGCACACTTCTTTGCACAGATGGGTCGGTGTTCGGCCCCAATAAGCGGTAAGCGCGCGCGTTAGTCAAGTTGCAACGGCCTTGGAATCGAGCGATAAGGCGTTTGATTAAGTGCAGGGACGCCGCACGAGAGATTACAGTGTTCACAAGTCGCGAAAAAAACAGGACTCACTCGCGCAATTTGGTGCATAGCAGAGAGGGGCCCGCACTGGAACCGCGCTGGAACTGGCAGCCGGCACGAGCCATGTTCAATGGATCATGGATCGCAGACGACCGACGCCAGCGATGCAGCAAGCTGAAAAGGCGTCACGTTATGTTGAGTTGCACTACCACCTCTGCACCTCTCTGACCACGGCGCATGGCCGGCCGGCGGCGTCACACGCTCGACAGGCACGCAACAGGCGACAGGCAGAGGGCCGGCAGTAGGGCCCCGGTTAAACCGTAATTTTAGAAAATCCCTCCGACACTGATCTGCACAAGCGGGAGGTACGCCCCTGCTAGCCGCAGTCGTCCTCGTCGGCGTGCAGTGCAGGCGTCAAATTCCTGGACATGAATCGAGCGGGTCTAATGTCAGCCTGAGCGCATTTTCTGATACAAGCACGTCCGCGTTCGCTACGGGAGTGCCAGAGTATACAGTACAGCATCTGCCTGTCACCCCTCCAGCTGCCTGCCTGCAAGCACCCGGACGCCCTCTCCAGCCACCCTTCCGCTCGTTCCGCCGATTCGAGGAGGCTGTGACGTATTACTACTGTGGATCTTGAACTGCCTTCACAGCCCACTGGACGGCCCGCCGTGCCCACCTAACAGAGCAACGCCGCTCTATTCCTGTTCCTGCGCTATGAGCCGTTGAAAAATAGCGCAGCAGCACCTTTTGGAGTCGCTCATGGGGGAGTAGCACCGCACGGGGAACACGCAGAGCACTACGACACTCGCTTTAGACCGCACCGCCGCTGCCGACATGCCAATCGCCGTGGCCTCAGCCTTACGCGGGCACGATGTCTTCTCCAGCAAGTCGCGGGGCAGGAGCAGGGCCGCCTCAGAGGTCGGCCCTCTGCCCCCGGCTGACAGCGAGAAGAAGCAGGAGAGGGCGCAATTGCCCAAGGCCGCCTCGTACACGTACTTCCCGCGCGTGAAGAGCCTGGACGGGGTTGCGCCCTCGGAAGAGGACCTGCAGAAGGGCAAAGACGTCGAGGTCACGTCTGACAGCTCCTCGGGCGGATCGAGCCCGTCTTCAGAAGAAGCTCCACAGGCGCTCGAGATGCCACAGTTGAGGCCTGCTGCTTCCACACGCCGCTCGTCGAGGTTCCGGCCCTTCTCCAGCAAGAGCAGAGAGCCCTCGGTGGAGCCCAAGCCCGAGCGCAATCGCAAAGAAGCAGTCAAGGAGACCGAGTCGCCTGGAAGCTCCCCGTCGAGATCCCTGACGAAGCTGAGGAGGAAGTCATGGATCGTCACACAGCAGCAGCAACAGCAGGCCCAGCAGCAACCGCCACCGCCACTACCTACTCAGACCTCGCCTACGAAAGAGAGCAGAAAGGAGAAGAAGGCAGCACAGAAGGAGGAAAAGGCACAGAAGAAGGCAGCGGCCACCGAAGCGCCGAAACGAAAGACGCCGGCGAGCACAGACAGCATTCCGGAGGAGGCTGAAGCCAAGAATGAAGCAAGGGACGAGACACAAGACATTGTAAATGAGCACCCGGCAGCCCTGCCCCTCAGCAAGAAGAACAAGCGCCTCAGTGCGCTCCTGACCGCGAACGGACCTGCTGTTCCCTCCTTACCGAAGTCCTTCTCCACCGAACAGCTTCCCCTATACCCGCAATCAGATACCCCTCTCAGCCCCACCGACCGTGTTCCTCCACTACCGCGCAACATCTCGACAGACAAGCTAGGCAACAAAATCAAGGCGGAACCGCGTAAGAAGGATGAGCTATGGACCGTATTTAGAACCCTCGAGGGCGAGCTGCGAAAGTATGTTGAGCGCTTCTTACGATCCCCCTCAAGCTTACAAGCCATAGATTCCAGCACAAGTCCAGCTCTTTGAAAGCGAACATCGTCCGAACAAGCCTCCTCCAAGATTTCATCTACAAGTACGCGAACCATCACTCGAACCAGAAGCTCAGGCCCGAAGACCTCGACCGACGGACAAACATTCTCAATGGATGGTGGACAGGACTGTTGGAGCTCGTGGCAGGACGCAACAATCAGTCGATATCCGGAACAGACCGACCAGTGATCTTGGAAGGTCTTGCTGGCATCATGGAGAGGCCTGAATGGAGACTTGCGCCATCGCCATTCTGCGCGCTCGCCGACCGCGACGAGACCGGCTCGACGTTAACAGGTACTTCGGCGACCTCCAGTACTTCCGACTTCCTGGCTGAATCCGTCTACCACAATGTCAAGAACACATTCCAGCAGAACCTGATGTCTCAGATGGCTTTTGTTGTTGACAAGATGACCCCGCGAAATGCGGCAGCAAGTCTGGTCACATTTTGTGGAAAGACTTGCGCGTACGCTTTCTGTTTCTGTCCGGGAGTTGCGGACATCATGGTGCGACTTTGGAGTCCCTCTCTGGAAATGATGAAGCGTGTCTTAGACGAGGCAGGCGTGTCAAGGCTGGACAAGATGGACGCTATCTCCGGACGCATCTCGGCAACTTTCCCACCAAATCTCTACCCGCTCAAATTCCAGTCGTTGGCAAAGATGATTCGCACACTGCGCAACCCTCCAGCTGCGACACCGCCACTGCAGATCGCCAACCTCGATTGGTATGGACTTTGGACAAAGCGCTGGTCAGGTGCCGAAAGCGACCTCTTCTACGTCTTCGTCAAGCACTATCATATCTTGATCACTGGGTTTCTACCAAGCGCTCCGACTGCCCAGGAGCGTGTTTGTGCGCCAGGACTGCTCATGGTACATGCGCAGGTTCTTGTCAACATGGACGCGACAATCAATAGACACGCTTTGCCGCAGCAGCAGCAAGAGGAAATTGGAGCACAGCCAATCACATTTGACGACGTACTGAGCGATCCAGATGCGTCAGCTTCTACGATGGCTATCCCACCTGCGAATGCCACACGCCAGATGCAGGAGAATCGACTGATCATGCTGATTCGGGATTTCCTTTCTGAGGGCAACTCACATATTCACGTTGCTCGACGCATGTTCGCCGACAGTTTTGTAAGCTTGTTGCAAGCTCAGGCTCGCAAAATCTCCGTATACGACAGTAATGCCTGTTACACATTGTGCGACTTCTTGGAAGAGGCATTTGGCATCCTCGTCAGATACGAGCAGCACAACAGCGAGAGCCACAAGGTGTTAGACTGGCCATTCTGGCTAAAAGTGTGCAGAGAGATGACAGCAAGCGAAAACACCGCTACCGAGATCAAGCTGTACTCGTTCCTCTACAGCATTTGGGCTACCTTGACCTTGGACGAGCAACGAAAGAAGAGCTTATGCCTCGATTTCCTTTTGGACCCCACGTTCTTTGAGAGCAGGTTCAACCATTGGTGCCCAATGGTTCGCTCGTACTACATGCGCTTGATCTGCTGGCGCGTTGCACGCTTCGATGGAGAGCCTTCCGAGGTAGAAGTGTGAGTCACAGTCACGGCTTCAAGTGACCCTTGCTAATTATAGGACAGAGAGATTAAGACAGCACTCAGCGAGCGCCTTCGCTCGGTATGGTCCCACTACCTTTGGCTCGCTGAAGATGCCGAACGAATGCAAATCGCCTTTCCATCGACACAGGCCTGCAACCCCGCTCCCGGTCGTCGTTTCCTTATAATACGTAATGATAATCCCATCACCGCCAGCAATGGCCCCTTCCTCACCTTCGATGGCGTTGTACAAAATCCTCACCAGCGGAAGCCGTCCGCATCCACACCAGTCCCGGAACCTATGGCACAGAAGGTTGCAGCATTGACGACAGACGTAACCGACTTCCCGGACGAAGAGCCAGCCAAGGGCAAATGGGGCATATTGAAAAGTCTGATGGGTGGCTCGTCTAAGCCTTCGAAATCGAAAGCAGCTGCTAAAGCTAAAGAAAACATGAACAGCACAACTCCTCCAAACATATCACTAGAGAAGACACTTGCAGAAAAGCCAGCTCCTACACCGACACCCTCACCTCCTCCTACACATCGTACCTACAGCTTCCGCTTTTCTCTGGAGTGGGTCGACAAACGATTCGGCAGCTACCAAAACATACGACTTCAGCCGCCGCGACTACCTGTTCCAGCACAGGTCTTACTGCAGCAGAAGGGCATTCACAACGAACCCGCAACTAGCGTCAAGCCTTCAGGCAAAGCTGCGACATCCAGTCGCTACGCTGGTCGTGCTCTCGCAGAGTGGACATTTGTCTCGCACGAGTGCCAGAACTTCTTCGACCGAAGAAAGAACGAGGGCGTGCCAACGAACAAACACGTCGAAACGCCGACACTATGCGTCGAAGCCTTCAGACGCCCTGGTTGAGCGTAATCGCGCACCTCTTTTGCCAACATTGTTATCGGCAGGAACGATCTCATCCTATTTTTTGCGCAGCATTGGTTCTGCTTAACGGCCCATTTGCATCCGGATACTCACTCGGCACGTTGAGATCCTACGGCGTTGCAACACTTTTTGGTCCTGGCTTTCTCGTTTGTTACACAGTCCTTTGTATACATCCCCGCATGCACGCATGCATAGCAGCGCGCTTCTTGCATGCCTCTTTTTGCGAGCTTCTTTTTGTCTCGGTTCGGCTACTATTATAAGGTATCATATAGGCGGCGCTCATTGTTAATATGCTGCAAAGCTCAATACAGACATAGATTTACGATCATCCATAAGTTTCTGTCTGTTGCATTGCCTTTTGCTTCGTTTGTCAACCCAAGGTGACGGGGACTTGTGTAGGTAGCGCGCCTGCCGTCACTGTCGCGCCTCCGTAGCGGCTGTTTACAAACGACCAGGCCTCGCCTCGGTCGCTCTCTCGCAGCCACTGCCCATCCTCGCTACCTCTCAGTTCGAGATTTTGAAGCTGTGACTACCTTCATGAGTAGCATCTCTTGTTTTGACGCGTCTACAGCTAGCTAGTCACTCCTATAAAGAGTAGAGTGAGGACTGTGGTGCTATGGACAACAAAAGAAGCCGCAACAACCGCATCAAGAGACACACATATGTTGAGGACGCACTGGACTCCGAAGTCATCGGCGCCTCGCACTCCAAGCAAAAGCCATCGCCAACCTCCAGCCAGTCGTCACGACACAAGACCTCGCCCACCAAGCAGACTAAGCCTAGTAACAAACTCGTCATCTGTCAGTCCTGCTACGACCTGACTCTGACCAAGACCACGCTAGACTACACGTCCACGTCCAATTGCCTGCGTTGGCTCCATATCATCTTCATCTACTCATGGATTCGCGACATCAATGACCCGATGACCTTCGAGCGGTATCTGGTACTTGAGAAGATGCCCCGGCACATAATCCGGTTTGTGCCACCAGGTTGTGGCTGGCTGCTTCTGTTTGGAGTCTTTTGGTACGGGTGGAGCCTTTCTGTTGCTTTCGTCGGACTGTTGCTCCGCCAAATGAAATCAAGGAGGTTGTAGATGAAGGAGAGATATGTGATCATATTGGGGTACGGTATACTGTAGTGTTCGATCGTCGATGTTCTAACGGTACTTGTGATAATCTCGTACCCGTGGTAGGTGGTAAGAACATCGTTTCTGATTGTGCGAAGACGGAATTGCTGCGTTGCATGTTCAGGTGCCCCAACGCGTTGTGGTACCAAGATTGTACTCTCGGTACCGTTACCTTGAAGTCACAATTTTTCCGGACACAATAAAAATTTGCCTTCTGCAAGGCAATTTTCTGATCAAACCCTTCACACTCTTAGCCTTCGTTTTACAGAGACACAGTCAAGATGACAAAACGCAAGCCTACTGTTTCCTCTTCGGCCCTCAAGGAGTTGAGCAACAAGACTGAAGAACTAAGCAACAAGGTTGAGGAACTACGAAGGATAAATGCAGAAAGCATGGCTTTCGCCTTGGATACTCAGAAAGAACCTACAGAATCCTCGCCCTCGCGATCGCAGCCACTCTCTCTTGATTTCTCCGTAGACCGACACGATAACAGTCTGCGCACCGTACACATAACCGGCTCCGACGGCAAGAAAAGAGTGCACCGGTACCGCACCAGAGCCCCCCCTGTCTTGATACGTTGTATACCTCCAGCCTCGATTTCGAGGCCCACGCAAACCCTCGGAAGCCGCGACGAGATCGAACGACTTGTCAGCGACCCAAGGTTGTACGTCTCGGCTATCTCGACGGTGTGCACATCTCCAGAAGCCCTTCAGCAGGAACCAAACGAGACCACATCTCTCACGCCGCCTTCAACACCGATCCTGGGGCCAGTCAGGGACGGTCTTGTACCTTGTATACCTCCAGCCTCACTTACGTCGGACGATTTCTTCGACAACAAAGCGCTGCGGGTATCCGACTCTAAGAGGGTCTGGGCCTGGCTCCAGATAATCAAGCCCCTCGTCATTCCATTGATCCTGATGCTTATCACGCCATGGCTGGTATCGAAGCACCTGATCTTACCCTGGTTCATTGGCAAAGCCTCACGCATATTTCGAAGGGAACTCGCGTTCGTTACCGACAAGATGCCGGCAAAGTTCCGAAGATCCAGACGAACCGTTACGACTCTGGCGGTGCGAATTTACGACGTGTCGTCCCCCCTGTTCGTCATCTTTGTGTGCGGACTTCTGATGCCGTGGTCGATGTGGAAGAGGTTCTATGTGCTTTGGGTGGTGCTGTATGGGGTGACTTTGGCGAGAAGGGAGGAAAGGACCGTGTTGCTGGCTTGGAAGGTGGGGATGCTGGGGGTGCTTCCGGCTGTGATATGGTTGGGTGCCGTTCCTTGGCTCGTGTGGAGGGTCGCTGAGATGGCTGTGATATCCTTTTGCTTGCTTCCAGGGGTCTTGTTGAAGGTCTCTGTGGTCTGGCTCGTGATGGTTGGGGCTAGGAATTGAGCGAGTCTCGAGAGTTCCTGGAAGAAGGATATAGGCCGCAGTTTGATAGAGCATCCGCTAGCGAAGCATTGGTATGCAGCTACTGTAAGGAGGCTATGCAGTGAGTTTATCGCGGCACATTGCCTTAGTTGTGCAAAGTTTGGATTCTTCACGCCCAAAGCTCGTTACAAAACATCTGATCGATGTCGAGGCACTACAAATGACCTAGCAAACCTTCAGCATCAACGCTGATCTCAAAATACAAAACCTCAGTTATTCGAAATTGATAGTAATCTCGTAGGCCCTGATCGATTCTAGTTGAGACCAAGGAAGCTCCCAAATAATCCAATGTTAAGACGATGAAGGCAGCGCCCACTTATCAAAGTAGGTTATCGTGTGGACTACAGTACGAGGTTGCACCTTGCGCTCACTGCAAGTACTTGAACCAAACATACGAGATCCTAGGAAGCATGACAGCCTGTCGTAAGTCATGGCTGTCGATGCCGAAAATGTGTCCAAGTTACCGGAGATGTACATGGGTGAATGTCTGAAGGGTCGGTTGGTGTTGAAGAAGTAGTGTACCCTGCAAGAAAAGAGGACATCCACCCAAGACAAAGGTTAAATGCATATGGCTGAACACCGCTTGTCAACACCGTTTGCTTTTGCGTTGTTCTGCCAGAGAAAAGAAGCGACCGCGACTGCCGAAGACTTGAGCATGTGCCCCACTTTCCTCGCTTGAACGCGTCGCGTCTCCTGACGTCCATCGCTAACCTCCGACCCTCAACACGGAGCATGAGCGCTTGTGAACTCGATACAACTCCAATCTTCGACGACAGACACACTCTAATTGACCACTTATGAGAGCTGATGAGATCTAGAGCTGATATTGAGCCCTACTTAGTAACGATTCTGAGCCTCATCGCGACCGCTGTGCAACCTGCTTATTGCCATCTCCAACGTAGGCTTTGAGATAGGGTCCCTCAAACTACTGCCATGTTTGCAGGCATTTGAGATGGGTCGCTGCCGTAGCTCTATCAACAAGGCGGACGCCCAGCTGGAAGCAGACTACGCCACCGCGAACAGCTTGGGATGGCCGAATCAACCCGACGCCATCAAGGAGACAGGCAGGTCGCTGCTATCTCGGCCGCCTTGCGTTCTGTCTCATCTGGAAAGCATCCTGCGAGTCACGACTGGCATATCTGATCGTCGAGAGTCGTCGTCCCTGCATCTTGCGCGAACTTAGCACGCTGTGGATACGCCAGATCTGATTGGCTCCCAAAACAACAACGCGCCTCAACTCCAGAACTTCAACACCAAGCATGCTCAACCCCACGAGCAACGAAGCTCTGATCTTATAGGTCGTCTAGCGTCATCAAACCCCACGAATCTGGAGGATCTCTCGGTTCAATCTAACCCTGCATAGCCGCTGGTAGCGGCCCACAAACGTACCTTTACTTACCACGTCTGATGCTCGCTTCCGGGCAAGGGTCTTTACGCCGCGTTCAGATCACCTTACCATGTGTCTCGCTCCATTGGCTAGTAAGCCTCATGATAAATGTTTACGAGGCCTTGCGTATGTATCATCCTCTAGCATCATGTGGGCCAGAATTGCGACGAACCGAAGTCGGAATGTGCTTCGGAACGCCCCTCCATTTAACCCCTCATGGTATCTTTTCTGTTTATTTGTGTTTTTCTGTTCATTCTTATTGTCTGTCTCAGATTTTCTTTCACAGCTATGCTAGACTTGCTAGCATATGTCCCTAGGGACCCGTACACACAGCTGACTTTATCGCTGTGCGTACTTGGGTTGTTCCTTGCGACTATCTTCCTCTTCGCCCTCAAACCGAAGAAAGACTCAGAGCCTGCCCCTAACAGCATAGAAGCGTACCTCAAATTCATCTACGGTTGCTTCTTGAAGCCTCACACTGGCGATGGCACCGGAAGCCAGCAGGATGCTCTTGTACGTCAACATGCTTTTACAGACTTTCGGATACTGATAGAGCATAGGAGAGTTTTTACAAGGCTCAAGCCAGTGTTTACGACGCGACGCGAGTCCAGCTTCTGCGAGGTCGCGAGGACATGTTAGGTTTGGTTGCCGCGCAGCTGAAGCACCGCACTGAGGCCGGTCTGATATCTCAGCGTCCCGTTTGGGTTGATGTTAGTAGATTGTATTGGAGTGAATCGTCAGCGACTAATCTGCACAGATTGGCGGAGGTACTGGTTGGAATGTAGAGCAGATGAACAACTTCATCTCCGTCGCGGAATTTTTCCGAGCAGTTTGTACGCACCAGAGTCACGAACCATTTTGGCTTGACTGACACCACAAGATATCGTCGACCTCTCTCCAAGTCTGTGCGAAATGGCCCGCAAGCGCTTCGCTCGCCTTGGCTGGAAGAACGTCAAAGTTATTTGTCAAGACGCGCGTGCGTTCCGTCTCCACGAACACGAGCCACAGGCATACGAGCGCAAGGAATACAAAGTACAGGGGCAAACTGTGCGTGATCTAGATGAGAACGCGGACGCAGGGGGAGCCGAGCTTGTCACCATGAGCTACGCTCTGTCCATGATTCCAGAATTCTATCCCGTCATCGACTCGATCGATAGTCTTCTGAGCCCCCACGGCGTTGCGGGCGTCGTGGATTTCTACGTCCAAAACCAGGTCGACTTCAGAGGTCGCAACTACATTGGCGGCGCCATCGACCGTCACTGCATGTGGCTTTCTAGGGTATTCTGGCGAACGTGGTTTGAGATTGATCGCGTCAATCTCGAGGCTGCTAGAAGAGTTAGTGCGCGCATAAGAAGGGAGTGGACATAATGGCTGACAGACAATAGGACTACCTTGAGTATCGCTTTGGCACCGTCCTCAGCATCAACGCCCGCAACAACTTCTTCGGCACTGGTATTAAGCTTCCCTATTATATCTGGGTCGGCTGCCCTAAGGATAACGGAGCATCGACACAGAAGCTTGCTGAGATCGATGCTGCCGCAACAGAGTCGCCGTACCTCTCCGCCCTCGACCTTCAGACTGGAAACGCACAGGCTGATGTTGAACTCCGCTCCAAAGCCTACGAATCTGCAATCGTCAACTTGCAGTCGTCACTTCCGCTTCCAGCCACATGGTACCAGAACCACCACTGGCGCATTCATTACGACTCAGCGCTTCCCAAACATACCCGCTTCAACAATTCTTACATCTACGCTTTCACTTGGGAAGACGATGTCGCAGACCATCGTATTTTAAAACCTACAGCTAACGACGTCATTCTCGCCATTGGGTCCGCAGGCGATAACATCCTGTCATTTTGTCTCGCCAATCCGCGTCGAGTCCACGCTGTCGACCTTAACCCCTCACAAAACCATCTTTTAGAACTCAAGGTTGCGGCCTTCACAGCCCTCGGCTACCAGGACGTATGGAAGCTCTTTGGCGAAGGCAAGCACGGTGACTTCAAGAACATCCTGGTCCAGAAACTGAGTCCCCATTTATCTAGCGAAGCCTTCCAATTCTGGCTGCACAATGGTCCTTCAGTCTTCTCCAACTCTTCGAAAGGGCTCTACTACTCTGGCGGCTCCGGTAATGCTCTCGCAATGGGAGGCTGGCTCTTCCGCCTCCTCGGCATGTCCTCAGACGTCAAGAAGCTCTGTGAAGCTCAGACCCTTAACGAGCAACGCGAGATCTGGCAGCGTAGCATCAAAACCGTCCTTCACTCCAAAATTCTGACATACTGCATTCTCGGTAACGAGAAGTGGCTCTGGAAGGCTCTTGGCGTGCCTCCTGCGCAGCGCGCGGTTATCGAGGCTGACTTTGTCAAGACCGCCGACTACTCTGAAACCAAGACCAAGAAGGATACCGGTGATGACTACATGGCGTTCCACGAAGAGCCCTCAGACGAGGCGCTAAAGCAGACGTCCGGCAACGCGATCTACGAATATGTCCTCAACACGTTCGAGCCAGTCATCAACACAACACTGCTCAGCACACAGAACCACTACTACCTCCTCACTCTGCTAGGTCACTACACGCCTACCTCGCATCCTACATACCTCTCGCCAAAGAGCCATGTCAAGCTCAGCAAACCAAACGCATTTAACGGACTGCGCATTCACACCGACGAGATTAGCGAAGTCATTGCGCGCATGCGCCCGTCAACATTGACTATCGTCGTGGTGATGGATAGCATGGACTGGTTCCCACCGACCGGTCAGCAAGCCGTGAAGCAGATCCGCGCTCTGAACAGGGCGTTGAAGGTCAAGGGCAGGGTGATGCTAAGAAGTGCGGGACTGGAGCCGTGGTACCTCCGTGTGTTCGGCGAGAATGGTTTCAGCTGTAAGAGGGTTGCTGTGAGAGTGCCGGGAAGCTGCATTGATCGGTGGGTCATATGAAGTAATGCTTGAAGGAATGCTTGCTAACATAGTGCAGTGTAAACATGTACGCGTCGACGTGGATCTGTACGAAGGAGGTTGGTCTTGAGCAGGGCGACATGAAGACACGGTTGAGGCAGACCAGCCTCGCGGAGTTGGAGCTTGAGGCGCCGGCTATGCATATGGATGAGTAGACAGATGTCCACTCGAAATCGTGTGTTGGGGTTGTCAGAACGTAGATACCAAAACAAGCTGTGCATTTTCATTGTGATCGCGTTGTCTACCAATTACTTTCGTGTGTTGCAGTCAACAAGGTGCATGAATCTCTCTCAAATCAACTCCTGACCCCACACAAGCACAACAGCAAGCCCACCAACAAACGCTGCCACGCCCAACGATAGAGCAGTCACTCCACTCTCACTTTTTTGATCTTGCAGAGTTTCCCCACGCTTGAACGGCGGCGGCGAAAACGTAGTCATTGGATTGCTCTTCGTCAGATCGTAGGGAGGGTAGCGGAAGCCCATGAACCTGTCCAGCCAGTCCGGCATCTGGGCAACGACGCGCTTGTGTGTGAACGTGTCGAAGCCGTATTTACCGTGGTACGCGCCCATGCCTGAGTCGCCCACGCCACCAAAAGGTACCTCGGGGACGCCTGCGTGGAGCAATGCATCATTGATGGTCACGCCTCCTGAGAGGGTATTGTCGAGCACTGCGCGATATGAGCGGGGATGGTAGTCATGGGTCTTCAAGTTACTTACCGTGGTCGATCTCGGTCTGGTCGTGTGAGAAGACGTAGAGGCCGAGGGGATGAGCTAGCTTGTTAATGGTCTCTACAGCGTGCTTGTAGTCTGCTTCAACGATCGGAAGCAGTGGACCGAACAACTCTTCTGATAGAAGGGAGTCTTCCAAGCTCACGTTGTCGACGACCGTAGTCTTGAGCTTTAATAGGTTGCGATCATGTCCTATACCGCCGTATACGATGTTGCCTTTAGTGTTACCCAGAAGCTCTTCGAGGCGTCCGAAATTGCGCTCATTGATGATAGTGCACATGGCATCGTTCTCGCCGTTAGTAGTGAATTCCTCGTTCCAATACTTCAGGCGCTCGATGAACTCTGCGTGGACACTAGGATCGATAAAGACGTGATTGACGGAAAGACAGATCTGCCCCGCATTCATGAATTTCGCGGCAGCGATGCGCTTAGCTGCTAGGTCGACGTTGGCGCTCTTTGTCACGATCGCTGGGCACTGCCCACCAAGCTCGAGAACAGTCGGAGTGAGATGCTTGGCCGCGGCAGCAGCGACATGTTTGGCCACTGGAGTGGATCCAGTGAAGAAGACATGGTCGAACTTGTGGGAAAGCATGTACTGAGTCTCCGATGCAGAGCCAGTCAAAACAGCGTAAGCTTCGGAATCGAGGTATTTGGGCGCCAGCTTTACCAGCAAATCTGTGAAGTTGGCGGCGAGTTCAGATGGCTTAATGAGTGCGGTGCATCCAGCAGAGATAGCGGCGGCTAAGGGACAGATGGTGAGGGTGTCGGGAAAGTTCCATGGTCCAATGATGAAGACTACACCGCGCGGTTCAGCTCTGAGATATGTCCGACCAATGTTCGTGAACAGGAAACCGCTCTTAGGAGTTTCTCCTCTTGCCCACTTCTCGACATGCTTAATGTGGTAGACAATGTCATCCTGCATCGCCTTTAGGCCAAGGCGCGTTTCGAACTCGGGGCGACCAAGGTCCTTGTGGAGTGCATGAACGAACAACTGATGGTTATCGGCCACCAGCCAGTACAGCTGCTTAAGCTGCCATTTGCGGTACTTTACATCCTTGCTGCGACCTGAGCGGAAAGTCGCTCGCAGTGTGCCAATCGTTCTGTCGATTTCTTCCTGAGATGAATATGATCCAGACATGGTTGTCAGAAGAAAAAGGATGAATAGAGCTCTAGATAACGGGGAGGACAATACTCAAGCTGACAGCAGTAGCGTCAAAGTGGGGCTGGAATACGGTCAATACGGTGCCCGGGCCAGCTTCTCTACGTGAGACCGGCAACTCTCAGCTATACAAATTTGTAACCTTCTCAGCATATGCGGCGAATACTTCGGTAACCAAGTTGTTGCTACAAGGAGTCGCAAGGCCGGAAAGATCACTTCCAAGGTCGAGACATCATTTGAAGACGAAAGTGTGCTTCCGTAGAGTTCATCGATGCGGTTCGATAAACCATCTAGAAACGCAGTGTATAGCCTTATGTGTATCCGGTGCAATGTGAACGTTTTGTCGCACCTTGAGAACGAGAAAAGGTATTTGATGTAGAACATCTTCGTGTCGTAAGATCTGGAGCCACGTGACCGGCGGTTCTCGCCTCACGTGCCAGATCTTCTTTGGACTTGATGCGGGCCGTCAACCTCGACGTGAAGTCACCGAAACTAACTCGTAGAGTCCTCCATCCACAAACTCACAGCAGTAAACCATCAGTCCGGCTTACGTCGTACAATCGTTTGTGCCCATGCTGGTTCGCGTTTTTGGCGCCGGACATCCCTTTGTGTTCCGTGCCGGTGTTTCTTCAAGCACCTGACGGCATGCACAACACCGCAGATGTGGCGGCCATCTGATTTTCAGACGAAGCAAGCGACCAGTTGTGGTCAAGTCTCATACCGTAGTAATAGGCAACAGGCCTGGCTCACTCTTTATGTTTTCATCTTGAGCCTTCGAACCTCTGAGGTCGGATTGGTCAAGCTGCATACAGGCATGGAAATCGCAACGCTCCTGGCCAATAAGTTCTTGACGATTACATTCTAGGATTGCGACCTTCCAGATCTCGTGGTTTCTAACATGCTGGAAGGCAGTCAGCTAGCAATCACGCGAGCGCGCAAAGGCAGCCTCACCTCGACCGACTAAGTGTGAATAAACCTGGACTTACGACTCTACCCAATGTTTGGCGCCAAAAGCACATTTCAAATCATACTCGCTCATCGTCTCGCCGCCCTCGCCGCACCTTGACACCTTACTGAAGAACATGTTCACGAGCCGAATCTTACAGCAAGATTCTCTTATTCGCCGAACACTCACTGACGCTATGGAGACTCCAGGAAAGCAGTTTGATGGTAGGTTCGCTGATTCGATAGAACGAGATAGGTACTACAAAATTCGCAACGCATGCCACTAGCACATGTGACGCGACGTTACTTTCCACAATCAGGTGGGTTCCAGATCAGAGTCCCAGTATGTCTGGAATCCCTTCGTAAGTTCGCGTCATGCTCCTCAACTCCTCCTCGATACCAATGCTGGGGCTTCTGTGCTTTGCAATCATCATGTACTGCGCGCGTTCGGCTTCATGCAGTTCACGCAGGACCACGCAGGCTATGTTCAGGCGCTCGATCGATTTGTGCCTATGGTCGCTATAGGATGCAGGATGCCGCCGTACCTGCGCCCATTCTTTCTTATCAGTGAAGCCTTGGTACCAGGGATGTTCAAGGCTTTCAAGGCACTCAAACATATCGAGAACGCGTCAGGCGCATGCGTTGCGGAAAGACAGCAGCCGCATGGCCAAGTGACTTCCAAACAATCCAGACCTGAAGACAAGATCGAGATTTCCTTCAACATCATGCGAGAGAAGGGCAAGGAAGTTGACTTTGGACTGACAGAAGTCCAGAGGGAAGCGTATGGCGTGTTGTAAGAAGTTATGTGTTTCTCCTCGATACCAACAAAGCTGACCGAGTTAATATTGCTGGCTTTGACACCACGGCCGCAGCTCTTACAACAATCTTGTACCATCTACTGCGCATCAGCGTACGCCAAGCTCGTGGCAAAGATCGATAAAGCTTCGAGAGCTGGATTTTTGGATCCAGTCGTTCAATATTATCAGGCCGTCGGACTCCATTATCTGGGTGCGTGCTGCAAAGAAGGCATACGACTACGCCCAAGCGTCTGCATGCCACCACCTCGTCACGTAACGACAAGTGGTGCAATCATTGCAGGAGAGTGGTTCCCTAGTGGCACGAGAGTTGCTGTTAATGTGCCGGTCACGCAGCGCGACAGAACGATCTTTGGAGACCACGCAGACGCCTTTGTACCAGAGTGAAGATTCAGGCCTGGCCAGCAAAGATAGAAGGATACATGTTCCAAGTATGAAGGTCCCACGTACTGATCGCAGATTAGAGCTGATATTCTGGGAACTTGACGGTGGCGCAAGGGCTTGCAATGGCAAGAATATAGGTGCGCCAGCGAAGCCTCGTTATCTTGGATACCAACTGCGAACAGATCTCGCATTGCGAAGTGTATAAAGTTATGCTGCAGCTGATACGGCGCTTCCATCTAGAGCTCGTCGACCTAAGACAAGAGTGAGAAACGCACAATTACTGGTTCAAAGCCAGCTAGGGTTCACGTGAAGATTGAGCTGAGAAAGCAGAAGGCAAGCTTTCGAGTTCTGGCAAATCAAAGTGCTCCGACGAGGTCGTCACGCAGCATCTCTATGCGCCACGCACTTATCTCTATCATGCGCACCGCCCGAGCAAGTTCATGCAGTAGCTCACTTGCGCTAAGCACTACGCTGCATTTCAACCGGAATTTCATGTCATTTGTGTTTCTGCTTGAGGTTTGCAACGAACACGCCGGCAGACACTGATCCTTTGTCGCGTTACTTCTTTGATGGTTCTAACTGCAGGCGTTCAAAGTTGGTGTTCGCGCCGATTCTCTCTGCCATGGGGACATGTGGCAGGAACTCGTACATCAGCACAACAGGCGAGACCGCACGATATTAGATCCCGTTGCAACGGCCCAAAGGCCCTCGGGACACTCTGCCTTGCTTCTAGGCCTCGATTTAGCGCAGCGATGCCCAGTTTGCTTTTGGTTAACAAGACTCGCTTGGCGGCTGATAAGCAACCACGCCATCACCGATGGAGCATTGTACATCTATCTCGACCAATGAAATGGCCTGGAGGGTTGGTGCACCACGACAACGTGGTCTGAATCCCGGTTCCAGGCGTTCGGCGCGGCCGGGTCTGTAAGCACGCGATTTCTTACAGCTTGCGAGAAACCAATGTGGAGTTACAGCTGGATGTGTGATAGCCGGAAGCAGTAGGCTGCGTGTAACACATAAAGTCCTCGATTCCCCATAACAGTGGGTCAGGGATTCCGACCGGATTCTTCGAATACAAGTGCATCCCGATTCAACCTCGTATAATCGCCATGTCTGACTACAACAAAGAAGAGATAGCGAAGGTCCAGTCGAAGGTCCACGATGCCGAAGCTCAGTTCTCCGACAGTGACAGTACCACCTATGTCATCAACGCTCTGGTAAACGAAGATCACGAACATGACATCAAACTCCGTACTATGACATGGCAGCGCGCTGCCTGGCTGCTTGCTGGCGATCAAGTTTGCCTTGCAATTATGGCGCAGTCATGGTCGCTCTCGTAAGTGGGAATGTAACCTTGTCTACTTCCATACTGACAATTTCAAGCGTACTCGGATGGGTTCCCGGCATCATTACGATGGTCGTCGCCGGTGTTCTGTTCTACATCACCTCATTGACTATGCACAAGTTCATTATGAAGCACCCCCAGATCAAAGACATCTGCGACTTTGGATACTACGCTTTTGGGAAGAGCAAGATCGCCTACGAATTCACTGCAATCATGCTTCTCCTCAACAACATCATGTTGATCGGATTCCACATCCTTACTGGAGCGAAGGTTATCAACACCTTGTCAGACCACTCACTTTGTACTGTAATCTTCTCGGTAATTGTGACACTGATGGGCATTGTTATGTCTTTGCCAAGAACTCTGAAGCATGTGTCCTTCATGTCAATGTTCTCAGCCGCTTGTATGGGAATCGCTATCCTGCTCTTTTTGGTATTTGCAGGCATTGAGGACCACCCATTATACGGCTACAATGGTGTATACCCTAAGGATGGCCCTGTTAGGACCGTGGCGTTTCCCAAGGAAGGCACTACCTGGGTAGCGGCGATGAATGCAGGTATGGACATCGAAGCACGCATAATCATCAAATTACTAATCTGTTCAAGTCTTGAATATTACATTTCTGTGGGTGCCGCAGATCCTTTTTCCCACCTTCATCGCCGAGATGGAGCGGCCGCAAGACTTTCCCAAGGCTCTGAATGTGCTAGCCGGGATCTCAGCTTTTCTGTTCATTGTACCTCCTGCGATCGGATACCGTTACCTTGGAAATTACAGCACTGCGCCGGCGTTCGGATCTCTCGGAACAGATGTATACAAGAAAGCATCGTTCGCATTCGTCATTGTTCCAACCTTGGTCATCGGCGTGATCTACGCCAACGTTAGCGCCAAGTTTGTGTACGGCCGCATCATGGGCAAGAGCCGCCATGCGCACAGCAACACTGTAGTCGGATGGGGTGTTTGGATTGCTGTTATGGCCGCAATTTGGTTCATTGGCTTTGTGTTCGCAGAGGTCATCCCGTCTATGGGCGTAAGTGCCACACTCGCAGGCAACTTGCAACGGAGCACTGACATATGTCTAGGATTTTCTGAGTCTTCTCGGTGCCGCCTTCGACTCCTTCTTTGGCTTCATCTTCTTTGCCGTTGCCTACTGGCAAATGCACAAGGCAAACCTATTCGGTGGCGCATGGCGAAGCGTCAAGACAGCCACCCATGTCTTTGTTATGTTTTGCGGTTTGTTCCTCCTCGGACCAGGACTTTATGCCGCTGTGGAGGCTATAATTGAGGACTACAGCGGAGCTGTCAAGCCAGCTTTCTCTTGCGCCAATGTGTCTATCTAAGAGCAGATAAACTGTGTAGCTAATAGATCATTGGAGATTGTACCGTCACTCATCAATTTGCACCACTTCATATGGGTTTATATGGCATTTTGCACCTGTGGCTTGCCAAGTTGCTGAGCATAGGTAGTAAATGGAACTTTTATCGTGGTCGTTGACTACTTAGGTAAATGACTTGGTGGTGCCATGAATGGCCACTGGCGACCATGATGACGTCACAAGTGTGGAAATCTGTCTTCGCTTTTGCGGCTTGCTGGCGCTACTTCCTACACACAGCTCGACAGCCCAGGACAGAAAGAAGGACGATGGGACTATCACTTGGACCACCCTGGTCTTCATGTTAACTTTGGCGCTGACGGGTAGCCACGCCACGCCACGATCACGAACTCACACCGGCCGCCTGTTGTCTACCAGCTCCACATCGGAGCTTGATCGCTCCGTTCGAAAGATGGTCACATCTGTGGCCTTCTTGATCGCTCCGAATGGTATCGAGTTCTTGCGCTGATCTGTGTTGTGACGCAGGTATGACCCTTTGCTGGGTCCATCACTACCGTACTTCGTACGACTGGCGTAGGTACCAATGCCGCGTACTTTGCGGAGTATTTTGTGGAAGATGGCGTGCAGGGCAGGCATGCAGGCCACTACGGTGAACAAGTTCGATTCGGTCGCGCACCAGTAGAGGCCGGAGACGTTATCGTCTGTAAGTGATGTCAGCGCCAGCACTTCGTACGCGATTGGCTTCCTTACAGGTTGGATTTGTCGTATTCGCAAACTGCACGAACGACCAAAGTCGAAGACAGCTCACGACTGTGATAACGAACCCTACGCAGAACATGGACATGATCTGCAGCTTCTTCTTGGGCGACATGTTGAGCTTGGCCAACATGGGTAGCGGCAGCGTCAGGATAGCCAAATCGAGGAAGATCTCTATTCCACCTCGTGCGAATCCGAAGCTATTCACACTGTTTAGCAGGTACTCAAGGAAGTTGCGAGTGAACACTCACAGACGGACGTCGACTCCACAGAAGCCTGCCATTTCGCCCCTCCAGCCGTCCCAGAAGAAAGAGACTGGTGTGCATTGGAAGATCATGGAGAACACGTTGGCTATGCCGAAGCATGTAACCACGCCCATCAAGATCCAAACGACTGTGCGCAATCGAGGTTCGATCATGATGCGTAGGTAGAAAGCGAGAATCGACATCTGGCACAGTGCTTCCGCAAGCATGTACATGAAGTAAGCTACGTACAGCCACTTCAAGCTCTCTGTGATGTTGTCGGCTGGTATGCCCCACATGTCCTTGCCAAAACCCAGGCTCGCAGCAGTGATGACGGGAGCGTTCATGCCGATGGAGAAAACCTGACAAATTTTGAGTTAAGCCCAGCACCAGTTTGGAGGCCTTCAGGACGGCTGCAACACTTACTCCCGAGAGTCCTATCAAGAAGTCATCCCATCCAAGCTGCGCTTGTGCAGACACAAATCGATCAATGAGTCGCATTGACACCATCAGCAGCGCTAGAGCACCAATGGATGCCACAGGTCCAATCAGTGTCTTTGTCTTGTCGCGTATGGGAATGCCACAAGCTGCATAGGTCTCGTTTGTAGCCTGCAACATCGACACTACAGAACAGTTACCAGCGTTGCATGCGGCAACGGTCGTCATGAAAGTGACGTCTGCGCAAAGACAGCCCAAGTCGTCTGTCAAACATGACTGTGGTGTGTTTGATGCAAAGCACTGGACCTGAGAAACTGTCAGAGACGATTGATGTTGGCAAAAGAAGGTTCGAACTTACCGCGCACTCCGGGAGTCGGTCCAAGAATCTTTGCTGTGCAAAGACCTGACCAGAAAGCAGTGCCAACGCACAAGCGACGCCCAACACCTTCATCTTTCTGATTGCTGAAATAGTGATTCGACTGTGGGCCACAATTGACAGCGGCCCAGCGGGCACTCATATGGAGAACTCTCATAGAGTGCTGGACAGGAGCGGATCTCCCCAAAAGGATCGGCTTCATGCTTAATGCAACTCTGCCAGACTGCAAAGGGATTGATTGCCAAAAACACCTAGCCAAAGCAGCTAGCAGACCACCACGACAGGCTCCAAGGTCGACCGTCGTCTCGTGCCCTGGAGGCCAGGACCCACGCAACCAAAAGAAGGAATGCGTGAAGCAAGACCGGGGGTTTTCACGCACGAGCTTACAATACTTCGGCCTATCAGACCGAGTGGTTTCCGTCTCGGTTTGTCAAACCGCCTTGCCAAAGATCTGCCCCCTGTTTGCCGCCCACGTCCGCTCAATCTCGTCAAAGCTCGAGTATTTCAAGATGGAATCGGTCCGTGAGGCGTCCCATCACGTCTGTTCGCTTTCTTCGTTATGTCGGCATTCTTTCAGACTGCCGGTCTGCTTAGTGATCCTTCGAACCGCTAGATGGGTAACAGCCTCGTCAAAATTTTGGCTGCAGCAAATGATGTCCGCGACTGTCTTACTACTTCCTCGAACACCCTGATAGGCGTTGGGGCGCCCCAAGACGGTACGGCACACGCGGCTCGGGGACCATACAGGCGGGGCCACGACGTTTAGGCCCGAATGCTTTGTATCCACATCACTGATCCAGGGCCACCCAACATATCGCTCTCGGGGATTGAGTTTTCGTATCTTGGGGCGAGGAGAGACATTGGTCTCCAGTTGCCACCGCAATTGTGGTCGTGATAAGGCGGTAGATGATTGGGCAGGGTTCAGCGGAGAGTAAAAGTATTTCGAAATCAGCATCACGGCGCCGAAACATTCTTTCCACCGAACTTTACGAAAGCGACTAGCACCAGAATAGGATGATAGCCAATGACAAGATCTACGTTATGCATAATATGCGTGTAGCTCCACCATGTCTCTTTCTGAATAATTCAGCTCACGAAGTTGCGGAAACGTTATAGATTTGCAGCATGCATAGGATGTCATGTAGCCTCTCGGATGTACCTGTGTTGACCGGGTTCAGCACGCGCAAAAAGCACACTGACTTTAGATCCGGCTTTTCAACTCGATCTTCCCTCCTGACAGCGCTGAACCAATCTCGAGGGATAGGATGTCAAGTTCGTGAGCGACCCCTGTATTTCCCGACACAGAGGACGTTGCATGAGACCAGGCGCCCAGCGATGCAGGGACCGGAGATAGATTCGTTGCAAGTGCGAAGTTCGACTGCTCGAGCAACTACAAAGAGCGATGCATCTCGATAGGCTTGTACGAGATAACTGACAGTATCAGGCATCCGCGAAGACAGTTCCATCACCTGCCCCTTTAAAGGTTGTCAAACTATGTTCATTCAATTCTCTGGTTAACAAGCGGCAGCTTGTGGGAGGACCGCGGCCCCACCACCACACTCGCTTCAACCCGCTGTAGCGACGCTAGAGACGATAGACTGCGGCATCCCATCCTCACAAGGTAACTAGCCGAAAGGCAAACATGCCATCCACGACTTTCGCAGTAGTACTTGAGTCCCCGCTAAAGTCAAGAAATGATGCGATGCGAGGCGGGCAGATGCCATCTCTCAATGCTTTTTCTTCCTTTCCTCATACCTTCTCTTTGATCCATTTAACAGGCCGGTCAACATGGCCTTCGTATCATCAACTGGCCTCATTTTTCTTTTCGGCATTATTGCCGCATACCTGATCAACAAATTCGTAAACCCCAAAAAATATGATCACCCGCTGCCCCCTGGTCCTAAGGGCCTTCCTCTGCTCGGCAATGTCAACGACCTACCAAAACCTGGTGGAGGACTTGAAGCGCATCATTGGTTGAAGCACAAGGATGAGTACGGCCCCATCAGCTCTGTGACGGTCCTCGGTCAAACGATTGTAATTATCAACGATGCCCAAATTGCGCTCGAGCTGCTTGGCCGGGCGCAACACCAAGCACGCCCTCACTTGGTTTTTGCCAGTGACATGTGAGTAGAGACCATGATCAAGTGCCGAGTAAATTCAGCTGATATGCGGCACAGGATTGGGTGGAAGAACACATTGGCTTTCAGCGGCTTCACGGACAACTTCAAGATTCACCGTAAGAACATCGCTAGTGTCGCCGGCAGCAACACTTCTTTAAAGCTGTTCGACCGCGCTCAGGAAGAAGAGTCTGTTCATTTCCTCTTGAACGTCCTTGACTTGCCAGAGAACCTCTTTGACCATATCAAGAAAGAAGCTGGAGCCGTCATTCTTAAGATCACGTATGGATATACCGCGGAGCCAAAGGGCAAGGATCATCTTGTCGACATGGCTGGGAAGGCTATGCACGAGTTTTCTGAAGCAACCATTGCTGGGAAGTGGCCAGTCGACATCTTGCCTTTTTGTAAGTGAAACTCTGCTTCCCGAATGAACAAGCACAACTGACTGGGAACAGTGAGATACCTGCCCGATTGGTTCCCTGGCGCTGGGTTCAAACAGGTTGCCCGCGATATGAAGCACCAACTTGAACAAACCACGGAGCAGCCCTACGAATTCGTCAAGCAGCAAATGCGCGAGAAGAAGCACAAAACCTCTTTCCTGTCTCAGGCTCTTGAGAATATTGGCACAGATGCTGGGATGGAGCGCATTCACAAGTGGTCCGCTTCTTCCATGTACCTCGGCGGCGCCGATACGACTGTCTCCTCCCTGATGACATTCTTCCTGGCTATGACCGTGTTCCCTAATGTCCAGAAAAAGGCTCAGGAAGAGCTGGACCGTGTAATTGGTAGCAACAGATTGCCTAACGCGTCTGACAAGGGCAGGCTGCCTTATATTGAAGCTGTTGTCAAAGAATCTCATCGCTGGCATCCTGTTGCACCTCTGGCTCTGCCACACGCCGCGACACAAGACGATATTATTCGTGGCTACAGAATTCCTAAGGGAGCATTGATCCTGCCTAACAACTGGTAAGTTCTCACAATCTTGGTGCTCTGAGCGACACGCTGATTCGAGATAGGTGGTTCACACACGATCCAGCCGTGTACGCTGATCCAATGACTTTCCGCCCCGAACGTTTCCTCGACGAGACACCAGAGCCCGACCCTCGCACATGGACCTTCGGCTACGGTCGTCGTGTCTGCCCTGGACGCTACGTTGCTGACAACGCGCTGTTTATCACCATTGCTCAAGCATTGTCGGTGTTTAAAATCGAGAAGCTTGTCGAGAACGGCAAGGTCGTCGAGCCTGAGCTCAAATTCGAGCCAGGTGTTGTCAGCCACCCCATTCCATACAGGACAAACATTATGCCAAGAAGTGAAAAGCATGCGCAGTTGATTAGGGATGCGGAGACAGAGTATCCATTCGAGGAAAGTGATGCTCAGGCATTGAAGAACATCAGGGTGTAGGCTAAACACCGTATCAGCGAGTCAAAGTTCTACCTAGACTCCATGCCAGACTTCTTCACTGATCTGGAAATACTCGAAGACAGCTGTGTTTTGTGCTATCTGCTTTGCCTGAAGTCCTGGAGTGAAGTGATCCGTCTTCGAACCGCTATGGCTATTGATACCGACTGCTAGGATCTTACCGGAGCGTGACATCACCTTGTACCGCCCGATGGTCACTCATGTACACGCCTCCGACGACGTTATTCAGCACCTCGTACCTCCGTACCGTCCAAGTAGAGGTCGCATTCGGGCCCAGCCATATGAAATCAATACGGTTGTTTGGTTCCTTCCCAGGTTCGAACCCACTGAACGTTCCCTCTGGCCCAAATCTTTGAGCAGGGGCAGCCAACGTTCGCAGATCGCTCAGCACACCATCCGACACAGTAGTGCCATACGCATCGCTCGTGCCGGGAACGGAGTTGAAGTCGCCCGTCAGTAATATCGGCAGATTCGCTCCGAACTGTGCATACACTTCTCTGATTGTCTTAAGTGCGACCTTAATTCCCTCGACCCTTGCCGTCTGACTCGCATTATCGAGATGCGTATTCGCCACAATCACCCTCCTCCCTGTCTTGACAACTTCAAAAACACCAACGACAACGTATCGTCGACTCCCTGCTCCAGGCCAGAAAGAAGGCACGTCAGGTGTCGGACTTAGCCATTTCTGCGTGCTGCTCACGACTTTCAGTAAAGAAGATTGGTACAGCAACGGCACGTATTCGCCAGCTTGTTTGCCGTCGTCGCGGCCAGTTCCGAGATGGGCCCAGGAAGAGCCGAGACCTGACTTGATGTCGAGAAGTTGCTGGTGCAGGACCTCTTGAAGGCCGATGATGGGAATTGACTCGGAGGCTGTTGCGGCGACGGTGGAATTCCTCAGCTGACTAATGACTAGGGGACCGCGGACGGACCAGGGGCGCTCGTAGGTCGATGCTGCAGCGGCATAGCGGATGTTGAAGGAGATAGACCGGAGATCTTGTGGAGCCGCGAGATATGACGGGGTCGTGGGGAGCATGGCTGAGGTCGCCGTCAGGACCACAGCGGACAGGGCAGTGAAGAATAGGACCTGCATCTTTCTTTACAGATCTTACTGCTGTTGCAATATTTGACAGTCAGATGAAGGATCAGAGAAATGTCAAAAGGTCGTCGAGTCAGCTTATAGCAGTCACATTGCAACTGCATGTGGTCATTGCGACCCTTAGCATTCCATGGAAGTGACTGCCGGCGATGTGATGCAGCATTTGCACCTTCCAAGTTCGAACTCTGATAGCGTTGATCTGTAGAGCGTTGTATCGTAGCCCGAGGCGGACCCCCTGCAAGTGTAAAGTCTCACCTAATGAGAGGCATTACACTGCCACGTGGGCCCCACCAAATAAATCGACCTTCGAAGCCAAGAGACGCGTGCAAGAACACTCAACAGTCGCTGGACCATCAATCTCAGTATAAATGTCATCGAAAAGACGGGCAGAATTATTTTCAGCATCTCAAATCCAAAGCTGTCATTGCTGCCATGGATTGAGTTTGTTTCTCTTGTTGGAGATAATGTTGGCTATAAGCTGTTTCTCTCTAGAAAGAAAGGAGGCAGCCAGTATTAATCTGCAAGAAACTGAAGGGCAAATGAAACTTCTGCTGGCTACAGTAATCTTTTTTTCAACGTCCGGCTTGTTCTATAGCATGAGAGGTAGTCTCATCACATTGAGAGTTCTTCTGTGGGATCTGTCGGCTGCACCCAGGTGTGTCTACACACTGTACTCTTCTACTACAGTTAATCCTAAATCGAAGAGAATAAGCTCTAGCTAACCGTTATCCTTCAAGTCTAAGTTGTGCCTGTATGTTGCTCCCCTTCCGGGGCAACATCGTCCTTGTATCTCGTCTCGACATCGTCCTTCCAATCGTTTGGCAACGTGATTGCACGATCAAGCGCGTATGGCAGTCCCCTGTGCCGTCCACGGATCATCATAGCACAGATGACCAGCTTGGCGAACACAGTGAAGTGTCCACAGAGACTTGTCAAATTGGTCGGATACCCAAGTGACAGCCCAACATTGCCGTACGCAGAGACTACTTCGAAGAAAACGGACCAGACCGAGAATGCCTTGGGATGTTAATGATATATCATGTGATCAAATATGCCGTGAGCACTTACCGGATCATCTGGGTTCATAATGCGTTTGCTTTCCGCTGCGCAGATGCAGAATACGCCCAAGAACACGTACCATAAGTCAAAACTGAGCTGGTTCCGCATATGTGTGACAAGGTACGTCTTGCTTCCTTTCTGCTCATCGATATCCTCGTCGTCATGATATAAACCAATGGAGCCGTCTTCATAGTCGCTGCTGTAGCGAATTGCCATGGCAAGTGGGAAAACCGAGATGTACATCATGACCATAAGACTGAACTGAATGGCTGGGTTGACGTTCGCGAGATTAAAAGACGCTGTTCCTGTGTGACGGGCTGACACGGCTTGGAAGATCGCAGCTGCTACACGTGGCCCGGCAGGAAGAGCAGTAACCTCAGGATTATCGAGGTCTAGGGTAACAATGAGAAGGGTATCGACGAAGTTGAGGATGAAGAGAATGACGGCCAGTGTCCAGGTAGCGGTACTGGAGAAAAGGAGGGTGTAGCACCGGCGTGGGTGTTCGAGCAGGTACTGCAGTGACAGCTTCAAAGAAGAATCCTGACGGGCAACCTTATGCATGAGCCAGATTGTGAATCGCAAGAAGCATGGGTAGCAGGTGTTGCCGGCCAAAGCTAGGAAACTCATGGCTAGCATAGGCCAAACCGCATCGCGGAAGCTGATCATGCTGTCGGGCGTGAGGGTGAAGCCGAGGTTAGAGATCATAGTCTGCGAGGAGTAGAAGGCCCTGGAATGACAAAGTCAGTGCTGAAGAGTGGGAAATCTTTAGGTACCTATGTACGTACCACCAGGTGTTGCCCTGACCCTGGGAAGCAAGGTACTCCCGGTATTTAGGGTTCGCAGACCAGATCCAAGGCAGTAGAAAGAGCACGCCAAGTACATGCAGACCGAAGAAGTAACCTGTCGAGGTTAGCAGTCACGAATAAAAAAGTTTGAAACGTTGTAGGCGGGCTGCTTACCAGCGACGATCTTCAGCAACACCCTCAGTGCGCTGTATTCCACGCCACCAAGCTCTTCGTAGCTCAACGAAGCAAAACTGATGGGCTCAGACATTCGCGATCTCTCGTCGCTTGAGCGACTGGGTGTATGACCAAGTACGAACATTGAGGATAAGGCTCGGTCCATAGATGCAGCCTTACTGAAGCTACGTGTTCGACTGAAACTTCGTGTCCGTGACATGCTGCGTCCCATGGCTTGACTTGGACCTGCTATAGCAGGCGTAGGCTTGATGGCATCTTCATCTTCATCTGATCACGGTCAGCGTGGCGGAAGAACATTGAAAGAGAAAATCACGTACCATCTGACATCGAGGTTATAGGACGACCTACTCTGGTGTTAACGATAGCACTGCAGCTGGTTAAAAGTTCTGACCTTCGCGTTCTCGCGGTCCGGGGATGTATACCCCCTTTTTAGACAAGCCTTCGTGTCGCGGATCGGGAGCGAAGGAGATCTGCGGCACTCGTTCGCCTGGGGCCTCTGATGCGACTTGAGGTTGTTTGTCGTTGCTTGAGACTGGTGGATTAACTCTGCTTTTGGAATCAGCAAGAATTCTGACCGGGATGCCAGTATGCTCACACAGGCATCACCGTCTCTCCTGTAAGACCGCCTTCCATATCCCGCATATCGGCATACTGAGAAACAGCTTGTTTCTGACTCTCACGGTGCGCTATGGGTTTCCGTGTCGCTGCGACGTGTATTAGTCGCTGAAACTTTCACTCGAGCAAGTTCTCATAACATACCAAGGTCTTTGAACCGCTTGCTGAACCATCGTAGCCTGACGACCACAACAATGATGTTGACAAATCCTAGATTTGTGACTATAGGAGTAATGTAGATAAAAATCTGCTGATAGAGCGCGAGCGCTTTCACATCGACACTGCTATGGTCAGCACTACCCGTGAGTTCGAGACTGTGGTTATTTGCTTACGTATTCAGCCCGGACTCGGTTGACGCGCTGACGCCGAAGAAATACGCGTCAATCGCGGTAAGATTACCGTAGGGCAGTAGGATGATAATCCCAAGTATGCCGAAGCTGAGGATGTACGCATCTACAGCAGGTTAGCACACTGTCGCTAGACGCCGGCGCTATGGTCACTTAACAATGGAGCGTAATGAAGTTGATGGGCGGCTTCCACATGATGCGTGACTTAGAACTTTGATGATAATGTCCAAATGCTCCGACTGGTAGGAATTTGGTGGGATTCGAGTGCGCGATTTTGTTGTAAGGTGCAGATTGGTGTGCAACGAGGGATGTGAGTTTTTAGAAGGAGCACGCGCAATCTAGCGTGCGTCATATTTGTTTGCTAACCTGTAATTTCCTTTTTGGGTTTGTGCCGTGTGGTCTTGTCATGTTGAAGATCCAGAGGCGCAGCAGTGAAGTTCGTCGTTCTGTTGGATAAATCCCTCATCCCGTTTTGGTAAGCCGCACCCAAAACACGCCAGCGGTCATGTATGCGCGATTTTTGGACGCGTGAATCTTTATAAGATGCAATGGATACTCTTACGAATGCCAAGTGAGAGATCCTGAAGCGTCATAGATAGGTTGTTTTCCGTTCTCCATGTGCTAGATCCGTGGCGGTGGAGGGGAGGCTCTGGATCGCCTCCCCGGTACTAATGACTGCCGTAGGTCGTTCTCCAGGCAGTGTTCCTGCGGGATCTGTAACGACATCCAAAAATCTCGCCTCAATGAGCGTATGAGTCGTTGACACATGGACGGGCTCTTGTGTTGCGTAAGAGATGGGCTACAACAGAAGAGAAATGGTAACCTTTAGACTCCTGCGTCTAGTTGCAAATGATGCACAGGCAAGCTCTGACTATCCTGTGTCTTTGGGTTCATGCTCTTACAGTCGAGTTCTAGTTCGCCATAAGAGGACAGGCACCTGGGCTAATCAAGTATCCGCTCTAAAGGAGAAGCTCGATGCATACCCTCAGCGAGCTACGCAGAGCTTGAAGATGCGAGGTGGATTCTGTCCGGAAATCAGTCCGCAGGTATGTGGCGAGAGTTAAAGCAATGCTAAAGAGCAAGAGCAAGATCAACACGTACTGCGCTCGGAAACTGAGAGGCAGAGTGAAGGAGATGACGAAAGAAGTCGTTATGTGATTCAAAATAAGGGAGCCACGTGCTATTTCAGACAAGCGCGACCAACCACCAAAAGACCGCGTTCTTTCTCCTTCAAGTCCTGCCCAGATCCGCAGATTCTTCCTGCGGCTGCAACTTCAACCCACTTTAGCTGTCTGCGAAACTTCTTCGGCTTCACTACTGCTTGCATCGCTCAAAGCCGCAGTTGCTGCCGCTTCCGTGCGACGATCCAGCTGAGTTTTGTTAGCTTTCAATCAGATAGCCCAGGCCTCAGTCCACTTACCCATCGAACAAGGAAAGAGTAAGCTACGAAAACGAAGCAGACAACGACCATAGTGATGCTGCCCTTGCGCCAGTACGGCACATCGGTCGCCGGGTACATTACAATGCCCCACCAAGTATACAGCAACTGGCCCGCCAACGCCATTGTATACAGCACCACGCTTCTCATTGCATCGTCGCCAAGCCTTTGACAGATCGTATTTGCCCAGCCATACATGATAGGGTTGACGATGAAACTGGTTCCGCTGAGGTAGTGTGCAAGGAAGATGCCCGCGTCAGACATATTGCGCACGAGTAAGAGGCTGGCAGTGACGAGCTGTGCGGCAGCGGCGAAGATGACCATCGGGAGGCGGTGACCAGTGGCGTCAATGAAGACGCCAGACAGGATTTGTGATGCTACAGCCATGGCCTGAATACCCAGGGGATAAGTGTTGATGGCGGTTTGGGAAAAACGGGCCTTGTTGTGTTTGAGCCAGAGGAGGAACATGCCCTGGAAAGCGAAGGCTTCGAGCATGCAGCTGACAATGGAGAAACCGGCGAGGACGTAGATTGTTGGGTTGAGTAAGACACGCTTGGCGAGACTTTTGAAGGCGATATCGTGTGTGTTGCGTACCTTGACTGGGAGGCGGTTAATAGCGAACTGCCTTTCAGAAGCACTGATGCAGCGCCTCCCTGTCGATTCTGGAAGATCTGGGAAGGTGAAGTAGCCATAGAGGCTAAATGGGATGCCCATGAGACCGTTGACGATGAAGACCCACTGCCATCCCTTCAACCCCGCATGGCCCTCCATCGTCTTATGCATTGCGGTCATCATGATCCCTGCGAACATACTTCCAACTTGACCGACAGCTGTGAAGATTGCTGCTCTTTTAGCTATTTCCGATGGAGTGCTGTCTTTCATGTCAATCGCCTGTGGCAAGAGCTTACTAGCAGCGTTGAGCTGAACTTACTACCAAGAACCGAGCACGTACATGGTGCCACCATACAGACTAGCCTCCATAGTGCCCTGGAAGAATCGCACTGCAGCAATCTGCTTGTATGATGTGCACGCAGCGGAACACATGGTAATGCCAGACCACAGAACAAGAGTCAACGGAAGCCATATGCTAGGCCGAACCTTCTGCAACACAAGCGAATGAGGAATCAATGCCACCACGCTGCTTTGAGGCGTTCAGCAAAAGCTCATAGTAGCCCGTAATTGGTGGATGAAGACTTACCCAGCAGTGAACATAGATACGAGAATACTGAACTGGTTGCCCACCAAATTGAGGTCTTCACGCATGCCGGCGACCTGATGAAAGGTGAGCTGTGAATGGAACTACGGATTGCATGCACACTTACATAGGCGTTTGCAAACGCTTGACGATCTGGATGCTGGTGTCAGTGTCCTCATCGCATTGATAACGCTGGACGCACGAACCAAGGTAGTTGAAGAAATAGCACGCGCAGCAGTAAACCTGTCAGCTTTTGAGCGATGACCGAAGCCGTACGATAGTATCAGACGAACCATGATCAACATGTCTGTTGCTATGTTAGATTTGTGAACCAACAGACATCATTGCTGACCTACCAAGCTTCATAACCAGGCGCCTCTCCACACTTTTCGCATCGCCGCGATGTTCTTGCCGAGTCTTTCAGCAGCAACCCCATTCAGCGCTTGCGAGACATACCCTTGAAGATACCCATCTTTGCTGCACTTGGCTTGCACTCAAAGATTGAATCAGATTAGATCTGTAATCAGATCGATAGATAGAGGGGGCGACCATCTTAAGACAACCCATCGTGTCTCAGGTCTAGGCGCTCGCAAATTTTCATTCGTCGGGCCTTCTGCGAGAAATCGGGTCGTTTTGTGTGTTTGTGGTTTGGTTCATGAAGCCTTCGGCGTGACTAGCAAGCTGTTGGTAAGAGCCACGCCGTATTGAGCGTAGTCTCACACTCCGGTGTAGGAATGCCAAGTCGCGTGGCTTCATTAGATGTCAGCCGATCCGGAGGCGCATCTTCGGCCAGTTGCAACCTCGCGAGGCGATTGATTATCGGCTGACGTGATGCTCGATGTTGTTTCTTTCTTGTACGCAGAACGGCGACATCGGACTATGTCTCATGTTGTGCTGGTGCTGCAGAAACTCGTTGCTTCAATGGGTTGCACACATTACGAAGTTCGTCCGGTCGATGATGTCGGGCTTGTTGATAGAGAGATCACATGTGCATAACTTACGCACTTTGACCTCAAAGTAGAAGCGATCTTGAACTAAATATCTATATGCAGGCGTCCGTAGACGGACAATTGTGTTGCAGCGGCTTCAAATCGATAGAAAATATGAGTTAGCCTTCCCAACTGTCGTGCAGGCGTATTTGTGATGCGCACGGCCAGGTTGAGATGAGAGTCGATGAACAGACCTCGAAAGCTGACGATGCACAGACCACCCACAGAACTCAGAATCGAATGTGGGGCAGCCGGTTGCTTTACGTCTTTCGCAGCCCCTTGACGGTCCGCCACCACAAATGCTTTGAACTCGGAAGTCATGATTCCTAATGCGTTCAGTCTGACGACACGCGAGTCCAGACTTACGCCTGTTCTTCAAGAGGTTTATGTTGTGCTCAGCTTGACCGCCACCAGCGTCGACATCGACCTAGGTAGTCGCTCCAAGGCCTTGCGGCGCGGGCGGAGGTGCAACAAACCTCTGGCTCTAAGCCTCGTAATGTGCGGAAGCCCCGTGACTGGTAGGTTCTTTTGGTAATGCAAGTCCCCATGGGGGAGGATTGTCGCGTTCTCCGAAGGCCAAGTACTGGAAGTGGGGCGCATGCAGGCAAGCCAGGACAGCCACAGTGTGGCAGCCATCGAGGATTCCCAACATTGAACATATATTATGTGACTATGCATCCACACAACCCGGAAGGTTGGGTTCGGCCTTCACTCTGCTGCTAACTAAGTGATCAGGCCCAATCCCTGTATGGCATTTTGCGTCCTTGGGGTTACCCCAAAAGCTGCTGCAGGCAGACAAGGCGTTAGCTGCATCCTCTGAGGAGTGGCTGAGTTGACTTCACCGATCGTTTGCGAGAAGTGATCCTTGATACATCAGGTGCTGCTGGCAACATAGGACTGCGCACTTTGATTCGCCATCTGTATTTTACAAGTCCAGCAGGCAAATCCACTTTTGCCTACCCCAAGGTCGATTTAGAGCTAAATAGTGCTCATTGTTTGTCGCGGCATAAATTTTTGACTGCAAAAAGGAGATGGACCTTGAAAAGATTTTCAGTCTTGGTAAGTCCTCTACACAATCGGAGGTCACCAAGAGGCACCCTCGTATCCGAGATATCAGAATCAACACGTGTGAGGGACGTCAAAAGACATGAAAAAAGGCCTTAGATGTATGAGGTCTCGCTCTACCCTGCGAAATAGACTTGATAGTAGCAGGACATCAATACAGTCATATTCCAGCTCATGTGCGCTGCTCAGAACATCGGGTCGAGCATTTTTGACAGCACAGATCCACATTGGTGAAGAACTTTCTCACCAGCGATTCCAAGCTGTAGGAACAGGTAAAAATTGAAGTGCGAATTCCGAAGATATCCCTTTACAAGATGCTTGTTCAATCAAAGGCTTCGCTCGACATGATGCCGAACTCAGCAATGACGGTTTGAAGTCTTACAGTAAGTAAATGGTCGTACCAAGAAAGGTTAGAGACTCTAACAGTCCAACCGCTTCCTGATATCGCTTCACTGTAAAGCAGACCTTTCATGACCTCAGAACGAAGAAGATCTTCATCCTGCACATCTCTAGTCACTAGACGGGGTCATGCGATTGGGACACCGAAGTCGCGGTACATGGGCCACAGAGCATTCCGCATGCATGGGAATGGTACGGGATGGGATTCATAACCTACTGGAAACCCTCAGGGTGGCTCGTACTGTTGTGCTTCGACATGCCTGCCAAATCGCAAGCAACCATCGAGTCGGTCTCGGAGTTCCAGCCCGTGGAAACCACTTGCCCTTATGCTATCTTGTGATCGTATCGGATGAGTCACTTCGCCTCTACAATAACTCATTCTGGCCAATCAAGAATTACATAAGCCAGTGGGAAGCGGTGAGTTAAGCATCTCTCGACTTATACTAATTGTATCAGGACTAAGTTAAGACAGAGGGGATTGCTAGTGACGGACTACGTACGCTTGCACGAGATGGTGCGCCATGACGTACATGTCCATGAAACCCTGAGTGTTGTTGTATAATCTCTCCGCGCCATCCGGAAACATCACGAAGAACTTAGCACAGAGAAACCTTTGGTTAGCGGGGGCTGGAGCTGGAACCCTGGAGGAGATCAGATCACTTCCGTATTCGTTTTTCAGGAAGGTTTAATGGATCGATCGCAAGCAAACAATGCTCGCATACAGAATGAGATTACACTTGTGGGTCTACAGGGCTGTGTTGATTGCTGAACTGACATGGTCAGGCTTTCAACGCTGCGGCACAGAATGACAGCAAGATCCAGGTGCGCATTGGCGAGGATGCCAGAAGAGAGTCTTCTAGCGATGAGAGCCATTCCTATAGTGACGATGACATTGCTTCCTGCGACCTTTGTCTCTGTGGGTAGCCGATTTCCTCGCGACAATAGACTTCACTAACCACCACTTACTTCAAGACGCTATTCGGCACGAAGGTTCTTCTCTTGACTCCAATGGAGAAGATTTAAACGCATCATTCCTTGTATCACGCCATTTCTGGGTATACTGGGCTCTATCTATCCCTCTCATCACTATGACGCTTGTGATGTGGTCCTGGTGCAATCGTTGTGCGAGACATTTGACTATATCGCATGCGAGGGCCAAGAAGCCTTGGGAAGAGTGACTACAGGTGCACTGTATGTGCCGTCATGTATGCTTCGTCTAAGGCAAAGGGATCTTGAAATTGACGCAATAGGAAGGCCTTCCTTTCATGCACGTGCACGTGATCTGCTTACTGCAGCATCAGATGCGGCGTACGTCCTTGGCACTCAGCCTGATTGCCGCTGCCTGACTCTTCCCCTTTCCACAACGATACGCCTCCAGCGACCCGCCAAAACCCCGCATGTCCTGAATATACCATCGCATACACGCTGATTGCTAGTATGGCAAGAAATCATGAGTTCACTATCGGGTGGATCTCACCTATGTCCCTGGAAAATGAGGCTGCTCAGCTCATATTCGACGAAAAGTACCCACGAGATGAGGCCCATTTCGGAGGTATCTACTACCCCGGTGGTCGCATAGGTGAACACAAGATTGTCATGGGCATACAGCGCAGGATAGGATCGAGCGCTGTGACCGCTCTTGTGGTGAAGATGAGCATCGGCTTCCCAAACGTTAAGTACTGGTTCCTTGTTGGGATCGCTGGCGGCGTACCCCAATATGGACCAGCTGGAGACAAATACGAAATGGTACTCGGAGACGTAGTTGTAAGCGCTCCGCGGGGTAACCATGGTGGGGTGATCCAGTACGACTGGGGTGCGTGGGTAGGCGAGGATGGTCGCCATCAATTCCATGGATTTACCAATGGGGTTCCCGGCAAGCTTCTAGCCGCTGTCAATAATCTCAGAGCAGAGGGTTGGTCTAGAGTTGGTGTCTCTGAGGTCCTAAGGCAGATGCGCCATAAACTCGATTTGAGGAGACGCGGACAGTGAGACGATCCAGGACCAGATCGTGACAGACTGTACAAAGACGACTATGAGCATAAAGGCACTGAGCACGATGACTGTGCCAACTGCTGCGACTTACTTTTCTCGTTATCGCGATGCGAACGCGGTGTACGAGCGAGTCGAGCGACTGACGAACCGGGCATCCACTTTGCCAACATAGCTTCCAGCAACCAGCTGCAGCTGTCTACTACAAAACGCAAGGACACCCAACTTGACCATGACGCCTTTTGTTTTGAGATGGAAGCTGCAGGCGTCATGGAGGAGCATCCATGCATAGTCATTCGAGGTATCTGTGACTACGCAGACTCTCACAAGAACAAAGGCTGGCAACATTATGCCGCGGCTACGGCGGCAGCGTACGCGAAACGGCTCCTTGAGATGATTCCTAGGATCGACATCCATGCTTCATCGCGATCTGGAACTACGACCCAACCAGTCAGGGTGATGCCTTTCTTGCGTGACCCTGACTTCGTTGAGCGCGAAGAAATACTCGACCAGCTTGAACAAAAGCTCAATTCGCCCAATTCCAGAGTGGCACTTGTTGGACTGGGCGGCGTTGGGTGAGTACCTCCAGCCTCATCGTTGGGTCGATACTGATTGCAGCATAGCAAATCTCAGCTGGCTGTTGAACATGCCATTCGGACGCAAGAGAGATCGCCCGAGACGTGCGTTTTCTGGATACATGCTAGCAATGGAGCACGGTATCAGCAGAGCCTCCGCAAGATTGCGGACTGTGTCAAGATCCCTGGCCGGGAGGACCCCAAAGCAGACCTGCCGAAGTTGGTGCAAGACTGGCTGATTGAGAGCAAGCGCAAGTGGCTGCTGGTTATTGACAATCTCGACGATGCTCAATTCCTTCTCCAGCCCTCTACCACGAACCGGGAAGATACGCGTAAACCGCTGGTCCGGTATCTACCTGCCTGTGAACACGGGTCAATCCTTGTCACGTCACGCACCAGAGACGCATCGAATGAGGTGGCAGAATGGAATAATACAATTGAGGTGAGCCCAATGGACGAAACACACGCCAGCGCACTCCTCGTGAAAAAGCTTGGGGCCGAGCAGACCGCCGGAAGCCAAGGCAGCAAGACCCAGGACATTGCCAAGTTAGTGGCGACTCTGGATTATATGCCACTGGCTATAGTGCAGGCAGCTGCGTACATATCGTACATGATGCCACCATACTCCGTGACGGATTACTTGGCCGACTATGGGAAGGGTGAGAGCAAGCAGAGGCAGCTACTCAAACATGACAAGGGCCAGCTGCGACGCGATTGGGAGGCTAATAACTCGATACTTGTTACGTTACAAATGACCTTCGACCAGCTGTGGAAGGTCAACCCGAGCGCGTCACGATTGATGTCGTTCATGAGCTGCTTTGACAGGCAGGACATACCCGCCAACTTGCTCCGTGACGGAGTGTTACTGGGCAGCAATATCGGAAATGAACCGCAGCTTGCGCCGGGGACCGAAGTCACCGATCGGGTGAATAGCTTTCCGCAGAGCAGCAGAGACGACACGTTTGACGGCGATATGGCGACACTACGATCCTTCTGCCTCATCTCTGCCAAGACTGGACGCCTAAGCTATACCATGCACGCGCTCGTGCAGCTAGCGATGCAAATTTGGCTGCAAGACAAAAAAACGTGTACGCTGTGGAGACTGGTATTTTTGAACGTCCTGGACACTGCCTTCCCACGGCTGACCGAAGATGAAATCCGGGCAGTTGGCGGTCCACTTTTTGTGCACGTTTTAATGGCTGAAAAGCAGCAGCCAGAGGATGATGAGAACTTGAGTAGATGGGCTCGACCGCTAAAAAATGCCGCGTTTCACGCACTTTGGAGCGCAAGTGTGAACCATGTTGAACGGCTTGCCAGGAAAGGGCTGGAAGTACATCGAAGATTATACGGATTACACGATAGCCAAACTGCGGTCAGCGTATATGCTGTAGCAAGAGCGTACTCATTACAAGGGAGCTGGGAAGAGGCAACAGAGTTACGTAGGAAGCTGCTAGATGAACCAAAGGAGGTACTGGGAGCATAACACAAGCACACAATTTACAGCATGATTTTCCTGGCTGGGGAGTATAGCAATCAACGCCGGTGGAACGAGGCTGAAGAGCTGCTGCTCGAAGTGCTGAATATGGATCTTAAAGCGAATGATCCCAACAAGACGCGCTGTCAGGAGGGACTAGCGCGAATGTATAGAAATCAGGGTCGTTGGGCCGAAGCTACGAAGCTCGGTGAAGAGCTGCTCCGAAATAAGAGGAGTAGACTCGGATTAGATGATCACGACACACTGGAGGCCCAGATTGAAATAGCGAAAACGTACGCGGAAGCAGGTCGAATAGCAGATGCTAAATCTCTGCTTGTGGAGGTATTGGACAAACGCAAGACGATGGATGGACGGGCTGTTTATCTGGCCAACACCGAGGTATCAGAACTGGCGTCGATCTATGTCCAGGAAGGCCGTTTCGAAGAAGCTGAAAGGCTGTTCATGGAGATTCTCGAGCCCCGCGAGATAGTAAGTGAGCCAGAAACGGCGAGCGAATTCGCCGCTAAGAACCAACTGGCGCGTACCTACTCGAAGTTGGGTCGAATCGAAGACGCTCAGAGGCTACTAGTAGAGACTTGGCAAGCGATGCGAATAAGTCCTATCTTCAACAACAAAGCCAATCTGGATTGCCTACTACTTCCAATCTTGATTATGTATGAGACAGGCAAACGGGTGGAAGCGATAGACATGATGGATCAGTACGTACAGAAGAGACAAGAGCTCTTCAGTGACGATGACCCGGATCTGACTAAGGACCGAGCAATGTTGGAAGGGTGGAAAGCAGAGACGACGGAAGAAGAGAGTACGAACCAGGAAGCAAGCCAACGAGGGGAAACAGTCCTAAGAAGGAAAAGAATTAGGGAGCACAGGCTCAACAGAGGAAGAGATGTAGATTATAGGTTCAGAAAGCAGAAGATGAGGATCTATCGAGTAGTGAAGAGGCAGCGGCGACGCTAGATCACCCCCTACCATGCACTTCAATACCAAAGGCTTGAGCTCAAAGAAAAAACATCGAATAAAGCGGTACCTTCTCCAGCCCACCAGCCCACTAGTCCACCAGCTCCAACCCACCCCAGAGGTCATCACGCACGCGAACCCAAATATCACATTTATCCAGCTGCGTGACGAGTGGCGCAAGCACCGTCTACCGACCCACGCACCGATGCACTGAAGAGAGCCGAGAATGATAAACTAATACCGAGATAGACAATAAGACGAACATTGGGTGATAGATCTATACGCTTTGGATGGAGAATCATTGAGAGGAGAGGGTTGGCATTGTCTGGGCTTACACTGCCTAGGTTTTGTGGTGGTGGTGGGGAGGGATGGGATCGGTAGTTGTTGTTGTAGTTCGAGTGGAGATTGAAGGCTGCACTTCGGACAAGGATATGGGGACGGTGTTTGGAAGGAGTAGCTGTCGTTAGGAGATCTTGGTCAGCAGAAGGGGCGGCAGTGAAGACTTGGGATGGTGAGTCGAGTGCAGGTGTAAATACATATGTGCGTACATACACACCTACATACCAAGTAACTACCTGAAGTCAATGATCAACGGGATATCATACTCAACGCCATGCTTTTCCCCCAATAGCCGATTCTGAATCGAGACTAACCCTCCTCACGATCCATATCCGCCCTCCCCTCTTCCCCCTCATACCTCCTCGCCCTCCACCGCCACCGCCTCGCTTCCCGCGCTGCTCGTGGATGAGCTTCATTTCCCTGACCGCGACCCTTTGCGCCTCGCCAACACGCTCAGCATACACGAGCGCCTCGTCCTTAGGCACGACCTCCTCCTCGATCTTCGAACCCAGCGCATTCTCAATCCGCAGCCAGATCTCGACATCGTACTGTGTGACAAAGCTGACCGCCTTACCGGACTTGCCCGCTCGCGCCGTGCGTCCGACGCGGTGCACGTACGTCTGCGAGTCGGAGGGCAGGTCGAGGTTGACAACAAGGTCGACGGAGGGGATATCCAGACCGCGCGCGGCGACGTCGGTGGCGACGAGGATGTCGCGGGATTTGGACTTGAACTTTGTAAGTGCGCCGAGGCGGGCGGACTGCGAGAGTTGACCGTGCAGCGGGATGGCACCGAAGCCGAGGGTGCGCAGCAGGATGGCGATGCGCTGGGTCTCGTTGACGGTGCGAGTGAAGATTATGGTGGGGTGGCCGATGTTTTCGTTGAGAAGGTGGATTAGGTAGAGATCCTTGTGCTTGTGTGGGAGGAAGAAGTAGCGCTGTAGCAGTGTCGAGACAACTTGGTGGCTGGAGCTGGAGATGGAGACGCGCACGGGGTTTTGCAGGGCAGCGCGCTGCAGGGACTCGACCTTGGAGGACATGGTGGCTGAGAAGAGGTAGGTGTGGCGGCCGTCGCGGGGCAAGACCTTGAGGATCTTGTCAAGGACCGGACCGAAGTCAAGGTCAAGCAGACGATCGGCTTCATCGAGAACCATGTACTTGAGGTAGCGCAGCGAGAAGCCCTTAGTGTTCTCGAGGTGATCAAGCAAACGTCCGGGGGTGGCTACGACGATGTGGGGCCCCTTGGAGAGGGCAATAGCCTGGGGCACCATGTCCATACCGCCGACGAGTGTGGCGCACTTGACGTTGATGATGCTGCCGAGGGCGTCGACTTGCTGGGAAATCTGGTAGGCAAGCTCACGTGTCGGGGCCAGGATGAGGCCGAACATCTTCTGAGGCTTGTCCAGCAGAGCCTGGAGTATGGGTAGCACGAACGCTGCTGTCTTTCCGGAACCTGTCTCTGCCAGTCCGATGACATCGCGTCCTTCGAGTGCCAGCGGTATGGCCTGCGTCTGAATGGGTGTTGCGTGTGTGAACTTGAGCGCTTCGCAGGCGTCGCACAGCTCTTCGCGCACGCCCAGGTCGGCGAAAGTCTTCTTCGCAACCTCTTGTGTGGCATCTTCCTCAGCTGCGTCTGCGTCGGCCTCCTCCGCTACCTCCTCTTCCTCTTCATCCTCGCTACTCTCCGGTGCTGGTGGCGGTGCAGGTTTCGGCGGCTTTGTCTTGGCGGGGTGCTCGCCCTTTGCGCTTTTGGTCTTGGACGGCACAGCAGCGGCCGTCGTATTGAGCTTCCTCTTCTTCAGGACAGACATTTTGCGGTGTGTGAGTGTTGCTGCTGCCTCGGTCGTCGCTATCGCTCAAAATAATTCTTATCGATAGGAAGGCGCGAAATCTTGGCGTTCCTAACTTTTTTGTCTGCGGACTTCCGAACTTCACAGCGACACAGTCGTTGCGATAACGACACAATACCGACACAATGGCACGATCAGGACGGAGCAGCCAGCGCAAGAAGCAGTCCGCGGCGGACAAGCAAATGGCGAAGAAGAACGATGGCGCGCCGAAGAGCATGGTGATCCGCATTGGCGCGCAGGAAGTCGGCGGCGCCGTGAGCCAGCTGGTGCAGGATGTGCGCCATGTCATGGAGCCGGACACGGCGGTGCGGCTGAAGGTGTGCAGTCTCCATACTGTTATAATATTCCATACTGATTCTCCCAGGAACGCCGCGCAAACAAGCTCAAAGACTACACCACCATGTGTGGTCCCCTCGGCGTCACTCATCTGCTCCTCTTCTCGCGCTCCGAGTCCGGCAACACCAACATGCGCCTGGCGCGCACTCCCCATGGCCCAACTCTGCACTTCCGCGTCGAGAAGTACTCGCTATGCAAAGACATCGCCAAGTCGCTCAAACACCCACGCACCGACCTGACCGCCTTCCAAACGCCCCCTCTCCTCGTAATGAACAACTTCCTCACCTCCGACTCTGCCCGCGAAACACTCGGCGACGCAGCACCGCCCAAGCACCTTGAGAAGCTTGTCACAGACATGTTCTCAGGTCTGTTCCCGCCCATCCAACCGCACACCACGCCCCTCCACACAATAAAACGCGTCCTGCTTCTGCACCGCGAGCCGCCCAACCCGGAAACAGGCAGTGTGACAATCTCCCTGCGGCACTACGCCATCACAACAAAAGTCACAGGTCTGCCAAAGGCGCTCCGACGTCTACATGCAGCCGAGAAGCTCATTGGGCGCCCCGGAAAAGAGAAGAAGAGCAAGCTGCCCGACCTGGGCAAGCTAGAAGACGTCGCAGACTACATGTTGGACCCGAGCGCAGGAGGCTACACATCCGCCTCCGACACCGAAGCCGACACCGACGCCGAAGTTGAAATCAGCGCTCCAGTAAAACAACGCGTTCTTTCCAGAAAGGCAAAAGAGCGCCTCGCTGCAGGCGACGAAAGCGCACGACGTACCGCCTCCTCCGGCCCGCGCGTCGAGAAACGTGCGGTGAAGCTCGTCGAGCTGGGTCCGCGCATGAAACTCCGCCTGACCAAGGTCGAGGAGGATGTGTGCAGCGGCAAGACAATGTGGCACGAGTTCATCACCAAGAGCAAGGCGGAGACACAGGCCATGGAGAAGAAGTGGGCGCAGCGCAACGCGCAGAAGGCCGAGAGACGGCGGATCCAGAAGGAGAATGTCGAGAAGAAGAAGGCCGCCAAGGCTGCAGCTGGTGGTGCTGAGGGCGAGGAGGATGAGGATGAGATTGAGGGCGAGGAGGACAGTGAGATGGACTATGACGAGTACGATATGGATGATGATGTGTGGCATGATGAGGATGGGGCGGGCGCGGCGGATGCGGCGTCTGATGAGGATGAGGAGATGGAGCAGTGAAAAGCGAGTAGTGTGCATGCGTTAGATTAATGATACCCGTCAAGACTCACCTGCCTCAGTACCATCTTATACATTCACCCAGGAGCCTTCGCCTTCACCCGCCGAACGACTACCCTCCCGCCCTCCTCCAGCTCCCACCCCACACCATCCTCCTTGAGCTTATCCCACTCCTTCCCCGCCGCATCCTCAACCCACCGCCTATCACACACCAAATAGCTCTTCCCGATAACCTTCAGCGCATTCACCCTAACCCCCTGCTCCGCAAATCCACAAAGCGCCCTCTGATACCCATCAACGCCCCTCCTGACCCTCCAAAACAGCACCCAATTATCGCTCACCAGCGCAGACAGTAGCATCTCGACCCTCCTCTCGCGGAACCCGAAGCGGACCTTCGTTTCCCGCGCGCCTGCAAAGTCGCCCTGCCGACACGCGAGGTCGAGGATCTGGTAGCCGACGTACTCCTGCAGCTGGCTCGTGCTGAGCGGGTTGCGCGGGTGGAGAGAGTACAGCAGGGTGTGCAGAGCGGGGACGTACGACGCCCAGTCCCGACACAGCAGCGAGACGTGGATTGTGAAGAAGTACGCGCGGTGCGCGAACGTGTCTGCTCTCCCCGACGCTGTTACGCCTTCGCGTAGTTTTCGCAGTGCGGAGAGCACGGTGGCGAGCTCTTGCGCGCTGATCTGGGAGGCGGCGAGCAGGCCCGGCGAGTTGAGACCGCTGAGGGGTGCGGGGTTGGGCGCGGGAGCGTGTTTGGAGAGGGAGAGGCCGGAGAGGGAGGATGTTAGGGTTGTTGGGGTGGAGGGGGCGGCGGAGGCGAAGAGGGATTCGAGGTCGCTGCGGTTCAGGGCGCAGAGTTTCATGTATCGCTCGGTTATGCGGTTCAGGAAGGTTTCTTGCGTGCGGAAGTCGTTGAGGCTGGGGATGTTAGTCTGGCTGCTCTTCGTGTAGAACGAATTGAGATGTGCGGAGCATAAGAAGGCGATAGAAATGGATTGTAAGTTCTTACCGTGTCTCGCCTTTGCTGGGCAGCCCGTAAGATTCCAGCACATCTTCTCGCACTGGCTTGAGGCGGTTCCACGCGCCTGATGCGCCGCGGCGGCTGCTGGGCCGATTTGGATCCGAGGACTTCATTGCGAAGTGTCGTGTGATCGGAGTCGAATCAATGGAGGCTGTGTCAGGGCCTCAAATTCGTTGTGCTCAACCCATCTCAGCGGTGGAAGGTGCGATCCAATGTTGTCGATGTGAAGCGTGAGGCAGGTGGGGTGTGGGGAGACCATCAAAGGCAGGTGCAACCGTGCGGAAGGCGCAGCCGAATGACGTCTCACTTTACTATCGAAGCGCGTCTCTTACTTTCAACTCTCGATGTCACAAGCAAGTACATGCTATTGCATGATGCCTCGGACACGGCTTGGGACGGTTGCTGTTGACATCTCTATATTGACAGCCTCGCGACAAACACCAGATGCGGCCTAGCTTTGCAGTTGACATCGAATGTCTTTCGAGGATTCCTACAGTCGCCAGACCATCAACAATTCAACGCTTTTAACATGTGTTAATACCTATACGTACATATACCTCGTATCCCTTTCTTCTCGAGCCATCAGTTTCTAGCTATCACAGTCGCTGCATAACTATCTGAGTCTCGTACTCAAATCAATCATGGATAACACCAAAGCACCACGAACAGGCGCCACGAAAGAGCTCGGAGACAAAGTCGCCAACATCGAAGCCAAACTCGAAGAGAAGCTCACCTACCTCTGGCACGAAATCGCCCCCTGGCAACAAGACAATGCGTACATAACCTCCGGCTATCGCCCGCAGTCAAACTCGTACGCCAAATCCTGGAAATCGCTTCTCTACATCCACAATGAGACTGTCAACATCTACACCCATCTTCTAGGCGCCGTTGCTTTCTTCGTCACGAGCTACTTTCTGTACGGCGAGTTGAAGCCGAGATATGAGACCGCGAGTCAAGAAGATTTGTGGGTTTTCGGATGCTTTTTTGCGGGCGCGGTCGCGTGCTTGGGTATGAGTGGCACGTATCATACGATTCAGAACCATAGCCATGAGGTGGCTGTTTGGGGCAATAAGCTCGATTATCTAGGCATTGTGTTCTTGATCTGGGGGAGCTTTATCCCGGTGCTGTATTATGCTTTTGAGGAGGAGCCGGGGCTGATGAAGACGTATTGGACGATGGTAAGTCGACCGCTGATTGGTTCGTGAGTATGGTATGTTTGGCTGACGTTGAGAAGATCACCACGCTTGCAGCTGGTACATCGGTTGCCTGTGTTCACCCTCAATTCCGTACCCCAGCTCTTCGGCCTGTTCGCGCGCTTATGTTCGTGCTCATGGGTCTCTCCGCGGTCTTCCCAGTCTTGCACGGTATCAAGCTCTATGGAGTGGACCATCTTCGCAAGAGCATTGGCCTGGATTGGATCGTGCTGCAGGGCGTGCTGTACATCGCCGGCGCCGGCTTGTACGCAGCAAGGATTCCTGAGAAATGGGCTCCTGGACGATTTGACATTTGGGGCAGCAGCCATCAGATCTTCCATGTTCTGGTCGTGATGGCTGCGGCTAGTCATTTGGTGGGACTGGTCCAGGCTTTCGATTATGCGCACAGTCAACGTGCCGCGGTCAATAGGGCTCTTACCTGGGCTACAAGTCTGTGAGCACCGCATCACGTCACCTTTGGCTCGGCGTTTGCAGATCGAATTGTTGGCTTAGCAGGCTGTTACGAACCTACTGCAGCCACGAGAAGGGCTCTTGCGTAGGCTGACATCAAACGATATCTGACCGCAGCAATTGCTTCACGAGGCAGAATTGGTACGTAAAGCTCGAATTGTTCTGACACTTTCGAACTGTTGCTGTTGCATTACCCCGCCGTGCTCGCGTATGCACCTGCCATCGTGGTGGTGAGGGTGAAACACCGCTGGTTGGCTACAATCATACAGCCTCGCGAAAGCCATCTTCACCGGTCAACACGTGTACGAAGCCTATCTTGTGAGGTAAACCATATCTTGCGACATTCTGGACTTGTTTGGCAACACCTCCAGCAAATTTTTCCATCCATTGTTTACGATTTGTCATACCATGGCCGAGATCTTTGGCGCGGTTGCTGCAGGCATTGCTGTTGGCAGCGACCTCATCCGACTTGGATGCGCCATACAACGAAGCATCGAACGCATTAAGAATTCTCGCAAGGACATTGAAGATCTTGCCAATGAGACTATTATATTCGCCAGTCTTTACCAAAAATTCTTAAGTACCTGCGACGACGATCCACATGCGAAAACAACGGATGCCGCGGCAGTCATTCCTCTGATCAAATGGGCGGAAGGAACACTTGAAAAACTAAATAAGCTTTTGCGAAAAGTTGAAGGTCTATATCCACAGACAAAAGTTCGCACAAAATTTGAAGACACTTGTATCGCTCGGATCGTGTGGTTAGGGAGCAAACGCAAAGTACAAGCCCTTCGTAACTCCCTCAGTGTCGCACGAGAAAGCATTAATGGGTTCAGCAATTTGATGCGCCTAGACAAGCTAAAAGATCAGTTGAAATTGCTAAAGGAGGCTCTGCGGGATCGGAACAAATGTCAACAGCTAGAAACGCAATTGGGCATCAAATTGGAAGACAGTATTCGTAAGATGGATCAGGAAATGTAACACCACCGGGATACTCAAGTTAGTAGTCGCTGACTACTCACAGATACGACGCTAAGATAGTTCATCGCGAAAACAGAAAAACTTTAGCCAAGGCCCAAGTTGAGCTTACGAACCACCAAGAGAGCAAGAAGAAAGCCAGCTTAGGCCCTGCGTCAGAAGAGTTAGCGGACCTGATTTACAATTTGGACACGTATGCTGGTGAGCTGCTGCCGCCTAGACACCCGAGAAGCCGAGGCAGTAGCCATTCTTCTACATCGTCAGCACCTAGCAGTTCTCCATCTCATAACCCCTTTCCCGGAAGTATGACCCATCATGGCCAAAACCTAGGTAATGCTACTCCCATAGATACGTCCGACCACATGACAAGCCCTGCACAGAGCTCTGTCTCTTCCCGTTCGTTCGAGCATCCACCTGCCGTACTCAGCTCGCTTTCGACTGCATCTACATCGTCCATGAGCATACCCGATGTCGACCCACTACTCAACGTCTCAGTCGGTGTACCGATGGAGAACCTCCATGCGCGCAGAGAGTATATGAACGATCCCCAAGGCACCATCCTAAGTCCACCAGTAATAAGAGCCCACCTGCGTCATCTCCGTGCACCACGAACACGGAAAGTGCAAATCGGCCACCATTAGATCACACTAGAAGCCACACATCTCAGCATCAATCGTCATATATTGGGCCTGGACAATTACGATGTCGGTTTGGAGTTCTTCAACACACTGATCGAGCATCAGGACAAGCTTGATGGACTGGATCATGCGCTCAGCCTTGATGGGGAAATTGGCACGGTATCCCGGGCTGGGTAGTGACACATACTGGAGTGACGATGCGCCCGGCTGCTATTGGCATCCGTGATGTTTGATTCGAGAGTTTGTATGGGGTTGTCAGGAATATAAGACGGAGCAAAGCTACGAACAATCAATTTCAAGGTGTCATTTTGCCCTGCCTGGCCAACACTTGCTTAACCTAGGGCGAACGTCCGATCCTCACGACTACAGGAGTTCAGGAGTGTCGGTACAAATTCGCGAACTGCCGCGAACATGATTAGACCCACCGAACGCCACTCAGGCCGCTTGCTGCTCCCGTGCGCAACGCTACGCTACCCCAGATCGTCGCATTCGGAACATCGTCTTCATCGCCTCGTTCAGCCCCGTTCCTATACTCCGGCTGTAATATTGAGACATCTCGATTGCCCCCAGTGTTGATGGTTGGTGCTCGACCAGGATGCCTGTTTACGACACGAAGCTTCCGATGCACGCGGTAATCCCACTGGGCGGAACTATCGCAGTGAGCATATCAGATTACAAGATGAATGTCTGCAACCACTGTTTTCTCGATCTGGTGAGTTAGGGGAAACCCTCAGTTTCCGGACGATGGGCTTTCGGGTCAATAACATTGCGATGTAGTGGCGTCCACTACGGCTAATGTCAAGTCCACCAACAGCCGACCCGCAATCTTACTCACTTGCAACAATAGGCTTCAGGGACCAGCATTCTCTGTTCGGATCATCTGAAGCGATGCTCTGAACAGCTGCTGGTACGTGCCTTACGGATCGCAGCTCGGCGAAGATCTATACGAGCTCCAGATCGCGCCCACGTAAGCCGCCTTATGTTATCGAATAAGGAGCTAGGATTCGCAGCTTGACCATGGTTCCATCTGAGCCCAGTGTTAGATCCAAGGACACAAGTCTAGGATCCTCACCCGTGTTGACACGGTCTTGGTGCAGCGCTAAATGTTGAACCCCGGATCCAGAGAAGTACAACACTGATAGGGGTCCACATGTATCTCCGTAAACTCACGGAGTCCCCTTCAATGTGACCCACGAGCTACGTCTGATCTGTAAACCCTCAACGCACCTATCAATCTGCGAGTCAGTGTCTGCAGCATCGTTCATCGCAACTCTGTTCGGTATTGCTCCACGAGCACCATGGCTGCTCCACCGGCTGATCCACAACCAACCGTCGAATACCTTGCGGCCAACAAAGGGCCGCAGACACTGGCTCTCGTCATCTTGTTCCCAGCACTAGCGCTGCTCGTTGTTGGACTGCGGTTGTACACCCGAGTTCGAATCGTTAAGAGCCCTTCATACGAGGACTTCGCGATTGCGTTAGCGATGGTAAGCTTAAGTGTGATTACGGCTTTTCACGTACTAAGTGTGAATCAGACGTTCAGCATTGGATGCTCAGTTTGTCAAGCCGTCCGTAGGTGGCCCTCTCCGCTGGATGGAACATTGCTAAGATATATGTAGAGGTCAACAACGGCATGGGTCGGCATGCAGAAGCCGTTACATTCGACCAAGTCATCGCATCTCTCAAGGTCAGTCAAGCACGGAAGTTGGTAAGACCCATCTGACAAGCCAGGCATTATACGCGAGCATTATCTTCTACAACTTCGGCCTCACATTGACTAAGATATCGATCTTACTCCAGTACCTTCGCATAGCCATGGACAAGCCGATTCACATATTCTGCTGGACTTCTATCTGTTTCACGCTCGCCGTCTGCATCGAAGCGCTCGTCACTGGACTTCTTCAATGCGTACCTGTGGCGAAGTTCTGGGACACGCGCATCCCTGGGAAATGCATCAACACCGCAGCGCTTTACTACGCGAATGCAGCGATTAACATCGTGCAAGATATCTCCCTAGTGGTGGTACCTTTCTTCATGCTTCGGCAGCTGATTATGCCGAAACGGGAGAAAATCACTCTCATGATCATTCTGGGCTTGGGTGGAGTGTAAGTCATCTCCAGCACTGTGCATTTCTTATACTAACAGTGTGTCAGTGCCGCCATAGCTTCGATCTGCCGCTTACACTCACTCTACGTCCTCTCGAACACAACTGACATCACGTGGGACAACCCGGGCTCGGCTATCTGGTCCGCGATCGAGCTCAACGTTGGGATCTTATGCGCCTCGTTACCGACGCTTCGCGCGTTCTTCATCAGGATCTGGCCAAAAGTATTCCTGAGCTCGTATAACTCGCGGAGAGTTGGCGTGGAGACTGGAAACGGGACCAAAGGGCAATACTACAACATGGAGGGATCGATTATGGTCAAGAAAACTATTGCTGTTCAGAGCACTAGGGACCTGGGAGAGGAGGACCAGATTACACCGCACTTGTCGTGCCAGCTTGAGAGACCTGAGAGCGGTCGTGTCACTGCAAGCTCTCAAGAGGAACTTGCGTCGTGGACGAAACATTGATCGTCTTTACAGTGAAATGAAATTTCGGTATTGCTCAGTTCTTTAGGCGAGAACTTTTCGCGCTCTCTGCTGCTTCGCGACCACCAAATCTAACTCACTGAATATCGATAGCTGAAGACCCAAGGCAAACTCCGGGGTCTATGCTGGTGCAGGCCCATTCGGTACGTTCGACACAAAAACCGACAGAACCGCCGCATACGCGGCCGCCACAGCCATCATCTCGAAACTCGACACCTTCAAAAATAGCGACACAAGGAATGATAGAACAAGAATACAGACTGAGATGATCGCAAGCTGAATGTTTTTCGACGACTGGTATGTCAGAATGGCAAGCGGGGCGATCAAAAACAGTGCCGTCAGCGCTGCGGTTCCTACGCGCCCAATGATCTCGGCTATCAAAATAGTGTTCTGATACGACCAGCCGTGGCTCTTTTGAGGAATCGATCCCACGCCTTCGGCGTCGTACTTGATCTTCCTGGATAATCGCCAATATCGAAAAGCACGCAGGTACTTGTGTAGCCAGCGCTGAAAGGGGTCTGTGCGCGCTCGAGTACCAAGATCAACTCGAAGAAGGCGTGTTTTGTGGATTTCTTGTAGAGTGAGGTCATCTCGTAGGCTGGATTGCTTTTCGTCGTCAAGTAGGGAGAAGGTCTCCATGGTCATGATGTTGTTGAAGGCTGCGAGTGCCTCGTCTGTTGGTCAAGCTGCAGTTAGCGTGGCATGCGAAGGCTTGGGCGATGTCCTATACCATACTCCTTTACCAATTTGCGCAATCTTAGTATGAAGTCCTTGGTGATGGTTTCGTCAATCTTAGGTACATCTGCGTCCTTTTTGCAGTGTCCAAGCCCCAAACGATCGTCAGACGTAGGGCCGATATCTAGGCTGAGGCCGGCCTGGTATAGGGTGTGGTCCATCTCGGCAATTTCATGCTCAAGGAAGCGCAAATTCAGCAGATGCGTAGTTTTAAACCTGCGAAAGCCGTGTAGAGTGAGGTTGTTGTCGGCGGTACTGGTGATCCAGGCTTTGCGGAACGTACTCGTGATACTGTTAGGTTGGGGAGGTTCAGTCATGGTTCGCGGGGCAAGCGAGAGTGTGTAGTACCATGCTGGACACTCTGAACTACATATCAACGGTCGTTTTGCGATTGCGCAGATGATCAAAGCACTCGAGGCTGTGTCGCAACCTTAGAAAGCTGTTCACCGGTAGCGGAGGGTGCTTAAGGAAGGGAGTGCCCGAGGCTAATTAGGCGCAGGACGAGGGGCGCACCGGTCCGTCACCAATCAGACCCTGGCCTCACGCGCTGGACCTCGTTCTCCGCCCCCAAGGCGCGCCACGAGGCACCTCTCGCTGTTGCTGCGCTGTGCCGTGCGCCATGCTCAGCAGTAAGCGATCAGGCTGAGGCGGGGCGGCTCTCAGTGCACACTCGTCCTCCTCCTTGACACGCCTCGCATAGCACTCCACCTCTCGCCAATGTTGAGTTACACTTCGCACAGGCATGACCGCTGACCGCAAACGACTCACCTGCGATGAGTACCACGCCGCGTGGATCTGCCCTGTCGCAGACCTCGAGCTGCTACCCGCCCGCCTGATGCTGGACGAAGAGCACGACCCTCCGCAATACGATACACACTACGACGAGAATGCGTACATCTTCGGCTCGATCCACAATCATGCAGTCGTAATCGCAACTTGTCCACGAGGTCGCACGGGCAATGTCAATGCAGGTCGCTTATCGTATCCAATGTTCAAGACGTTTACCGAAATCCGAATGGTGTTGCTGGTGGGCATAGGAGGCGGCATTCCCAGTCCGCAAATCTTTGACGACCCTCTCAAAAACATACATCTAGGAGACGTGGTAGTAGGATACTGCGGTGATGGCAAACCATCATGCGTCTACCATGAGCGCGGTAGATCGAAGATAAATGGCGAGTTTGAGATAATTGGGCAGGTCCGAGACCCAGATTGGAGGCTGACCAATGCGCTCGACATGCTGATATCAGATCGTGACATGGGATTAACACGGTTCGGCGACCAACTTGCGAGATTGCAGCGTCACGAAGATGGGGATAAATACGCCCATCCTGGCCTTGCAAATGACAAACTCTACGAGGCTACATACTGGCACAATGGCGATTACTACTCGAGGTGTAAGAGATGCGATCAAGAAAAGCTGGTGGTCCGCCCACCGCGGAGCCCGAACAGCCAGCATACCCTTGTCTTCCATCTTGGACGGATCGCTACCGGCAACGCCGTCATTCAGAACGGAGAGGAGCGTGATGACATCAGGTCAAGATGTGATGGTGCGCTTTGTGTCGAGATGGAAGCAGCAGGTGTTGATTCCAGCAAGCCATGTCTGATCATTCGAGGCGTTTCTGACTATGCTGATTCGCACAAAAGCGACGTCTGGAGGGACCATGCTGCTGGAAAAGCTGCCGCTTTTGCGCGGGGATTGCTCTGCAAAGTGCCCTCACAGATGAACGAACGGACAATCGAAAAGACGGAAAGGAAGGAAGAGGTGAAGCAAAGTGACCGAGGGGCAAATAGAGCGGAAGAAGGTTAGTGACAGCCCATGTTCATAGCCTACCACAGCCTCGCAATGCATCACAAGCAGAGTGAATCGTGCTACGAGAGACATTGCTGAGAGTACGCAATACTAATGATCAACAGCGCCGTGGCTTGTTCCTTTACCAAGGCCTCCATCATATGTTGGTAGAGAAGCACAGCTCACTAGACTCAACGAACACATCTCTTCGACCGACAGCTGCCGACTCGCAGTCTGGGGCCTTGGCGGGTGCGGTAAGACGGCTCTCGCCTTGGAGACAGCGTATCATACCCGGAGAACACAGCCCAAGCGCGTCGTCTTTTGGGTGCCAGCTGTCAGCCAGACTAGCTTTGATCAAGCGTTTCGCGAGATAGGCGAGCAGCTACGCATTCCCAACATTACAGATAGTAGGTCCAATGTGAAGCAGCTAGTCAAAGCCAGATTGAGCGACGAGTCTCTAGGACCGTGGCTCTTGATCATCGACAACGCAGACGACCCCGATATCCTCTACAGTCCATTAGACGGAAGGACCGGCGTAGAACGGCTGATCGACGATCTCCCATACAGCCGCAAAGGCAGTATTATAATCACTACACGAACAAGTCATATCGCTGTCGAGCTAGCTGAGCACAACGTCATAGAGCTTGGTAGACTCAACGAGACAGAGGCGAAAGAGCTAGTGAGGACACGCTTGCTCCCCAAGCACCAGCACCAAGTCGGAAATACTACAACAGTCAAGGAGTTCCTCAGCATGCTTGAATATTTTGCCCTTGCGATCGTTCAGGCAGTAGCATACATCAACAAAGGGCACAGCAACCTTGCAAAATACATCCGGCTGTTCAAAACCAGTGAGCGAGACGCCAGTCAGCTTCTGAGCAGGGAGTTCAGTGATCAAGGCAGGCCCTCTGGAACGCAAAACCCTGTTGCAACAACCTGGTATATTTCTTTCGAGCAAGCTCGAAGACAAAACGCTTTGGCTGCGGAATATCTTTCCTTCATGGCGTGTACAGCCAATACCGACATACCAGCTTCGATGCTACCGACAACAGAGTCAGAGCTGGACCAGGAAGATGCAATCGGTTTGTTGAAAGCATACGGATTTATCACCCAGCGCCAGCACCAGAGCGAAGAGGTGCGCGAGGGTGAAGAAGAAGGAGATCAGATCGAGGCGTTTGACATACACCCCCTCGTGCACTTGGCGACCCGTACTTGGCTTAAAGCCCAGAAAAAGTGGGACTCCTGCATAGTGAAAACAGTGGAGCGGATGCGGGAGCTCGTGCCCTTTGGAGACATGAAGACAAGACGAACCTGGACGCCATTCTTACCGCACGCTACACATGTATGCGACTTGGCCAAGCCAGATCATGCAGAATCCCGGGCCGATCTCATCTACCGTGTAGCACGCTGTCACTATGCTCTTGGACAATACAGAGTGGCGGAGCAAGGATTTCGGGAACTTCTCGCATACGAAGAGAGCACGCTGGGCGAGAAGCATCCTAATACACTGGACACTCTGAACTGGATCGGAGAGTCACTACGTGAATCGGGGTACTACCGGCAAGCTGAGCAGATGCACCGCAGGACGTTAGCACTGCGAGAGGAAATCCTTGGGAAGGAAGATCTTGACACGCTTACGAGCATGAATGACTTGGCAATAACACTAGAAAAGCAGGGAAAATACGTAGAAGCAGAGCAGATGCATCGTCAGGGGATGTTGCTAAGAGAAGCAATATACGGCAAGAAACATATAGTAACGCTTACAAGCATGCACAACTTGGCTGTATCATTAAACAGTCAGAGCAAGTCCGCAGAAGCAGAGCAGATGTTACGCAAAACAGTAGAGCTGCGAGAGAAGGTCATTGGCAAGGATCATCCAGACACTTTGAAAAGCATAGGTTTCCTGGCAAGTACTTTGAAGGAGCAGAAGAAGTGTCAAGAAGCGGAAGAAATGTATCGCAAAACGCTGGATCTAAGCAAGAGGGTGCTTGGCGTAGAACACCCGGTAACTCTTGTCAGAATGAACAACCTAGCAGAGACACTGAGTGATCAGGGGAAATACCAAGAAGCAGAGGAAATGCATCGCAGAACACTGCATCTAACGGAGAAGTTGCTTGGCGTAGAACACTCAGACACTCTTGTTAGTATGAGCAATCTAGCAGGGACACTGAGTGATCAGGCGAAATACCAGGAAGCAGAGGAAATGCATCGCAGGGCAATAGGTCTAACGGAAAAGGTTCTTGGCGTAGAACACTCAGATACTCTTATCAGTATGAGCCATCTAGCAAGGACACTAAGTGCGCAGGGGAGATATCAAGAAGCAGAGGAAATGCATCGCAAAATATTGGGTCTAAGGGAGAAGGTGTTTGGCATAGACCACTTAGATACTCTTATCAGTATGAGCCATCTAGCAGGGACACTAAGTGCGCAGGGGAGATATCAAGAAGCAGAGGAAATGCATCGCAGGGTACTAGGTCTAAAGGAGAAGGCCCTCGGTATGGAACACACTGATACACTGCAGAGTTCTTGGTGGGTCGGCTTTGTCTTGCAAGAACAGGGTCGCTACGAGGAAGCTCTACCGTTCTACGAACGAACTTGCGAGGGCTTTGGAAGACTTCTTGGAGCTGACCATGAGGAGACTCAGAACTGCGCTGAGGAATACGCTTATGTTCGGAGAATGGCTGCCGGAGGGCTGTCGGATTCTGAAGACGGTTCGCCATCCGATGAAGCTTATGATAGCCTTGGGGAACAAATTGGCCAGGCAAACTTCGATCCAGGCGACTTGGAAACGCGGGACTACCCTCAACACGATGAGGCTGCTCAAAAGGAGGAGACAGAAGAGGAAAAACAAAGACAAGAAGAGGGAGGACAACACTCAGAATCCCCGAACTCGCAGACATTGGAAGGGCCTGACAATATTCCAGAGGCCAGTCCCTCTATGAACGAAGACGAGATGCAAGTTTGCGTCAAAGACGATGCTCTGATCCAGAAAGCGATTGTCGAGAGACAAGGCGGCGCCGATAAGAGACCGCCTCCACCCAAGGCGAAACCTTCTGGTCTCAAAGGCCTTCCATTACGTGGTTTGAAGTCAAACAACCAAGCTCTGTAATCTGTAGATTAGAAATGCAACTATTCAAAGTCTTATGACGCACAGTTATCGATTATGCCTCGTTGCGATGTGTGAATTTATACGATGTGATCGACTGCTGCAACTGTAGCATGCGTCAGGCGGGAGATCGTGAGAGCGATCGCGCATTAAAGTCCATATGAGTGTAGAGCAGTGGGTGGTCAAATTCTACCAGCTGTATGTCACCGTACGAACTTGTCGCAGCGTGAATCTAGTAATATTTTGGTAGATAAAAGCCTCTGTCGCACGCAAATAGCATATCTTGAAGGCGCCTTAGTGCTAAGGAGATACGTAAACTCTTCGGTGCGTAGGGTAAGTCTCATGGCAGCATCCAGTGGCTCAATACTGCACGTGAACCGGGTTTTAAGCGCTTCGATTGGGTTGACGCTTTTCAGTAACTTTGAGGTCATGTGCACCCTCTGCGTCATCCGTCCCGGTAATGGGAAGAAATTTGTGGGTGCAAGACAGAATACATGGTATATATGTGTTGCATAAAGTTAGGAGAGACACGTAGACAGTTTGCTTATGCAGAGATTCTTCAAGTGGAGGGGAACGCCGGAGTCCTACTCAAAGAATCCGGTCTAACGCCTGCTTCAGATCCCACAAGCCTATATCGCATTGACTACCTGCAGCTGCACAAAGCTTTGTGCAAGACTCCCAGCAAACGAGATCGAGAAGCTCCAGGTCGTAGATCCTACCAGATACACAGAAACACTGACAATCGCGCAAATTGCGCTAGAACCAGCAAGCAGCCAAATCCAGACCCACGTGAGTTGCGACAAACGAGGATTGTGCAGTGTTGGCCAGATGAAGGTGAGAAGGCTGAGCAGTTGCAAGATACTGCTTGAAATTGCTTGCCAGAAATCCGAGTCGCCGGTACTGCCTGGCGTTGCATCTCCATGGCTCCATGCTACCGCCGCTGGTATGACGGAAAGCAGAGAGACTATTGGGACGACAAATGTCAATGTTGATCGTATACTTTCTTGATGAGGCGTCGTAGAAGCCAGCTTCGTGGGTGCTGTGGGAGAATTGCGTGGTCCCATCGTATAGTCGCTGATATCCCTACCATTGTCAGCGGGAATCATAGCTGCAAATAGGTCCGGACTTACCACCATCGCTCCGAACTTGCATCAATTAAGCACGGTTGGTACTCCATTGCATAAGACACCAGTCGTGTAGCTTTAGAGTATTCCGATTGTTGGTCAAATGCAGACAACTTGATCTTGAGCACCTGCAGTTCGCCTCCAGTAAGATGTAACGACTCTGCTGCTCTTCCAACACAATTGCGCAGCGATTGCAACGTTTTCAAAACGTAGGGCAGCTGTCTCATGTTGTTGTTCGCCTCCAGTCGAAGACTGACGAGGTTTTTGATGCCGATTACCGTTTGATCGTAGCGGTAGGAACCTCTTTCATACACCTTTTGATCACCAAAGTCTGTCATAGCCGTTTGAGAGAATTCGAACAACCTCTTCTGAGCGATGAGGAAGTAGCTATACAAGGAATTTGGCTTAGAGTTTAGGATGATCGAGTTTAAGTCGTTCTGCGCGAGGGCATCCACACTTTGCATGGGCACTGATACATCAAACACTCCAGGACGTGCCCATGTACCATCATCTTGCCAGCCGGTCGCGTCCTCATAAATTTCTCTCCAATCATCCAGCTCTTCCGCCATGTCGCGTTCTTTTTTAGTCAAAGACTTGTAAAACTGATCACCAGCGGCGCTCTGCTTGTCGTAATGTCTCTGCTCGCATTTGAAAAGTTGAAGCGCAAGCATGTGGACGTGGACGAGTTGAGTAACGATTTCTCTCTTCGACTCCAAAGCTGCTTCACTTTCATCTGGATTGGGGGCAGCTATTGACATTTGTCAGTAAATGCCGGAGCCAATCTGCGATTCACAGACCTAAGTGCTCCAGCCCATCAGCTCGACCAGTTCGTCTTCTCCGTACATTGAGCTCGATGTCGTTTGCAGTCACCGTAGAGCGACTTCCAGCTAGTGCAGCTTGCATGTTGGTCGTTTTGGGGGTCCTCGCTGCTACTGTTGGGAAATCGAAATGCGAGTGCATTGAAAGCGAAGGACAACGACAGAGAGGTAGAACAACCTGGTACTAAGTATTCATGCACTGCCACATTACATCAACGCAAGACTAAGCCTAAAGGCGGTTCTTAAGCGCCAAGGCTGAAACGGCAGGCAACATCGCAAGGCTGACATTTCGTTTCTTCCGCTAGAGTACTGCAATCTGAATCGCAGCGTGGGAAGTTCTGTTGTCGTGCTTCGCAGGAATTTGGCCGCTTCGCCTTCCATCTCCTCCGCCCCACATGCATCGCAAAAATATCTTCAAAACCCGTAGCCTACGACGTACCAAGCTTCCCAAAATGTTACCCCTTTCTTAAATTGGCACCACGGTCGAGCACACAGATCACTACCTTTGCTCAAGGTGCATGGTTCACAGTGTAGCTCAGCGGTATGCTCCAATATCTAAGTCTCCCGGAAGGATCGCTAGTTATCTCAGCCGAGTTCGGTGTTATCCACCTTGCAGCCTCGAACAAGATACTTGAGTACATCGATTCGATATTGCAGGCCTCCTTGAGGTTAACGATGGGTCGCTCATCCACGACTGCGCTCTAATAGATGCAGCGCTTTGCGTTGCTCTATATAGCAAGCTTCTCGTCATCTACGCACCCATGTCTTGCAGTAGCTTGAACGATCAACGGGTCCGATCTGTGCGCTAGTCTCCCGAACGGACTCGAAGAAGTTATGCTCCTTGGTCGCATCCGGTTCGAGCAGCTTCCTCACGATCACCTCGTTAACCCCGGCTGTATCGAGAAGCTATTGAGCATTGCTCTGTCCGTATACATGGATGAGCTTGTGCGTGTACGCAACGAACAGTTCACAAATCCCGGGCGAAGCTCGTCCGCGAGTGGCTGCAGCTAGAGCTGCAGTTTGAGTGTCTGAGAGGTGAGTGAAGGGCTGTCTTGTGCGCACAGTGTGGTCTTCTCCGCAGAAACATTCGATGTGTCTAAAGACAGAGTGTGTAGCAAGTAAGAGCATCGCGGAGTTTCCGAGACTCAGGTAAAACCCAGCCCAGTGCTATTTGGAAGTGGGTTGCGGGAATTCCAATCATGCACGTCAATCTCAGCTATAGGCGGGACAGAAGATGCTGTATCTTTAATGTTGGGGGAATGGCACGTCGTCTACACTTTGTCGCTTAGCGGCAAGTCGTTCCGCGGCTGGGACTCTAGCGCAGGCTGAGAGACATAAGTGCTCACACCCAAATCATTCAAAACTTGATCGAACTTGATCTGAACTCTCTCGAGATCTGATAAGCGGTCAAGTTCGGGGCAGACTCGACCGAAAGGCAAATGCTTGAGTTTCCTGGACTTTCCGCGTTGCGGTATCGGTGAGAAGTCCGGCGAAGCCGCAGGCGCAAGTTTTGAAAATGTTGTTCTTACTTCGCCGTTGATTTGGAGAGATTGGAGACGGAGCCTAGGAGGTCTGGTCGTCGCAGGAAATGTAAGCAATCGCAGTGGGAAGGTCGAGATGCAGACATCCCGATCGCAGCCGCATCAACGTTATCAGATTGACCATCCCGGCTACTCCACTTCGGCAACCGCATGAGCGGGCGCTAGCCCACCGACCCCGGCGTCGGCGTCATCGACACCATCACTCGCACTTGATAAAATGACGATGGCGCCGCCCCAGGCCATTGCCACTCGTGTGTTCTTCACAATCGAAGCCCACGAATACGGCTGACAGCCCACACATCGTCACCATGGCATACAACCCGAAAATCACCGACCTGCACTGCCTGACCATCGAAGAGCTGCGCGTGCTCGCAGCGCAGCGCATGGACAAGCAGACACGCGACTACTACAACGAAGGCGCCGACTCCGGGTCCACACTCGCAGAAAACATCTCCGCATACCAGAAGTACCGTATTCGCCCACGCGTCCTTCGCGACATCAGCGTAATCGACACAACGGTCGATGTCTTCGGCCAGAAATCTAGCATGCCCATCGGCGCAGCCAGCACCGCGATGCACTGCCTCGCGCACCCCGACGGCGAGATTGCGACGGCGCGGGCCTGCAAGGCGCAAGACGCCGTCATGGGGTTGAGCAGTTTCGCGACGCAGACACTCGAGGATGTTAAGGATGCTATCGGCGACACACCCATGGCGTTGCAGCTGTACCTCTTCGAAGAGCGGGATCACAGCGTAAAGCTGATCAAGCGCGCGAAGGCGAAGGGGTACAAAGCTGTGCTGCTCACGGTCGACACACCGGTGCTTGGAAGACGAAACTTGGAGATCCGGAATCAGTTCACGCTGCCGAAGCATTTGAAGATTGCGAACTTTGCAAACCGCGATGATGAGGACTCAGGCGCTAGTAACACGGTCAGCGAGGCTGGGTACCATGATGGCGAGAAACGCGTTCTACCCAAGGGTCCCATCCGATTCCACACGCACGCTGCGAACCCGACGTTGACATGGGAAAAGGATATCGAGTGGTTGAAGGAGCAGTGTCATCCTGAGATGCAGGTCTGGGTGAAGGGCGTTGAGACTGGGGAAGATGCGCTGCTTGCGTGCCATCACGGTGTGGATGGTATTGTGGTCTCGAACCACGGTGGTCGTCAGCTCAATGGCGCTCTGGCGACGATCGACGCGCTGCCTGAAGTTGTCGCGGCTGTGCGGAGCCAGGGCAAGAAGATCCCTGTGCACGTCGATGGCGGCATTCGACACGGTACCGATGTTTTCAAGGCGTTGGCACTTGGCGCAGACTTTGTATGGATCGGCAGGCCGATCCTGTGGGGTCTGGCGTACAAGGGTCAGGAGGGTGTGGAACTGGCTCTACAGCTGATCAAGGATGAGTTCAAGCTGTGCATGGGTCTCGCTGGTGTGACAAGCGTAAAAGACATTGGGCCCGAGTACTTGGTCAAGATCGACAAGAGTGGGTTTGTAAGCAAATTGTAGTCGTATCTTTTTGTACCATATGCAGATCTTCTATCAGCCGCGCTTAAGTGCTGTTGTGTAAGCATACCCTTCATCGACTGGGCTGAACCATCAGCCTGACTGAACAATATCTCGCTTGTCTCACCAGAACCAGGAACGGAGTATGCACTCTGATCTTTGGCCCATGGACATGAATCATCATGAATTGACCATCTTCACACAGCGACGTTATTCGGGGTTCGACAGCGTTTCAGCCTTGTTCTTGAGAAACTCCATGGCCTGTGGCTCGGCTAAACAATTACGGGCGCAGAATACAAACTTATTACAGGTTCCATTACAAGGATCAACATCGGTATTCACTTACCGCTGACTGCTCAACATCAATCACTTTTCTCACCCAGGACAGATACACCTGCCCCTACATATTGCAAGCAATCTTATTGGTATACGTGCTCTATAGCATCCTGCATCCGAACAGACGAAGATTCTCCAGTCTTCTAATCCTTTGCCAAATCGCGCTAAGATATTGTCGGAGCTGCGGGTCCATTGCAGTGTCTTTGGCCCCATCACACAGAGGGTTACTTCCATGTCCGACAGCGTTGGTCTCACTGATATCTGTTGCGAAGTCCGCATTGTCATTTGCGAGCATTTGATGGAGGTCGTATATATAGTGACCTGACGCCTGAGCAGTCTGAAATAATGCTAACCGTATTGTTCTTATACCTCAAACGATTTGTCTTCGATTCAAAATTTGAGAAATCATACTTTGACTTCAACGACAGCAGAGTCCCACACCATGAAAGGTTGGATACAGAACTTCAGGAGGGCATCCTCACCAAGCTTACCCTCACGGCGGGCCTTCTGGATTGAACAGAACAAGAAGATAGCAAAGACTTGCGCCTTGGTGGTAGTCCCTATGCTGACACTCACCATCGCAATGATGTGCATCGTATTCACGACAAAGATCGACCCGGCAGGTTGCCCGGATCCGGCTCTGTGTACAAGCGCTAGCGAAACAGTACAGGTACGTTTACGTTTTGGCGCAATCTATGGACTCGAGACTTACCTTGCTATCTGCGCAGTCTATGCAAAGGAGCATTCTCATGACGATACCTGTTGGTCGGCTGACGTTCGTCTCCTCTCTTTCAGCAACGCTTGCAGGCCTACTGGTAGCCGCTCAGATGACTTTATTCAGCCACGTCATGGCTGCCCCAATGCTGCATACTTCGACATGACCAGGCGCCGAGGAATTGCTCATGAATGCTCATTCCACTAGTCTGTTGATTCGATTTCTCAACGCTGGAATGCCTTTATTATGGAATCTTTACACCAGAAAGGCTGCGTGACTCGTAAAAAACCGGGACCCGAAGAGGTATCCTCGTCCTGTTCGGATGGGATGTTATGTGCTCTTCGTTGGTCTCATCTGTAGGTATGTTCGTATTTGCAGACTAATGGACTGAGAACTACTAATCAGGCAACAGCATGCTCATTCAAGGAGCTAATACCTACTTTCACGTCGCAATCAAAGCCACAAACATAGTCCGAAGATTTGAGAGCCCTCCGCGCGAACACAACTACTCAAATGCGCTGGCTCCTTGGTGTCATGATAGTGATGATACCGTAGGGACCATGGCGAACAAGAACTACTGGAGTTGCGTATTGCAAGTCTTGACTCATGCATCGAATGATAGTGAGACATATGTCGGTACCGCAAAGTTTCAGGCCCAAGAAGAGATCAACCAGGGATACGATCACTACTTGAACAACTTCACAGATGCTCAAGGGGCCACTTATGCTCTGATAGCAGCTTCAAACGCAGATTCAACGGTCGATTGGACCGGCAATTCTTATGCCGCGTCCACAATTTGTCAAGCGATACCGTCTAAATCTTGTACATGGGCCCAGGAAGGTATCTGGCTCGACAGTGGTAGTGCGGTTTGGCCATTCGATTGTTCTTCTGCGCACCAGGGCCTTTCTGGGAACATCACCAGCTATGCGCACATTGTCAGACTCGAACACTTCCACGAGTTGCTTCAGGAGACTCCACCCTTCATGAACTATGACTATCACCCTCCCTTACCAGCGGCATCGATCAAGAAGGTCATTTCACCAGCTCTCAAGAATCCATTCACTTTCTTCAGTCAACTAGATATTCCTGGTGATGATGATGGCAGTTATTCGAAGGCTTTCGAGGAGAGCGATCTTGCGTGGAAATGGTCCTCTGCGGGTCCGCAGTCTGCATACGTCTCGACGAAGTTTATCTTCTCCTGTTCAACGAAAGGTAAGCCCGAACACCCGTTATATCAATACTGAAGCTGACTGCACAAAGTATGGGACGTGGAATATAGCATGAGTGACGGCAGAGTACAAGCACTCGTCGCCAAGGCAAGCGACAGTACCGTGACAGGCGCAGTGTCGATGATGGCTTCCAGCTACTCCAATTCCTTCAGGATGAAGATGAACGAAGTTTACAACGGAGTCAACACCAACAGGACCCATGTCACGCCTGAAGAAATGACGAAGCGTTACGAGCTCGAGATGAGCAAAGCCCTGATGAGCGGATTGATCGTCAATACTGTTCCAGTACCGGTAGAAAGAGCGCAGCTGCGAGGGAACGAAGTCGTAACGAGGCTGCCTGCTGTGGCCCTCTGGTTACTAGTGTCTGTTAACGTATTGTTCATGCTTTTGGCCATCGGTCTTGCAGTCTGGGGCACCCGGTCATCGTCTGCCGAAGTGCATCAGGTCCAGCTTCGCCTCAGCTCGGCGGGTCTCGCAGCACAGCTGTTTAGTTATCAGACTTCAACGCTCGCTGCCAGTGACGACTTCGAACTATTCCACACTGATGAAAACATCATTGAAGGTGAAGACCAAAAGATGCCGCTAGTGACGATCTGCAGTAGTGCAATGGGTGGTGCAGAGTTTGTGGTACATTCCACAGACAGGGAGAGTAACAACAGCGAGCAAGAGCGACTCTCATTCATCAACCAGCCGGTATCACACTTAGCCACCCGAATCACTCTTTGACGTTTCATCTTTCATTGTGTTCCATCGGTTTTTTTAACAAGCTATTAGCAGGTCGCGAGATATGATCTCGGACTATGATTTTGGAGTTCACGATAGGCACAAATGTTATACCTTCACTGAGCAGACGCAGGCTCAGTTGCTTTCTACATTCAGAGTAGCCGAAAGCAGGCCATTGACGACTTGCGCAGTGGAAATCAAGAGCAGATATTCAAGAATCCAATTAAGTCCTGGTATATGTAACGGTAACGACAGTAAAGAGCCCAAACACTGTCCATGGATACATCTTCCAGACTAAGTGTACGTCGCACTACTTAACACCCGCATCGGTGATTCTTTCGTGGCATCTGAACTCGCAGTATCCACCTATATCCCCTAAAGAAAGAAGAAAAGAAGATAGACGCTGAGCAGACTCATCGTTCTGTAAGCTTAATTCTTCGGGACGTATTCCAACGCTAGTTACTGAGTACAGAGCCAAGATTCGATAAGGCAGCAGACAAATCAAGCCTCAATGCCCTCGCTTGTTACACATATTTGTAAAGTACGCCTGTAAGCTGAAACCCTAACATCTAGTTTGATTAACTTGAACTAAACGGCCATCCTTCGTACCCAATGGTCATCATGGCACTACTCGAAATTTCCTCCGCTCGCGCTGCAAGTTCTTGGACATCCCAATTCGCCCACACCATTCTTCCGTGTAGGAACTTGTTCTTAGGCTGTGAGAGCCACACGAGGAAATGAGCTGGCAGGTTCACTGCAAATCTCAGGTCAGTACAAGTCACCAGCATGAGATGGCACCAGACTGACCGTCGTCCATGGGGAGCTGGCTGGGATCCGCGCCGGAGCTGTGGAAGACATCTGTCTCAATCATACCCGGATGGACGGTGCACACGAAAAGATCGGGATTTTCTGCAGCAACGAACTCCATCACCTTAGTCTGTGCTACCTTGGAGGTGAGATACGCCGACAATCCGGGTGTATACGCCGGTGGCATGACATATGCGCCTGCAGTGATGGCGTAGAATCCGGCGCCAGGCTTTGCGGTCGAGATGAAGTTTTGCGATGCAATGACAACAGACTTCACATTAGTCTCGTAGTGTTGCCACCAGTCCTGGAGTGAGGCATCCACAATAGATCCTGGTGTCAGCACATGGGCTGCGTTCAGGACGAGGACGTCCCATGATCCTACGGCTGTTGCGACTTCCTTCATTCTCGTAGCATCGGTCACTGATGCCTCAAAGATCTCAATCTTGATCTCTGTTGGAATGAGGCTTGCGGTTTCCTGTAGTTTTGACTCGGTGCGACCGATCAGGACCAAGCGTGCTGCGCCAGCTGTAGCAAATGCCACAGCTGTCGCGCGGCCAATTCCACTTCCCTGTAACGTGTAAGTTGTTTGTCATTTCCGAGACGCCTTGACTCACTGCACCAGTGATGACGATTGTCTTTCCAGTCTGTTTCAGGGCTGAGATTGAGGGGCTGATAGCATCATAAGTACAGTTATGCCAGGTCTTGGTAGGGGAAGGAAACGGTGGGGGCATCGTGGGCTGCAATGAAGATTAAGGGTCGGACGAATTGGCACAAAACTTTTGGTGCATTTGGGTTTATTTAAAGAAGAGAAGGTGCTTGGCTCCGTATTGGAGTCAGCATGCATCTCAGTCTAGATGCACGAGAAAGAGTCAGCAATGGGAGGCCCTATCTTGCAAGTGTATCAACCCAATAAGATTACAAGGCATGGTAAAGTGCGGTAGAAGAGTCCGTTGTAAGATCTGACAGGTGCAGCTATGGGAGGGGAGCAGAGTTTGCATGTTCAACGTGTTCTTGATATCAGGCAGCCTGGAGTGGAAGATTTGTGCCGTTGTGGGGCCAAGGAATGCGGCACAGTTTGAACGTTCCTGCATTTGGAAGGCACGGTTGTTAGCCTTTTTCACACAACTTACAATAAGACAACGCAATGCCGGATAGTCTTTGGCTAGAACTTGCAAATGCAAGAAGAGCAAAGATATACGTAAAGACACAACTTGGCGCAAATAGAAGGGAGTTAGTGTTTAAAGTCATTCGGGTCTTGTACATCACAATCGTTCAGGTTTGGGGAGTGGGGTGAGGAACCGACATTCAGAGAACTGGTGTTTCTGACCAAAGACTCTGTGGCAATGTGCTAATGAGAGTGCGCTTTGCGGAATATGTGATTGCTAGGTATCAATGAGGGTGCTTGCAGGCACCAACTTGAGTTGGAGATTGCTTTTACTCGATTGCATGTGTGCTGCAATGTTTCAGGACCATAATGGTAAAGCTCAGTGTTATTTGCGTGCTTGTATGAAGCACCGGTCAACACACCATGTCAATGCCTGTCCTTCCCCTTGAAACACATACAAAGATATCGTGTGAGTGTGTGAATGATGGTTCAATGCAGGTCAGACGAAACCTCTATTCATTTATAAAGACCGTTTGTTCGACTTACAAAAACGAAGCATAATAGGTGGATGGATGCTGTTTGCATCAATTAACATGCCGTCGCGGAGAGCCGCGTACAAGTTCCGCGAATGGGATCAGTCTATGAGAACGTATCCACAGCATCTTCACGGCTTGGTGAGTACAATTACTGCGCAAGTATCAGATTTCTCTTCAGATGGCTTGCTTCTCGAAACTCCTTAAAGGAATTCTGCAACGCTACGTCATGGTCTCGGTCATACTCACTAATAACCTCAGCATGTGTGTCTGAGTTACTCACGTTCTCGTATTAGCGAATTATCTCAAGTTTATCTGTGGTTCTGCTGTTGTTTCAGCAAGTACTTTGTCACGCTATGCTTGCATACATCGGCCAATCGCGAAAAAAGCTGCTGTAATGGGGAACGAGTCTGAATTGGAAGATGATAGACTTTTGGGAAAGGTTTGCGCTGCGAATACAGGCGGGATGGACGCGACCCCGTGACAGAGTCTATCAGCGTGTCCAAATGGAGGGAACAGGTTACAGTAAGGAGTAATTGTTGTATTCAACTATTAGACTCCAGTCCTCTGATTGCGAACGATCTTGAGATAATCCATAATTAGAATGATATCATCTAAGAAAAGTCAAGAAGGTACTGCTAGTAAAGATCTGAAGTACTGCAGTAGGTCGTGTGAAGTGTGCTGTACAGTCTGTAGACAAAGACTTAGATAGCAATAAACAAGAGCAGAACTTGACCAACAACTGACTAGTCCTGCGCTTACCTGACTAAAATACGCTGAGATTAGATCATCTATTCTGACCTTTCGCATCTCTTCAAAGGTGTTAGCTATTAGTGGGTTGCACCTACCTTGAAATCAGTCAGACGCTCAACACAACAATGAGATTGCTTGTCTTCACTCAACGCATCGGGAGTAGAAGCAGACCCACTGAAGGTATTGTGCTAAACGGAATTTGCAAAACGTACTCAATAGGCAGCAGAGATATCAATTGAAAAGTACTGGTTTGTAATTGACGCATGAAACAGTAACGACAGTAGAGCATCCAAATAACAATCCGTCAAACAGCTCCTAGAACACGTGTACGTCGCATTACCTAACACCAGCGTCGGTGATCCTGTCGTTTCATCCTATATTTCAACTCTCGTTTAAAGTACTAGCTTATCTCTTTCCGGGTGGGAAGCAGCCTATCTGTCGGTTATCGCAAGTGATGTCCGCCGTGTCGTTTGGACCGGTACAGCAGCACTTGTTGCCTGCTCCGCAGCCGATGGTCTTCTTCCATTTTCCATTCGTGCACTTAAGCTGCGAAGTCTCAGCTTCAGAAGCGAGTTAATCGTGTGAGACAGGTGACTTACTACTTGCGCATCGCGCTTCGTGCTGCAGCAGCTCTGATTCTCAAGCCCGGCGGGACAGTCGCTTCCCGGAATGCATTTGTGCGCGCATTGGTCGGCAATGGCAAAGCCTCCCAGAAGTAAAAAGGGGACGAAGAGAGATTTGAAGAGCATTTCGAAGGTGACTGGTGGTCTGGGTGGGCAACAATATGTGTCGTGGGGATTTTCCAGCGAGAGCCTGGCAGCTTATTTATGCCTTCTCGCAACAGCCACAAGAAACGTCTGAAGCAAGGACTTCTAGTGTTGTAATGCTTTCGAAAGTTGATCGGGTCCTGCAGTGCAATTTGGCCGTGCATTAGCTAGTAACGTTGAGATTATGGTGGCCTTACAGTCGCCGACTGTGATGCTTCACCGGTATTCCCACATCGCTCCATTCCATCGAATGGCAGTATGATCATACATCATGACTGACTATAGACATTTAATTGCCTATCATCATCATCATCATCATCATCATCATCATCATCAGAAAACAGTAGCGTTTAGGTGATGGCTGAGACCACGGGACAAGCCTTTGGCTGCAGAACATCTCGGAGCAAGTGATCAGCTATGCTTTCTGGTGAGTGAACACAACTAGCTGCACTAGAACTGACGCAGAGATATGAATCCCTGAGACATTTTGGCTTGATGCATTGCGGTAACGATGCAGTAGCGATGCGTTGGAACAACGATTTAGGGGGCACAGAGGAGACTGGAACGCTTGACTTAGCTTCTCTGAACTGAAACCTCCAACCGATTGCTCTCCAAAGGGCTTGGACACAACAGATGCTCATTAGAGAGGCTGAATCAAGACATTGTATCATTTTCTGCGTTGGTAGGCTGTAGTCACATTCCAACAGAGAATACCTATGCACTTTGACGGTGTGACACTGGTCAGATCGAGTAGCTACATAGACAGCCACCGGTGCTAATCAGGGTAGGATGCGATAGGAAGCAAGCACGCGACTGACTCCACAGACAGGGCGGGGCAAGGCGGGGCAAGGCTGAAGATCTACAGTCTTGGGAGACGTCATAATGCATTTCAGAGTTACACAAAGTCGATCGATAGTCATTCTGAGACTGATGAGATAGCGGACCATGAAGATAGATGACGGCAGCTCTCGGAGCTATAGTTGATATTTTGAAGAAAGCTGATCGATTGAGGATCCATCAATCAAGCAGACACTGATCTGCAGTCTGCAGAGCCACAGTATGTTCAAGGTCTCAAACGTATTGACTAGCGTTTGTATAGATCGGCGACCTCGTTTGCTCTCCGAGTAGACGTTCTTGACCCATACCAAGTTAGACTCTCGATCAAAGATTGTATCCTTCACAACCAACCATCTTTTGCTAATCATTCTGGGCCTAACAAGAGCGCGCATAAAGGAGCCTGGTTCAATTAAATAGGGCTTGCATTTGTATTTAAATAAACTTAGCAGACAGGAAGGTCGCAATTCCCTGCAGCAAGATGCTTCATACTCCATCACTTTACTCTGAGCGATCGAATCCAGGAGAAGCGGACAACTAGGTCGTTCGTACCGCTGGCATGATAAGCGCACCTAGTGTGATAGCGTACAATTCAATGCCAGACTTTGTGTCATCTATAAAAGCAAAGAAATAAAAGCTACGTGTAGCTACGTGGAGATTCAAGCCAACACAAAAAGAAGGAAGCGGGGTATCGTGGCTTGTTCGTGGGTTTGCGGGTTCGTACATCATTCTTAGGCAGGCACACAGGGTTTGTGCAGCAGGGTAAACGCTCCTGAAATCAGAAATGAATGCTCTCGACCAACAATTCTATCAAATCACGCCGTATGGACCGCGCATCGCAGCGCATGTGTGTTCGTCCGGTGTTGATGAAAGTGATCGCCACGCCGAGTGAAGGTCGAAGCCACTTTCACTCAAGCCTCTACCTACACGTCAGTGTTGTGGTTTTAGGAAGCTGCAACCGCAGATTAAAGTCGTGTTCTTAGTAACGCTAATTTTTTGTATCCTTATCATGGAAGTATTGATAAGTGTAAATATTTGGTCCTACCTAAGTATCTCAGAGACTTACTATTCATTACAGACTTGCACCTATCAACACAGGAAAAAGAATATCCTACTAGAGCTTTTCGCAGTCAAAACTACTACATGATGTATGGTATATAGCTGATTAACAAGGCAGATACAGTACACATGTCTAAGTTCCAATCTGGAAGTAGCTTAAAGCTACTGCGCAGTGGGACACTACCAATTATGAAATAACGGGGTGAGAGGCTCAGCGCGCTGAGCGAGAGCAAATAGAAACAAGCAAAATGGACGTTCAAATCGGTGCAAGAAAAGCTATATATCACAGTTGTGACTGTGGTAAATTGTGACTTCGAAAACCGGGGTACTGTGTCTTAAGACTGTCACAGATATGTCGTCCCGAACGAAGTATTATCAATCAAGAACTTAACTACAGAAACGGGCATAGGCTAGTTGTGGGGTGTGAGTGGGCGCAGCGTGCACGTCACATCGATCTCGGGATTCTTTCACTCTCATTACTGTGTAGATCTACAGGCTACGTCGGGTTATGCAATTAGACGTAGTTCAAGTGATAGGTTACGAGCTGTACTGGTGCGCACACGAATTTTTGCGTGTCACTTTCGTTTCGCCGAAGTGTTGAGCAGCTGGTGTTGAAGTATGCATTACAACTGTTCACGACTTACGTAGAATGCAGCATGTTGTGTGGACTTACTCTGTCTGTAGCTCAAAATCATATTGTGTGTTTCTGAATGCTGAGGAGCGACTCAAGCCCAGAGGAAAAAGGCCGATTCCTTTCTCTGTTTATCGTGATACGTTGGGTAGTGAAGTAGAACACACATAGAGGCCACTAAGAGTGCCAATTTAGAAAGTCTTTTGTTAAGGTTATAGTGCCCTCGCGTGTAACAAACATCACGGTCCCAGTATTGCTCTCTGCTGTGCAAGCTTTTTGGTCTCGTCTTCGTACCTGTAGGAGAGAGGCGATTCGAGCGCGTTCGAGGCATCACCCTGTTGCCATTACGGAGCGCTGCAATTTCGTGTCGCAGGCGGCCGACGTAGCGTACTAGGCGGACACAGGAGAGTTTGGCGACTCTTACAGAGAGGCTAGCGCAGCTTGTGTCCATGAGCTAGATGTTGTCCATCTCAAGCTTGAACCGCCTACCCTCGGTTTATAGTAAATTTCATCTCCTGAAGTATGGCCCTTGTCGAGGTTTAGGGGCTGGGCTTATTGGTGTTCAAGTAGAGAAGGTGCCACCTAGTGTTCAGCAAATTCGCGCATCTGCGCTTTGTCAACTTGCACTCATCAATAGTTCCGGCACAAGTAGTCTTATCATGAACAGTGCGCTTCTGGGAACATAGCAAGCTAATGCTACTACTAGCGACAGGCGCGCCAAGTTCTTCAGTGCGAACATAGAAAGCAGACCAGTCAGCGCGCAGAGCAAGAAACAGCTATGTAAGTAGGTCGTAAGCTAAAAGCGTGCGAAGGTCGATTTGGGAACGGTAGGGCTTACTGGGAGACAATTTGGAAGCCCCGGGCTGTGGGCAACAGTGCAGTCGGGTCAAGAGCTGTGCCGTTGTATCAGTCTCGTGTAGTGGCGGCTGTAAGCAAGCGACATCTACTCAGCGGTGGCTGGCGCTGGTGGTGCTGTGGGGACCGTGTAGGGATGCGAAAGGAACAGAAAATGTTGGTGGGCGCTATAAATAGGTGGATCTTGACGAATCCGAATGTTAGTGAAAGAAGATGAAAGTTCAGCATCGATACCATGGAGACTTCCCGAGTCGAGTGCCACACATGGCCAAAAGGTATAGATATCATCGACAAAACAAAAGACCACGGATGTAGGGGGGGAAAATGAATAATATTGCAAAAACAGAAAGACGCTGAAGCGTGGAAGGTATATCGAAAGAAACACACAAACAAAAACCAGACCCAACACCAAGCCCTTCTCAGTCGACGTTGCCCATATCCACACTTCACATCACCGTATCAAACCCTAAAAGAGCTGACTGATATGTTTCTCCTTCGTCAACCCAAACTCATCCGTACTCCCTCCCGAGCCAGCGCTTCCACTTCTTTTGTGCTCCTGCACATTGCTGCTCCCCAACTTCGGGCTCTCCACACCCAATGTCGGTGTACGGCCGCCAATACTCGGGCTGCTAGCTGCACTCGCGTTGGTGCCGCTTCTCTTCCTGAACACAAGACCGAGACCCCAGCCGCTGCCCATGCTGGGGCTGGTGACGCTCGAGGGACCGAAGTAGGTTTCGTTGGGCATCTTGGGAGAGCTGAAGGAGGATGTTGTGGAGAGGGCTGGAGAAGTCGAGGGCGAGGAGGTATCGCGGCGGATGGAGGATGTGCCGAGGGAGGGCGACTTCCAGAGGTACTTCTCTGCGAAGGAAGGGCCACGGCGGAGTGTTGGGCGCTGAGAGACTTGAAGCTCAGCTTCGGCCATGCGGAGGAACTGAGCCTCGCTCATAACGAGGCGGTCGAAGTTGTCGAAGGTGGACATGACGGATTGTTGAGTGGGACGGACTAGGGGGAGATGCGTTGGTTCTGGTAAACGTCGAGGTAGGGACTGTATGTGAGCAAGCTAAATGAATGTAAACGAGTGGCTGTCCTGTGAGATCCGGCTCTTAGGATGTAAGAAGTCTTGCTTGAAGGTCGAATGTACTGAGAGCAATGAATGCATCATATACTATTCCGTTCCAACAGGTCTCCCATACGGAGCCCGATGTGTACCGGTCCCGAATGTGGCCAAGGCGGACGCTGCTTGACAGACCCTAGCTAGATGTAAGGCTTGGAAGTTGTACACCGCGAAAAACCTTGGTCCGGACTACAAGCAAGCGCAGCCAGCAGCGTGACTGGGGGCTGTGAGTTTCGGACTTGGACGTGGGGGCTGAGCGACGTTTGTGCCGAGTGTTACCAGGCAAGGCCCAAGAACGAGGCCACCAGACACGGACCACTGTTTGGAACCTGATGGTGCGCATTACTCTACCCGGGCCGGATCTTGTTTGCCCTAATGCGAAGACTGAAATGTTTGCTTCGTCATCGCGCAACGCGTAAGTAGCGCGCACCGCGTGTGTCGCGTGTCAGGGATTGATATGTGCGCCAGCGCTGAGAACAACGAAAGTGATGCATAGCAGAACGCACAAGGTGTTACCTTAGCATCACGATTCTCTGAGCGGGATACGCAAGGTTGCGTGATGGTTCTGTCAATGATGCTGCGAAGTCCGGGTCGGAGTTCGTTGACGCTACGACAGATTGAGCCTAGTCTCGGGATACGATCTCAGCATCCATTGTTATCACGATCAAGAGTCAGCCTTTGCTATCAACTCTAGTCATTTCCAGGAACCATTGTGGACATCTCGATAATCTGCCCACAGTTGTGGTCGTTTCGTCGCCCTGTTCTCGCCGTCGCTGCGACGAAACCGCTCGTTGTCTTGCTAGAGGGCCCTGATCCTCGTGTCTTTCTGAATGCCACTTCTCTTGTGGACCGGTACCTCTTCCTCCAGACACAGAATATTAGCTTCCGATCCTGTACTCGTTCCTCACACGCAAACGCCGCATTCTCCCTTGTGCCGAAATCTCGAACATCCCCAGCGGTAACCGTCGTCGTCAACACGTTATTCGAGGAAAGCTTGTCGACGTCAATGCTAGCGTGACGTGGATCGTGGAATGCTTCGGCAGCCTCGCGGGAGGGTTTGTACCGATGTTGTGCCCACTGTATCGAGCCATTGCCTGCCGCTGCTATATTTGCCATGCCTGGCTTTACCCTAGCTTCATCGACATCGCCTCGCTCTGTTACAAGCCTAGGTCTCGGGCCGACACCACAGAACTTCCTGCAGACTGGATGCGTCATGCTTGATATGATGGGATCTTCGAAAATGGATGATGGCTGCAATACACCAATCTGCGAGAGTACTGCAAGCTCAGAGAGATCAGGTCGAATCTGGCACCTGGGATTTCCAAGCATAAAGTCGGGTACAGTTCTGCCTCGATACCATTTTGTATCGTGGTAGAGCTGCGGGCAGAGTTGTAGCGACCTCAGTATCAGACTCATGTTACGAGTACTGACCTTGCCTGCATGTTGCTTTGTCGAGCAGATTCAACATTTGCTCAAGCAACTTACTTGGGTTCATGCCTCGGTATCCGGCAAGATGCGCACCATTTCTTGCTCTTGCGAAAGCCCTGTTGCATGATCGATGCAAATGTGCGTTGGTCGTGGCAATACCCAGAAGGTAGCAAATACCTCTCAACAGGTCACTCCAGCCCAGCTGGACATTGCAGACCTGCAGATAAAATGGGCGCGAGAGCGGAAGGCACCTCTGCATGTGTCGAAACAGGCGATACGCGTGGTGCGCTGCGATCGGGAATCAGGAGGCGCATTTTCAGAAGGTTTGTCATGAAGGGGATGCATGATTGGCCTTTATCAACCTCAGGGCTGTCTGGAAAGATGTGCATGGAATCTTCTGTCTTGATGAAGGGCGGCTCAGCATTAGGGCCATCTTGGAGGCATTGAGAGATCTTGGGTTGTGGCGGCTTCGCGCCATACACGAATTGGCTAAAGAACAGGATCGCTGCCAGCGTAGGTGGTGTGGACGAGGTGAGGTGAGACGAGGTGTGTCGGAAAGATGTAAGGTTTGTTTGGATGTTAACGCGTCCTAGCGTGAACCCAGAAGGAAAGAGTAAATTTGCAGCACGTTGCACCCAATTCAAGAAGCCACGATGACAAGGTCACGAGAAGAAGTCAAGGAAGAGTGGAACAAGGATCCTGTCTATCATCCAGGATCATGGTCCTCTTTATACGCCAAGGATGTCCGTGTAACGCTCCATTCCTATCTGCCATTGCCTCTCGCTGATGTACATCGTGCAGCCTTCTTACGAGCCAGTCTACGCTCTTGACCTCTTTTGTCCTCTGTACGTTACGGCATCCGTCCATCATTCCGATTCATGCAGAGCAAGTTCCAACTCACGTATGCGTCGATCCTTGGCCTTGAGTTCCTCACGAGCTTTCTGCAGCTCTTCGCGACAATCTCCGCGCTTATCCTCTCTTCTGCGACTCTGATTGGCGCCATCGACATGACTGTGGGGCGCGTCTCCAGTCAAAGGTGACTGAGCCACGGAAGCGGTATCTTGGACTGCGGCGCGAGACTGCAGTCTGGGATCCCGGTCTGAACGGACACTGCTGCTCTTAGACGGAGCCGACTGCGGCGTACTGGCAAACTGTTGCGTGGTATAGATGGACGCAGGTGGTGTCCATGGCCTTTCCACCACTTGATACTGGCGTACGACTTGCGGCATTCAGTGCCGCGGTGCTGCTTCGTACTGCACAGTATGCATTTCTTCTTACATATGCACTTCTCACCTGCGATATTTGCGTTCCAGCAAAGCGCACATATATTCTGATGACCGGTCGTGTTGAAGGCCTTTTCCAAAACGCTTTGGTCGTAGTAATGACCCGCAGGAGGCAGAAAACGCTCAATGGGGTCCTGGAGCTCTTGTACTGGAATCACGTGATATGTGACACCAGACGGCTTCTCAATGCGGAAATTTGACTTTTTCAACTTCTTGAGAAGCTTTTTACTTGGCTTTGTGGGTGCCATAGCGCAGGAGATGGAGGTGGGTGTAGCAGCTGTCGTCATGCTGGCGAGGTAAAGCTCGAATCATGTTTTACTGCCTTGCGCTAGCGCCGGTCGTGCCTTCACCTCCAAATTACTCTCATTGTACAGTACCTACCGCTCGGAAACAAACACGGTAGGAGTCTGTGTTTGCATTGTGAGACAATCTTGTGAGCAAGGAGTTCGATCTGGTAGAGGATCTCAACGATGAGGTAGTGAGCGTGAAGGGAAAAAGAGCGTGCGAGCAGTATGAGGCAACACGGTTGAGTGCAATCTCGCTTTTAACTGATCAACTACTGTTGAGAATTGATCCAGCACTGTTTACGGGTATGAATCTGAGCTTCTAATGGAAAAAGTGCACAAAACAAGACCTCATTGCCCTCGCCTGTTGCACGTTGAACACATCAAAGGCGGGGAAAGTTTTGTACGTTGATAATTCCAATGCACATGCAAACATATTCGCTGACTCTGATTTAAGTAGACTTTGCGAGTATCGAACGGCTAGGGTACTAAGAATGTTGGTTTGGGAACGTCCAGAACTTCTACTGACCCTGACGTCACGCAATCAGAAAACCCGAAAGCACTCTGCGACTCGTCCTTCATAATGTGGTACTGTTGCGCGCGTACTTGTATGCTCGCTGTATACAATCCGCTCGTGGAACATTAAAGATATCGAGCTATCAAAGCAAAATGGGTGACAAGGAAAAATGAAAGAAGACAGATGTACCGTAAGCGGTCGATCAAGATAGAGTGATCATATTAACAACAGTAAATAAAGACATAGTAGGACGACGGATGGATCAAAGAGAATGAATAGATGGAAGAGGAGAATGGTTCGAAGTTGGTGTAGCCGAGAGAGTTGGGTGAAGAGAGGAAGGCGGAGCAGAGACGGTTCATAACTTCATATCATGGGTGATCTCGCACTAGGGCTTCGGTCCCGAAATTCACGCGCAGCACAGAGAGGGTCGAGGTGAAGAACTGAAACTGAATCCCAGTCGCGCACATGTGGCATCGATTGTCTGGTCGACTTTCAACGTTTCCCGCCACCGCAACACTGCCGCTCAGTCTGATTATACGATGTACGCCTCTGGAGGAGACAGAGAGCTTCGCGAGCACCTGTCGCGGGCGCAAGGAGATCTCATGGACGGTGCTGCCGAACAGTCCTTTAACAACGTGAGTTGCTACGACCTGTATAACGGTTTCTTTCTAATTAACACCAATCATAGCGCGGCTCATTCCGGAACCTTTCTAGAGCTGCTAACGATGCCAACAACCACCAGTCTACAGTGCCATCTTCGCCGCCTGTTTTCCCCAGCCTGGCGACTGGACCCAAATATCGGACAAACGACACAACAGAATGGCACCTTAGAGCTGAGAGAGAATCGAATCTTCTAAGCAACCTTCCGGATGGACTTCGCTACGATAATAGCACGAAAGACATTCAGAGCACGAAATTCAAGTGTCTAGAGGCCGACAACGCCGAGCTTGCACAGGCGTTGCTTGCGATGGAGAAGGAGTTGAACGCAGCCAAACAAGCGACCCACGATCTCGCCGCATGGGCATTCGAGGAGCGCAGCCGGCTGATGGCAGAAGCACTCCACCAGCGCCTCCTCCGAGAAGACTACGAAGCTACACTCCATCAACGAGACGAGCAACTTGGGTACTTGCTAGCACTTCACCAGGAAGCCAAACTCGACCTTGCGGGCACACTATTACGTGAAGGTCAGGTGATGGGTCGCTCAGCATCGACAGAAGATCTGGTAGAGATCAACAAGATCAGGGCTCAGGCTGGCTTGCCGCCGGCCGATCAGTATGGTGCATTGGCAGTTGTGCGTCCAAGAGGCAATCAGCCAGATGAGACTCCTGACTCGGGACTGCCGGGAGAGCAAAATGCACAGGAAGTACGAATTGATGGGATGCCGCTGGAGGCTCAGTGGGCTGGCGATTCCTATATAGGTGAGTCAGCACGATGCTCGGTACCGACAGAAAGTTATATTAGGCTTTGTGATAGTGCCGAAGAGCCGGCTGAATCGCAGGCGCCTGAGGAAAGTGAGGTATTTGAAGATGAGGAAAGTGCATACTCGCCGCCAGATGCTAAGGTTTCGGAGTCAATCATCGACCAGGTCGATGCCATGATTGCAGAAGAAAAGGGCAGGCTGGCTCGTTGGTAGTGCTTGCAAATCCCCTGATGAAGCATAACACTGATGTGGATGAGAGCACTGAAATATGGAGAGTACTGGAATATGGAGAGCAAACCTCGAAAGTCTGATATCTCTCAATGATGGAGTACCCATAGCATTCCCAATTATTCTGACTGCCATAAATGAGTCGATTTGGGTTCTCTTCATGATGTATGGTCGACCGCTTTACGGTGAAGGTGCTTAGATAGCGCGACTAGCGCGCCTGGCATGGTAGATCCACAAGACTCTTGCTTGTGCAAAGACAAACGCAAACACTGCATCTACCTTACCTGAGCACCCACACTTAATCAATCATCATGAGTGGTTCATCATCTAGACCCATCCCCAATCCTATCTCGGCAGGCTTGACAGCTGAATCGATCGAGAAATACTACGATACGCTCGCCCAAGAGTGCAAAGAACGTGAAGACGCTAGCAGCTCTAACGCAGAAGAACCAGTCAAGACCAACGACGATGACGGTGGTGAGAAGCAAGATAAGGGCTCGGAGAATCGCAACGAAGGTACAAGACTCCGCTCATCGATGTGATGGTGACATATCTGATCCAGGAGCCTAGCTTTCCCGATCCTCAATAGTGCTGGACTTACGCCTGGTGTCGCTGTCGCGGCTGAGATGCATCTCAATGCAGCCTTTTGTGCTTTTCAAAGTCAAGACGTGGACGGGCTTGACGGCGCCATCTCCTCGCTCGCGAAGCTAGGTGTTCAGGTCGATCGTATAGTCAAGGCAACTGCGGCTTGGGTGAAAGAGCATCCTTAGCTGGCCGCCGCCATTGTCATCTCAACCATCTTATTCGCCTGTACTCCCGCTATCATTGGAGCAGTTGGCTTTGGTGCTGGTGGCATCGTTGCAGGTATTATGCTTGTTGACAATCTGCGCAAGAGTCTCGCTGACGAAAACAACATAGGCAGCGTAGCTGCAGACATTAAAGCAGGCATGAGCAACGTGGCAGCGGGCTCGGTTTCTGCGGTCTTGACAAGTGCAGGAAATGGTAGCGCTGGGTTGGCTATCGTCATGGGTGCGAGCGCTTGCGTGCCTGTAGTGGTGGCGGGCGGGGTTATAATCTGGACGAGATGGCTGGGCAAGAAGGTCGATGACGATGGTAAGACGGATTGAGACGTACAGTCGCGGATGAGCAACTCGAGGCCCTGTATTTACTCTTCTTCTAACCGCGTACTGCCGTTTAGGCCACAGACAGAGCGTCTCTACTATAACAACGAGCAACAGTTCTACTACCAATAGCATGGGCTGACGGATTACCATAGGATGCAACACGAAGATGATGAAACACAGCTGGGACTAAAATTCATGGTACTGCACTGTCCCCTGATTACCCTCACCACCGTTTGCTCAGGTGTATCCTCCCTTTTCGCCGTGGACCTCGCAGTCACCAACCCCCCTGCAAGCCCGCCTTCCGCTTCCTCGAGCCTTTCAACCTTTTACTTTTGTTTGGTGAGCCTCATAAGCGGCCTAACCACACCCCTATCGAACTCCCTTTAAAGGTCACGAAGTGTAAACAACGACGATGACCGTCTGAGTGCGGACTACTCCTTGTAACAATGTCATTTCAATTGCCAGATGCCCCTCTCGCGAAACATTGCTCAACCAACTTCGAAGTTCGATCTTCCTAAAGGGTGTACTAACGAGTGTCTTCCCAGATCATTCCTATCAACCAAACCAACTCAGTGATCACTATGAGACCTTCTTAAGCATCCTCCAAAATAGTCTTGTAAGCCTTACGAGAAATCGTAAAAGTTGGTCCGTTCGGCATAGCACCAGGCACGCGTGGAAAAACAGAAGCATCGACCACGCGAAGGTTGTCAACACCGTGTACCCGAAACTTCGAGTCCACACAGGAGCTCAGATCACCCGCCGGACCCATGCGACAACTGCTAGAAGCATGGTGACTGAATGCCTCATCCATGAGAGCTTGATGCATCTCGACATCCGGGTTTGGCGAGACCACTGTGTACGGCAGACCCACATCGTCGTACGCGCGCATCATGAGATTGACGCCCTCGGCCAGGGCTTGCAAGTCCGTCTCAGAGTTCTCAGCAAAGAAGTTGAAGTTGATCTCCGGGGCCTCTCGCGGATCTTTGGACCGAAGACGTATAGTTCCAGAAGGGTTAGCGGTTTGCATCTTCACGATCGAAGTTCCCCACATATCCGGCACTGCTTGTCTGGTAGAGAACCCGGGATAGAAACCAGAGTCACCCCAGCCGGCAGCGCTGAGGAAAAATAGATCCGCGTCGTCATCCCAGCTCATACTGCTGCGCCAGCTCAGGAAGAACGTTCCAAGAGACAAAGAGTAAGGACCGGTACCGTTGGTCTCCCATTGAACAAAGCAGGGGTCCGATGTGTTGAAGGTCCTGGTACAAGATGTATTTGCAGCCTCTTGCCACGGCTGCTCGGCTCGTACGTGGATAGGTGTTTCGTAGTTGTCCTGCATGAAATTGCCCTGATGACGTGTGAGCTCAAATACAGAGGGTTTGAATGCACGCAAGACTTACTACCGCCGGCAAGTCGACAATGACCGGTATTTCAAGTCTCTCCAGTTCCTCTCGAGGCCCGATTCCACTGAGCTTGAGGATCTGAGGAGTGTTGAAGGTGCCTCCTGCCACGATTACCTCGTTCTTTGCTCGAACAGTTCGAACGTCTTCAGCCTGCTGCGATACATTGTACCTGCGATCGGCTGAGTACAGCCCCTCTCCAACCATGTACTCGACACCCACAGCCTTCGGCCTATCGTCGCATTGCTCGAACAACACTTTCGTTGCCAGCGAATGTAGACTAATTGTCAAGGGGTGTCCCGCTTCCACCACGCTTCCGATGTACTTTCCAATGCTGCTCCTGCTGCCACTGGTAGGAGAGATAGCTAGTGGAAGCATGAACGTCAAGTTTTTCGCGTAGCGATCTGTGTCGATTCTATTGATGTCGCGAACGAGCAACTCGGCCAGTTGCTGGGCGCCTTGCGCTTCGACTCCCTCGGTCTCGCGAATTATTGCTGACACGAAGCGAGCTACGTTCTCTGATGTAATCCCAGATGTTATCAATGGATCCATCATACTGGACTATTCCATGGTATCAGTGGCGATTAACATTATAGATGACGCTAGACGTACCTCAAGATAACCATCGTGGCCATGTCCGAGAGTACCTTGAGGAACATATGTGCAGTTTTCGAGGTCCACCAGGTGCTGCCGCATGTTCTCATGACTCCAGGTCTCATCTCCGGTGAGGCTGGCGATGTAGTCCCACTCGTTGTCTGGTGCCCAGGCGAAATTCATAGCGTTGACTTGGGCGCTTCCACCAAGTGTAGCACCTCGAGGGTAGAGGATCCCCCAGCTAAGTTTGAATAGCATGTCAGCGATCAATTGATGCGGCATCTGAAAAAAAAAGATACTTACGGCTGTGCATCCTCTGGAGGCTCAAGACCTACGTAGTACGACCCATTGCTTCTCAAGTATGCGTACTTTGGGTCACGACGTGCCTGGGTTTCATTCGCGAAATGTTCAACGAAGAAGCTCCATGAGTGGGGAGGATTCTCAGCGGCAACGGAATTCCTTCGATCATTGTTAGTATACCGTAGAAATTGACAGCTTGTAAGAAAAAGGCGACGCACAAAGAAGGCATTTCTTCGGCGATATCATTTGAACCGTCGCCGCCTGCTTCAATGAGGAAAACGGAATATCCGCTTGTTGCTAGATTGGCGCTTCGTCCTTCGTTAGCACGAGACATTCGTCGAAACCCTTTGAGCAAACTCGATGACCTACGCGAGAGATCCTCCGCCTGGGCCTGACCCGATGATAACGTAGTCATACTCGGCAACGTCCGTAGTTGCTGCGATAGTACAGGCTGTTAGAGCAGCGAAAGTTAACAAACGCTGAATCATCGTCACCGCGAGGTTTTGGAATGAAGTTTACGATATGGCAGATTCGAAGAAAGAGGTGGTTAGCAGTAAAGCGATGTGAACGAGGTTGCTTGGAACAGTGGTGGCCGAAAAGCATTGCTTCCGTTGCATTCTCTTAAATAGCCTGAGCCTTCTTCGCTCTGGTCACACTCGTACATCGCGCAACGATGGTGATCGTGGCGTTGAAACCGGAAGCCGTCAAAGACGCTGCTCAAGCACTATCCAAGGCTGCAACGAGATGGCAGCGCCGTCAGCGCTGACTAGTGGAGAATCGTGGATTCTCATTTAAGCCATATCTTACGTGTATCATGGGCACGCTCGACTGACACGTCTCTGCGAAGTTGTGATAAAGGAGTTGTTCGACTTGGCGAGAGATGCTGCGGTCGACACGGAGCTGACATAAGGCTAAACGAGCCTTGGCGGTGTCCCAAAGCGGACAACAATGTGGACGTTCCTGACAACCCCACAGGCTCGTGACTAAGCGTCCCCATCTCGTCTCACGGATATTACCATACGCCTAGACTGAAGACACTGTCTTACTTCGCCAAGGTATCCGATGCCTCTACAATGGAGCTATCGGTCGTCAGACGGATTGACTTTCGTCCACAAAGCTGTACATGAGGACAATCCTGATCCCGAAACGGACAGCAAACTGGACCACAGCATAGATGTCTCAAGATGAATTCAGGAGAGGTAAAATTTGATTTTATCACTTCGGATCCCGCGTCGAATCTCAAGCCTGGAAAGAGCCTGCAGGTCCGGAGCCGATGTATGCAGGGCAAGAATAAGCGTGCAAGCTCACGGAGAACGGAGCGAGAGAAAAGCAAAGCCGCAAAAGAGACAGCAGTAATTGCTGCATCGGATCGAACACCAATTATCTTGGCCATACCGTCACCGAGGCCTTTAATCAATAACTTCGTGCCCATTCGTTTCGCTGGCCGCGGCATCGACTCAGAGGCTGAAGCGCGCTTCTCTTCAAAGCCCTTGTGTACAACTGTTTCGACGAAAATGTTACGCCCCTCGATCGCTGCGTGACCCTCGACTGCCTTGAATCGCCATCGTTCGTATGGCTTTTCTCCGACACCGCATTCCTGCATTCGGTCCTGTGCGCCCGCTACGCGATTAACGACTTCGTGTCACCTCAGTGGGACGGAACCCCAGGTCGCGAAACGATGTTCCATCTTCGAGAAACTTTGTCGATACTACGTGTGAAGATCCAAGATGAGTATGTGTATCAAGATGAATCGGTCCTACGGGTCATCATCAACCTCACGCTACTGGCTGTAGTCTATGGAGACCGGATCGCAGCAGCTGCGCACTTCGAAGGCTTGTACAGAATTGTGCATCTCAGAGGAAACACAGCGTTCCTCGGAGCGAGACCGATTCTTCACTTCAAGCTCGATCGCATCGATCTTGCATGGTCCCTCAGTTCTGGTCGAAGACCCTACTTCGCACAGCCTGTCAAATCTTGGGCCTGTACGATAGCAGCGCCGTACAAACCGCTCCCTTCGCATCTCTACCGACCGCCGAGAGACTGGGACTATCGACTCGTCAATGTGTTCCAGGACTTCCAGAATCTCACGTTGAAGATCAACCGCAACAGACTCAAATTCGTCATCCACGATCCCGCAATTTTCCAGAACGATCTTACGTCCCTGCAGTCACGACTCATATTCCTCGCCGACATCGCCGCCAAGCCAATCGAGCAACTAGTCCGCCTGGCCATGTTATCCATGATGACGACCACATTTCGCATCCCAGGGCGTAGGGTACCGTATAACTGGGTGGTCGAGCAGCTGAGAGAGACGTACATCACTGCGAGTAGCGATAAGACACAGGATAAGAGTCTGCTGCTCTGGGTGCTGATCAAGGCTTCTATCACGGTAGCTCAAACGCATGACGCGTGGATACGGGACGCATGGATGATGGTCGGCGCTGGACTTGGATGGGCGGACGTCAGGACTCATCTTTTGAGAGTTATGTGGATTGAGATCGCTCACGACGAGCTAGGCGGGATGGCGTATCGACAACTCGAGATGTCGAAGTTTTCATGATCGGGCAACAGGGCGTTACACAGCACCACAGCGATTAATTTGGGATTTTAGTTTCTATTGCCATTGCGTGCCTTGTTGTAGCTCTAGCAAACACAGAAGTATCGAACACCACTCTGCACTCTACAATCCACTCGTATCTTAACAGCAATGATTCCCCAGGTCAACAAACAGATCTCGCTCGCCAAGGGCCATCGTCCCCATGCCCGTTCGTACTCCCGACTCCCTGCTTCGACCGCCGCTCCTTCTAGCTCTGACAGACTCGCAATGCGCCCTGCCTATTCTCTCTCCGCATCCTCCAATACGGCGTACGAAGCCGCAAAGACTCAGCTTCTCGTAGACCGGGAAGATTCAACGGCGATAGTGGTAGCAGCGAACGGACAGCTTCGACATCTTCCTCAGCGAGAAAAGTAATACCTCGCACCGGCATGCCCAACAGCTTCGCCAGTCCATGCATCGTATCAACACAGGCTGATAGCGACGCGGACGTACTCGTGCAGCGCCTGACTGGCACAGACAAGGTTCGTGGGTTCCAGGAGACACGTGCTCAGGCGCAGCAAACGTGCTCTGCGCTTCGGTGTAATGAGTTCCCGGAGACGTGGTAGCCGGATATAATCCCCCACTCGGATCCGAGCTGTAGTGATGCGGAAAGTCTCGCTTCTGACGTCGAGCCGACATCTTGGATATCGCCAGCTGGCATCGGGATGTGTTTTGCTCCGTTGTCGGCGTCCTTGAACCTCGACTTGGTTGAGGTCCTAAACCCAGTTGTGAGCTGCGACCTTGGCTGTCCGTCGTCTGGCATCAACAGCCCCCCTCGATATTCACCAACTACCACCACCCTTGCGTCCCTTGCTCTTTTCCGAATTCCTCAGCACCCATCCCGGTTTCGGAGTATGTGCACTCAACAACAGCAAGGGCAGTGAGGAGCCCTACGATAAGAGGTGATAGCTTCATGTTGTGTGTTGTAAGAAGAGTCTTGTGAATGGATTGATCCTGTGTCTGGAGCAGCTGGGATTCAAACTCTTCGTCTGCGCCATCGACTTTATATTTCCATCCATCCAGCCATCCTACAGTGACATACCATACTTACTGCAGACCGCTTCACGTAAGCTCGCCGTATACATATCTTGGCACGCCCTAAATACGGTGTATACTCAAATACGACAGCGGGATGACGATCAGTTTGGCACTGACTACAATGCGTTCCTCACGAGGTTGAGATCCAGGGCCAGCTTGGGGTCTGAGAGAGAAGGCTGGGGCTAGAAAGAGCAAGGCCACGATGTGTTCTTTGTCTTCGACGGCTAGCTGACAACGTGGCGGCGAAGCGAATCGCAGACGTCAGGGGACTAGTGTGGGACTGGTCTGTTGCTATTCTGATATGCCATCATTCCTTCTCCTAGACAGAATGGTAGACTGACGTATAGCTTTGTAGACTTGCAATGCTACGTAGTATCGGTCGTCAAGGTCGTATTCTCGAGGCCAACCGGTCGTAATCGCTCATCATACTCTCGCTGCATCAATACCTGCGATCCACGGCCTCAGTGTAGGTAAGACGACAACTTCACTACGCGCAAGGCGTTCATTTGACAGGGTGAGCAGGTCTAGAAGCGCAGTACCCTGACCACTCAGTGAAATCTATCGCTGCACAGGCAGAACTGTGGCTTGGCTGTCGAAATGCGGACGTGGAGTCGAACGTCCAGACAGCGGACAAAGAAAGATGTTGCTTGCTAACGGGATTCGGGCACACGGTCTGGATTTCGAGCCCCACATGGATGCCGGAAATGGATCTGCAGCTACCCGGACACATGAGGCGTGAAACAAGTGCGCCTGTTTCAAACGTCAATCACCTCAACGCGAAACCGAGCGTCGTAGGTAAAATGACGAGAGGCCGAAATTCGGAGTGTTCAACAAGTCGATCGATTTGGCTGCGCGATCCTAGTCTCTTGACCGATGCAGCATACTCCATATGTTCCCGAATCTGTGTCAACAACCTATGCAACTCCTGTGACGCTTCTAGAGCCATTTTGTAGCGGACCGCCCTTACAATAATAGTACAAGAATGACGAAATGTCGATACGTGTGCATGCATGTCATATCAAGATGATCAATGCAGAAGACCCAAGCGCCGTATAATGCAAGTCCGTAAGGTTTAGTCGTTCCTCTACTCATGGTAGTATGTCTCGAAAGCGTAAATGATGCCGAAGAGGAGGAAAGCAATGGCGCCACCAAGAGTGACTAGGGACGGTCAGTATGATGTTCAGTGGAAGTTCGGTGCTTGCTTACCATTTCGCATGCTAATCTTGCCGGCAATAGCGCGGCCACCAATGACAGCACCTGCTGTACAGATGCCGTGTCCAACGGTGGCACCAGCAGTAACCCACCAGTAGTCAGAGCCTGCAGCCATGGCGACGGTAGCGATCTGACTGCGGTCGCCCCACTCTCCGAGGAATGTCATAACGAAGGTCTGCACCCATGCCGGGCTGAGAAGCAGAGAGAAAAGGTTGTTGATGCCGCTCAGAGCACCGGCGAAGGAGGAGCCGCGGGGAGAGGGAGATCGGTCGGGCGAGGTGGAAGGGCTACGAGCGGGTGCGGGGAGCCTGGAGTTGGAACGAGAGCGTCGTACGCGGCCAGACTCGAGGGCGTAAGGCGAGATGGACGAGCGACGGCGACCCTTGGAACGCGCAAGCTGCTCCTTCTCCTCCAGCTCCTCCTCAACCTCGCGCATCTCCTCACCAACGCCTTCATCGGGGCTCATGGCAAGACCCTCGCGCAGCAGCTTGACGCCGAAGACAAGGAAAAGGATCGCAGCAGCCAAGTGGGTGAAGCGCTCGGAAAGGAAGGCAGGCACAGCGTGACCGAGGACAGCAGAAAGCACGGTCATGACAGCAAGGGCGGAGAAAGCGGCGGAGAAGACGACGAGGCGGGGGTGACGCATGGCCATCAATGCGGCTACGAGGAAGGTCTTGTCGCCGATCTCCGAGAAGATGATCATGGTGAAGGAGAGGACGAAGGAGTGGAAAGGCTGGATGACGCCGGCGGCCTCGTCGTCAGGCATGCTGGATGTGGGTGTCTTGGTCTTCGGGGGCGTGGTGTCGAGGGGGTCGGATTTCGAGAGCGAGTCGGGGATGGGGTGCGGCACGTCGTCGTGGGGAGCGTCTGGCAGGTCGGTGGGTTTCTGCAATGGGGTCAATGGCGTGTGCGAGGTGTCTATCACAGTACTCAGCTTACCTCGAGGCCGACGGCGCCGGCGAGACGGGTGGAGGTGGTCTCAGCAGCAGCCGCGGCGGCGTCCTTCAGGTGCGACTGCTCGCCATGGGGCAGCGGCAGAGCTTCCTTGGGCGGCGTCGGCACCTGCTCCTTCTTGGAGCCCGTCTTGTCCTCGTGCGCCAGACGCTCCTTGTCCTTTGCTGAGACGCCGCCCTCGACGCCAGTCTTGCCTGTCGCGAGCTTCCTGTCAGGGTCCTGCATGACGCTCTTGTCGCCATCAAGCACCTCCTTCTCCGCGCCGACCAGCGTCGAGTCCTTGGGCCCCGGGACCGTCTTCTTGCCGGTACCCAGATCCTCTACCACGGCGGGCTTCTTGTCGTGCGATGTCGGCGTGTCGTCAATGTATGGGCCGGCGTGCGGCTTGCCGTCGAAGCCGTCGACGGGCGCATCTTTTGTTCCCTTGGACGAGCCTGGCGTGACGGCAGCGGGCGACGGGTCGGGGATGGCATTGGTGTAGGCAGGGTCGGCTGCGCGTTTGACGAGCCTCTTGCCATCGACCTCGGCGACGGTCGATCTGGCGAGCACCTGCAGCGCCGGCAGGAGGATGAGCGTTTGTCGCAGCCTCATGGTGCGGACTTTGGAAAATGTGGCAGGGGTACGCTGTGAGCTCACGAGCACCGAGCGTAGGCAGCGGCAATGTGCAGAATGGGTATTACAGAATGTACGAGAATAAGCTGTTGAGAGAGCGTCGAGAAAGAGTAGTGGGACAAAACGGCGGCAGGTGTGTGCTCAGCACTCAGGGCGTGCTTAGGTGTGATTTGGGAGATGTGGCTGCTGTTGAGCGTTAGGAGAGACCACTGCCACAGATGCACGCAAGGGGTACGTGCAGAGGCCCACGTAATATGTCCGCGACCTGCGTACGGCAGAAGCGCTAGATGGCAACAGGGTTGCTGTCAAACCCCCAGAACGCAGAACGAGCCTGTCAGACACCAGCGCGCTGCAACTCCGCGGTAATTCCAAACACTGCGGTTTCCTGCTCAACTTTCTCTCATTTGCAGAGAAAGCCAGAAGCAACGAGACAGGTCATCCCAATAAGTAGATGTCTGCTCGGTCTTTAGAGACTGTACATGTCATTGCTGGAGGCCTCCCATGTTGTTCGACATTTCGACTGTGTGTCCAGCTTCTGACGCGATACGAGAGGCTTTCTCCTGCATGTCGCCCCCTTCTTCTTGCTCGGACACGAGCATCCGTGAGGGCTGAGTGCTAGCTGAAAGTGGCCTAGCGGCAGAGCGGGTCATCGAGCCGGCGCGAACCTCACTATCACAACAAACGCGTGCAACGGCATCATCCATCGTTCAACTTTTATCAAGGCGCGCAATTGACGGCGAATCCGCGCGTGCCTGCTGAACTCATCATGGCAGACGTACGGGGCGTGCGCGCTGCCAGTAGGCGCAAGACGCCCACTCCGCAACCGGAAAAGGTGCCTGCACGCGCGCGACGACTGCGCAGCCAAAGTCGCGACATTGAGTCCGTTCCTGAGCTCCAAAAACCCACACGACAAAGTGTGCGCCAAGCAAGCGTCACCAGTGTCGCGAGTGAAAGTGAAAACGAAGGACTGAAAAAGCGCAAAAATCGAAAGCCTGCCAAACAGGCAGCAGGAGGTTGGTGCTTACCCTAGAACCCTTACCCTAACCCTGCCGCATCGACCGACAACACCGCACGATCGACTTGCAGTTGCTGATCCAGCCACTCCAGAGCTCACAATCGTTGAAGAGATCGATGCCGAAGTTCTTCTCGACAAGGCGCCTGCCACCCCCCAGCGTGTCGACATTCCCCTACCTCTAGAGCAGCAAACCTTCCGATCACCTGGCGCAATCTCTGCCATGTCCGGTACGACCGCCATCTCGTCGTTCTCCATGGTCGAAGCAGAGTTTCTGGAACCCAAGTACATTCAAAAGCACCTGCGCAAATTGTGCGACTCCGCGCTTGAGTTCCTAGATCATCTCGCACCCAGCGGTGGATCAATGGCAGACGATTTGCGCAACATCAATGAGATGCAAAAACCCGGCTCAGAGTTCGCAGAAGAATACGGCGACTTTGATGATGAGTTCAAACTACACCTGAAGCACTTCAAAGGCGAGGAAAACAACTACATCAATCCACGGGCGATTCATCACGCTTTGTTCGGCTCATATAACAACACACGAGCCGTGGACTCCGGGCTCAATCTGGTTATTTACCTGTCCAACGTCCTCATCCTCGCAAAACAAATGATACACTCCAGTCGCAGCGACAAAGACGTGTGGAACCATTTACGACTACTAGACTCCTCCTTCCCAAGTCCATTCCTGCGCTCGATAATCGCCAAAGGTCCGCCAACCGCAGCTGGAGACAGCACATCGCTTCAAGGAACGTTCAAATTGGCATTGGATCTGCGCATCCAGCTTACCATTCTGTCCCTAGAACGGTCGGCAGGTGATGAGGACTTCAACCCCGACGAAGCTTTGGACGGAATCTTTCTGCAAGACAGTGATGGTGACATCCGTGGATGGAGCGTGGCAGCACTCGGTGGAGAGGAGTCTCGTCTCTCTCAAGACTTCATGCAGAAGCTTGCGAAACATTACAACAGGATAAGAGCATTCTTCCCTGTTGACACTCAGTCCCTCAGTTACGGACATGTGGTCGATTTTGATGGACTGAGCAGTGAATTCCCATGGAACGCGACAGTCCTTTGTCTACTGGACTGGGTCCGCTCTCGACGCGATGAACTCAGCGCGTCGATCGATGAGATCGGTGGCCCCGCAGCCATTCTGTCGAACGTCAAGCAAGCTATTGCAGCACCCAAACCAGTCCCCGAAGACGCCGCAGCCACAGCCGTACCTAGAGATTCCCCACGCAAGAAGCGACTATCGTTTGGACGAGACCGAAGACGTAGCAGCCGCAAGTTCGATCCCAATGCTCCGGTAGATCTTGGTGCGATTGACGTGCTGAAAGCCAGGGAAAGAGATTCTGGAGTCCACTTCGATCCCAAGGACCCGCAGCCTGGCGATGTTTTCGTAGAAGTCGCTCAGGAAGAGGACGTAGTCGGAGAGGAAGACAGTGTCCAGCAGACAGCAGAAGCAGCAGAGGCAGAAGCTATACCTGAAGAGGTTGAGGCTGGGCGCGAGTCGAGTAAGCAGATCGATCGGCTCGAACGAGACACTTGGAACCAGACCTTGCGCGAAGACGACCAACAAGCCGGAGAAGCAACGCTCGTGGCTGGAGATGACGAGTTCCAAGACAACGAGGACCCCGCTCTTTCAGGTCCGCCAAAGAGCACACAAGAGATTCTAGCTGCCATGAAGTCCGTACAGCCCACCGGCAAGGAGAATCGCAAGGCTCCTCGATTCGTCGATCGACAGGCTACAGCTACACGCGTCGACTTCGGTAATGGCTTCGACGACAGCCAGCCTACACCCGGCCCTTCAACAAGGGTCCTGAACAAAGGCAAGCAGCGCGCCGACCCACCGCCCTCCATGTCTAAGAAACGCCAACGAGAAGAGTCGGATGATGGGGACGACGACGCCTTTGAAGCTGGTGATCGAAGGGACCGCGTACAAGAGCGTCGCCAGAAAGCAGCCGTCTCGAAGAGAGCACGCACCCAGCCGCCCTCCTCCGTCCCTCCGTCCCACCAACCCGAGCGCGCTTCCCAACGCGCATCAACACCCGTACAAGACCAACTCCAACTCCCACCCGCCCAGCGCCACGCCCCGGCGTCATCAGCCCCGAGACGACCGAGCCCTCACCCCGCGATCCACAGCGCCGAGACGCTCCGACTCCCACGCCCCACCCAGCTCGCAGTACACCGTGCAGCACGCGCTCAGTCTGCAGAACAGCCGAATCGGCGGCGCAGGGACGATGCGGCAAGGGCGGCGCGAGTGGACGGGCAACCAGGAAGACGCTTTCATCCACTACATGTCCGTTGTGGGGCCGAGCTGGAAGAAGATAACCGAGTACGATCTGAGCGGCGATGGGTATGGCGAGCTGGGCGAGTTCACGCAGGTCAATCTCAAGGATAAGGCGCGGACTATGGCTGTCGTTATGATCAAGTAAGTGTCCCGAGGATTTGAGAGATGAGGAGTGTATGAGAAGAGGAATGCTAACGAGGACTAGGTCTGGTACGGGGTTGTTGCCGGGATTCGAGAATATCATTAAGCCGGCGTCGAAGGAGGGGAAGAAGTTGGTTGATGCTGGGTTTACGTGGTGGGACGAATTTGCTTAGGTATGGCGCGGTTGCGAAAGTGCGCGTATTCGGAAAGCTTTGTGTCTTATTGATACCCGACATTTCGTTTCGTCGCTCATTTCTCTATAATCTAATACGACTCCCGCTTGAGTCCCCCATTCCCCGTTACGACATCTCAGATCTTCTCCCTCCAGCGCACACCCCACTCTCCCTTGGCGAAACTCGCCTCTACAACCGCCCCCTTCATCACAGCCTCGCACTTCCTTCTCTCGCCCTTCTCGCCACCCCTCACACCTGCGTCCCCGTCCACAAGGAACCCAAAGGCAACGCCCCGCCTCGCCGCCTTGCGCACCATCTCCCTCTCATCAGCGCGCCGCTGCCCCTCAAGACGTCTCTGCTTCGCCTCCTCCGTTTCATGCTGGCGCTCCGCCCAGCCTTTCTCCCCGCCAATCGAGCCGTTGATATCGGACTGATCCTGCGGCGGACGGACCTTGCCACCACCATAGCCGTACTCGACGGCATCGCCTAGCTCTTTGCTGTCCTTTGTAGTGCCGGATTCGAGCGTGATGCCGCCCTCCTCGGGCTCCGAATCGGTGTAATCCTCGGCACTCGATGCCGTGTCCTGGCCTGTCGCGGCGGGAGTGGAGGTTGATGGTGGAGGCTTGTCGACCATGTCGACGCTTTTCCAGTCCTCGGGTTTTTCGACGACGAAGCGGGCGCGGCGGTTCTTGCGCCGCCCATAGACTTTCTCGGGGTCTTTTTCGCGGTTGAAGAACAGTTCTTCGACGGCGGTGCAGTCGATGATTATCCTGTGGTCTCCCTTGGGGTTGTTCTTCGTTTTGGAAGTTTTCTTCTTGTGGGCGGATTTGTTGTTCTTCTTGCCAAACTTTGGGTTTTCGTCCTCGGGATCTGTGTTGTTTGTGTCTTTCACGTCTTCTTTTTCTAGAGATTTACGACTGCTGTCTTTGCCCTCGGCTTTCTCAAGTTTGGCGCGTTCTTGCTCTTCCTTGATGGAATCGGGAGTGGCACCCTCCAGCAGTTTGGCGAAAGTGGCTTCGATCTTGCGGTCTATGGATCCGGGCTTTTGGTGTCTGCAGCGTGCAGAGCAGTACTTGACTTCTGTTGCGCCAGATGTCTTCTTTCGGTCGCCGATCACGCGGCCGCATGAGTGACAGTAGGGTACTGAGTCGCCAATGGTGAGGTAGAGTGGTGGAGGTGTGGCTTGTGACTTTGACGGACGTGACCAGGAGTCCATCCACGACATGTCGGCGGTCGATGTGGAGAAAGTGCGGACAGCTGGATGTTGTGGTCTGATAGCGGGTGATGATCTATTGCAAGATGTGGCTGCTGTGTATGAATGTGGCCGTCTTTGAACAAACAAGGTCTGGTGTTTAACGGACTGATTGAATGACTGAATGGTTACTTGGAGGTTTGGGCTCGAAAGGGCAGCGTGACTTTTGTCAAATGTGTGTTGGTGGTGATCTGCAGGGTAAGGTCTGGATGCACGAAGGAATTGACGAGCACACGACGTCATCGACAGCCTGGGAACGTGCCTTGCAGCAAGAGCTCGCAGTGAAGTCGCTGTTGCGTGAAACGATTGTAGATTGCTGTTGCTCTTGACATGGCATTGAGTTCAGCGCGTTGGACGCAAAAAGCTGTCATGACGTAGTGCAGCAGCCAGAATAGTAGCCGCCGCACGTGCACAGTTCCAAAGAAAGTCGCATCGAACGTGCCGCAATCTGCGCATTTTCATCATGTTAAGCTCCATTCTACTCGTGACCTCTTGATGAGAACATGTTGGTTGCTGCGGTACTCAGCTCGAATGCGCCGCACCTCCTCGGCTGATCTTATCTGATCAACCCCACAATCAGTCTCCATAATCCTCGGCTCCTCCAGATCACCGTCAACCATGTTGCCGAGCTTAGCAGTACCGTGGATCTCGGGTAGCAGCTCTTGCTACAGCGTCCGTTGCGCCGGAAGGATGATAGTGATATATTTCCTGGTGTCGCTGCTGCCAGATAGCCAAAAATTTCCCACAATTTTTCGTTGACCTCCTTGGGCTGCATTCTGCGCAGAACACCATATCACCCCTATCCCGGGCCGTTCACACCAGTTACAAAGCGGTCAGATGGAAGGGCTATCGCTATCCACCCGGCCAACTTTTCCCTCGCTGCCGAATCCCCATTCTCCACACCACACCCCTTACCAGTTCACCGCGAAACGATCGCAAAGCGTGCGCCATCGAAGGAAGAGGGCAAGGCTGCAGCCAAGACTAGCTTCATCCGCATCCATGTCGCCAGCGCAGGACCCCGCGACGGGAGAAACCGGCAGCGCTGCACCGCGTGCTCGCCATGCACCTTCGTTGTCAGGCACCATACCGACACGGCCTAGGCGGACGACTGCGCAGAGCGACATCCACGAGACAATATTGCACCCCGGAAATGTGAAGATCAACGTACAGGGCGCGTTCATCGTCGACGAGGAGCAGCCCGGAACCCCGCAGAGCGAAGACTACGAGCACGACCCCAAGGATATCCGATTGCCAAACCACACAGCAGTCGTGAGCCATATCGCAGTCGATGTCAGTGCATCTGGTGTCGCGTGCTCGAATCTACGGGGCACGCGACAGCCCCCTTGCAGCTCTGGGCACAGTGCTAACATCTACACGCACAGATTGGCGGCTCCCTCGCAAAGCTCGTGTATTTCTCCCGCGAACATGGCGACGACTCCCTCGGCGGCCGGCTGAATTTCCTCAAGTTCGAGACAGACCGTATAGACACATGCATAGACTTCATGCGCAAGCTGGTCTCTGACCACCGCGACAATGGCACCGCACCTAGCGACATATGTGTCATGGCGACCGGCGGTGGTGCATACAAGTACTACGACAAGATCACAGAAGCGCTGGGTGTTGAGGTTATCCGGGAAGACGAGATGGAGAGTCTGATTACGGGTAAGCAGCGTGTAGCGTGCGGCATGAGTGTCCAGACTGACAACGGCAGGTCTCGACTTCTTCATCAATGAGATCCCCAACGAAGTCTTCACATACAGCGAGGACCAACCCATGGAATTCGTTGCGCACCCGCCCGATCCACCTAATATCTACCCGTACCTGCTCGTCAACATCGGCTCCGGTGTGTCAATGGTCAAGGTGTCAGGGCCGCAGAAGTTCGAGCGCATTGGTGGTACATCACTAGGAGGCGGAACACTATGGGGACTGCTATCCATGTTGACAGGCGCGCGAAGTTTCGATGACATGCTGCGATTGGCCGAGAAGGGCGACAACTCCACCGTGGATCTGCTTGTGGGCGACATCTACGGGCAAGCATACAACAAGATCGGGCTCAAGAGCACACACATTGCATCCTCGTTCGGCAAGGTGTATAAGAAGAAGCGTGCAGCAGAGCGAGACGCAGAAGATGGCTGCAACGGCGACTTCAAGCGTCGGGGGGAGGAAGAGCATGTCGAAGGCTCGTCAGAGCTGCAGCACTCGCCCAGCGGCTTTGCACCTGAGGACATCTCAAGATCACTGCTGTACGCTGTATCCAACAACATTGGTCAGATCGCATATTTGCATGCTGAGAAGCACGGCTTGGAGCGCATCTACTTTGGTGGTTCATTCATTGGTGGGCACGCCCAGACGATGAACACACTGTCCTATGCCATTCGCTTTTGGTCGAAGAGCAGCAAGCAGGCGTACTTCCTGAGACACGAAGGGTACCTTGGTGCCGTCGGAGCATTCTTGAAGAGGCAGCCGAGGAATTGGGGACGGAGAGAGAGTTTCCAGGGCACGAGGCCCGCTGTTTGATATCCCGTTGAAGCGTGCATATAAATTCGGCGTTTTTGTAGGGGTATAATACATCATTGTATGGTGCATTTTGAACCCATTGTATGTCGGCGTCGTTCGATCCCGATTGCTTGCGATGCAGCATGTCAGTGAGCGAGATCTAGTCAACCAGTGGATTTGAGATTCCAGGTTTCATATGATGTCCGCACTGTATCGGCATCGAGTGAGCGAAGCAGTGGTTCGAAGAGCTTCGATAATCTCGAAAGTGCAGCAAGGCTTGAGGCTTGCATTAGTCCGCAGCTGACATGTCAGGTGGTACATGTGCGTCACTGCGGACACAGCGCTGTCAATAAACTTCCCATCGTCCAGCCCCAAATCACTGTTCACTGACAGTATCTCTCATCCGCTGTGGATCCTTCAGTGGCACACATGGATCGTGTTCCCGACACCGAAGGCCCGGCGTGGGAGCGGTGCCAGCGGCTTCTGGTCGATGAGATAGACATGGCTGTAAGCCATAGAGAGACGCAGTCGACCACCGTGCACTGCTAATGGGGCTGCGTAGCATTACCACTGCAAAGATGCAACTGAATTTGCCATCTCGGAATGCGAACTCTCCGATGATGAGCGCAATGCTGCGATAGCCCGAGAAGCACGTGTCGTAGCAACTTTCGATCTTCATTCGAGACATAACATCCACTCGGACATAGAGAATGGTAAAGTGCAACCATTCAATTCACAGGACCGCATTGACATCATACAGAAGCTCTCGCTATGAACGAGCTTGAATGCTCACATGCCGGATGCGAAGGCGTTCAATATCTATCCCAATTTCTCCTCTAGTAAGTCCCTCCCACCCTTGACTGTCGAGCCGCAACTCATCCAACCAGCGCTCACCAAGGTGAAACACACGGTTGCTACCGCTATCACTGTTGCGTCCCGGGTTGCTCGCGTGCATCTGGCGGCGTAGGATTCGGCTGGCCGTCACAGCTGAAGCACCACATGGAAGAACACAAAGACACTCTTCGATGTCCGTACTGTGTCCACAAACGAACAAATGGAGTCATGCTGTGGAGGTATGTAAACTGAGCCTTTGAGATTGGATGTGCAAAGCTGATGCTGCAATAGACATATCATGATTTCCCACCACGCTCAGATTATGAGCGCTGTTTGAAGCAAGCAACCTCCAGTCGACAAAGCGGCTCGGTAGTGTATTGTGACACCCCGCAAGCGCATTCTTTGGTCCGTGTGGCACCCACGAGTGGTCAGTGGAATCACGTTTTGCCGTCCGAGAATGTCACGTCAAACGTTAATGTCATGTTGTAAATGATGTTGTAACTTCATGAACATAAATTCTGTAGCAAATCGAGTTTCCGTATCGCGTGAGTACTTTAGCGCTCAAATATTGATATGTTTAATAGGTACCTTTGCTAGGCTAGTGATTATCTCTTGGAGGGGGGATAAGATGTGCAAAGCACCTATATTATGAGCTTGATCTTTTCCTCAAAAGACCAAGAACACCCACAGTTGCCGCAGTCATTGTGGTACCCAGTAAGATGATAAAGTTGCGCCACTTCCCAGCACCGTAAGTGGGTTGTACCCCCACATCTCCACTCGCCTGAAGCACCGCCGCAGCGATATACCCAGATACAACGCCTACAACTCCTCTGGTAAACAAGAGAATACCAGATACGAGCAACTCCTCAGCCGGACGCTCCGAGTTGTTGACGACAATAGCAGCCATATGGCTCCTCAGAACCATGAAGCTAAACGCGAATGCACCGAACAAGAGGGATACGATGACCATCGTCCAATACGCTTTTCCAAGGCCCCATACGACGAGCACCGCAAAACTGCTGACGAGAGTGCTCAGAAGCATAGGTACAAGAGGACCAATCGCGTCTCTGTTTCCGAAGGCGCTGTCAGTGATATCTCGTTACAGAGAGAAACGATCTACTTACGTCAGTGCTCCGAATAAGATCTGGCCGACAATGCCAGACAACGACAAGTACGTGACTAATAGCGCAGCCTTCTCGGGATCAACACCCATATCGGTTGCGTAACTGGGGAGGTAGTTCGCGGGGAGATTGTTGGCGAGACTCTGGACTGCCATTGAGAACACGAAGAGCCAGAGGCGGGGACTCTTGAAGGGCCGAAGCGTGGACTTGCGTTTGCGATTAGTGGCTTCTGTGAGCGTGGGCGGTGATGGACGACTGCGTATGCACGGTATGCCGACAGAGATCACGATGGCGATGAAGATAGTCCATCCGATGAGCGTTGTGCGTGGCCCGAAGCGCTTCAGAAGATGTGCAAAAATCGGTGACAGGGCAGCTGAGGCGATATTCGCAGAGCCGAAGCTTTATAAGTCAGATCGAGTCAAATCGGAGTTTTGTGTAACCCAGTCGGCGGAAGTAAATGCTGACTCACAAGATGCCGTTTGCGAGACCGCGGCGGGTGAAGAACCATTCATCGACAAAGCTAATGCAAGGCGCGAACAGAAGGCCACTTGAGAAGCCATACATCAGACCTTGAGTCATGATTACCTGGAGAGCCTAACGAGTCGTGAGATAAGTAATCCGTTTCAATCAGTAGGAGCGATATTACGGACTGTGGTAGAGAAGGCGGCGCCTAAAGAAGAGGCCACGACCAACACCATTCCGGCCCACATCATGTACAGCCTACAACGAGGATAGTTGCCTATCAAGTGCAGCAGAAAAGGTGACAGTGACTGTAGGATACCGACAACGAGGAGTCCAATGGATGCAACGAGTTGATTGCCTTTGAACGGAGGGTTTTTGAAATAGTATTCGCGGAAGACGCCCTGAGTGGCTCCGAAACCTTTTCAAGTTCGGTCAGCTATCGACTCTCACACTCATTGTGTGGCAATCACCCCATGTAACCATTGATATGGCTGAGATAGCAGCTAGGCATGTCCAAGCGGCCCTGCCACGATCGCGAGGCGGGAGATTGTCTCCATTGTTGAGTTCCGTCGATCGAGGCAATGAATTGGGTGCGGGAAGTATCGAGGTGCTAACACCTGGAGCCTTCTCGTCGGATGATAGATCTGTTCTAGGAGTCATTCCAATTCACATCTGGGTGTGGAAAACGTCTGTCCTTTCAGACCAAGTGGTGAGCTTGTAAGTCACTCAATGGTCGGAGAAACGCCGAGGATGTAGACGGCAAGTGGCCTTATTTCTAAGCGAGTCATGGATGCACCAATAAGATATCACCCCTGGATGCACCCTGTACCCGTTCACAGGGCTTGGCATAAGCGGGAACCGACTACACGGGCACAAGCGGTAAGCGAAGGCATAGAAAACATCCATACTCGGCCACTGACACTGTAGTGGGCCATCCCTTGATATTTTTTGAGGCGCATTGCAGGATCAGGTCTGCCCTTCACACAAAGACATAGGATATTCATTCGTAGTCTACGAGCATGGACGTGAAGAGCGCTTTGTAGAAAGAACATAGGAATGAGAAGATAGATTGAGGCAAGTTGGCGAGAACAACTCTCAGGATGAGGCACCTGGTTCCCGAGAACTAAAGTATTGTACATTCTAATGGTAGTATCATCATAAACTCTACTCTGGAAGTAGTCAACAAGTCAAGATCTCAGATCCGCTTCTCAGCTCTCGCCTCTTCCAACAGACTCGCCCAGTCCACCATCTGCTTGTCTCCACGTGAAATCACCGGCACCTCCTCCACAAACCCAAGTTCCCATCTAGTCTCCTCCGTTAAGCAAGCCCGCTCGACAGACACACCATCGCACTCTTCGCCATGTATAGCACACGGCTTCGCCCTCTCAGGAGCAACAGAGCGAGCCAGATACCCAACAGCCAGTGCATGGTCACCAAGACCATACAGATACCCGACCGATGATGCGGGTCGAGACGAAATGTCTTCTGCAGGCGAATTAGCTTCATTCCCGGCATTCTCTTTATGGTGATTATGACCCTTGATAGCTCCCAGACGAGCAAGAGCAACATGGGACGAGACGGGCCTCAAGCCCGAGGGCGACGCAGAGCGCGAAGCCAGGCGACTTCCCGGCGCGGACGCAGCGAGACACGAGACGCCGTGGCGGGGCGTGAAAGCCTTCGTCCCGTTGTCGCGCAAGACGGAGAGACTTGTGAGGGACGTTCGGAGGTCCTCGGCGGGTGGCGTGAGGCGTAAGGCGGGTGAGGGCGCGGCGCTGAAGTGCTTCATTGAGTTACTTGACATCTCTTCCTGAGCTCCATCAACTTCAAGCCCGCAGGCATCCATCACTTTCTCCTTTCTCTGCATCTCACTCTCAACACTTGCTTCGAGCGCCCTCACTTCCTTCTCCTCCCTCAGCCCCACGGCACTCGCATCATACACCGGCGCACCCGCGTCCAAAACACCTTGGATCATGATCCCCTTGCGTGTCGAGTAGGGAGTGGGCTCGACCAGATTGCCTGCTGGGTATGCGTACATATAGTGGCCGCGGTAGTAGTACGCGAGGCCGGTTTCGAGCGTATGGACGCCGCGCAGGCCGGAGATGTAAACGTGTGTTTGCAGCGCCTTGCGGCGAGCGAAGGCTTCGGATTGCGCTTTGCGCGACTGAGAGGATGAGGACGAGGACATTTTGGAGGTAGGGCTGGAGGATTGGATAGGAAGCGTAAGCAGACTGAGAGCGTGGAGATAGCAGAAGTGAGTGGCTGAGATGCCGGGCTGTGGATGGAGGCCTGAATGATGGACTAGATGATTCGGTGTTATCAAGGGAGGTAGTGGTGTTGTGTACGGTGTGTGTTTGGCGCTACCGGCGAGGTGAAGACCATATTGCGCTGTTGCCCGGTGGCGCGACCTGCTTTCACCTACGCGTTTTGGTGGTCGGGATGACTCTCGATAGCTCTAAATTGACAAATTTGATGCAATAAAGACAATGCCAGCTTAGAGTATGCGAATTTGTTGTAAATATACTCCAGGAAGTGTCGCAGGCTGCATCGGTAGTAATCTGTACAAACAAAAGAAGTATGATACGTTCCCATAAGAAAAACGGATGGTTTGTGAACGTCAATATTTACGTTTATGTGACGAACCGCGAAGGGATCAGAATCAGTGCAAAAGCATCGGAAGACTTGAATATAGACGTGATACGGAAGTGACTTCTTTGATTGAAAATTACGGAGATATCATGGAAAAACGCTCAAGTCATAGCATCTCGTGCTCAACTTCTACTGACGGCCAGAAGAAGTGCCATCGTTGCCTTCAACGGCAGCCTCAAGACCCTCGTCGTCACCAGGCTCAGTGTAAGTGCCAGACTGCTTGGCAGCACCGCGTGTGCGCTCGTTCATGATGTTGCCCTCGTCGATGGCGTCGCGCTCATCACGCTCTGCGATGTGTTAGACAAAGCTAGTGCAGTGAGGATGTGGGTGTTAGAACGCACCAAGCTGCTTGTCAGAGTCAGCGACCTCGCGGTCGTTGTACTCGGTCCTCTCGACGGGTGCTTCGTCCTTGAGCACGCGGATTTCGCTCTGGCCGGTACTGGTTGGTTGTTAGTTTCAAGTCTTCGAGAAACAAAATGGAAAAATAAAAACAAAGGTTGTGTTGATGGTCAAAGTCATGGAGCTGGGTAGTGGAAGACTGGACATACCGGCTCTCGTAACCTTTCTCTTGCTCGGAACCCATGGTGATGTTGTTCGAAGGTGGATGTGTCGGTGGTTCGGTGATGTTTAATGTAAAGGCGGTGATTAAAGCTGTGGATGGTTTGATGCAGGGCAGCAGAAGACATGAGCCCAGATTAAGTACTGCGACAGTTCACGAAGGTACGTCATGCGTCTCGACTATGGAAGCACCTATGTTGTCAGTGCCTCAGGCCTACCTGTCTTGGTTCCCATGGCGATCCAGATCATGACAACATGATGTGTGGAGAACTGGTGCACCAGACTAACCGTGCAGTATCAGGGACTGCCGCAAGTGGGCAGGCACATGGTGATCTAGCAGATGTGATCGTGAGCTAAAGCGGAAGCTATTTGGTAGACGCGGTGCTATCTTTGTTTTGTGGAGGTTGGTGCTGCGTCATCGACAACGATCGTGTTGCTGCTTTTCGAGAAGATGACAATGCGAACCTGTGGAGAGGCGATATTAGTTCTTCGCAACCGTGTTCATCAATACTCAGCAATCTCAAATCTGCATCTGTCGTCGGTGATGGTCCAAACTCTATTCGACCATGGTTAGATTCGTTGCTGAACTCTTGTCTTTACGGCCCTAGCGCTGTCGGAACGAATAATTTGTGGCAGACGTCAACACGCGACGAGCGAAGGCTAGCGCCAGGGACCCTGTGGGGCACTCAAGATGGGTAATCAGATTGCCGACTTATGCAAGATCGAGATTGTCGATTGCATCGGAGCGTAGGTCGGCAGCCGATGATGCTAGAGAGGTTGAAAGAGCGGTAGGAGGCTGGGATTGACGTTGGTACGACGCGTGAACGCGGTCGCGCGTAAAGTCGTGACGTTAAAAAAACCACTTAGAGTTCCCTTTCGGGACAGCCAACGCTGCATCACGTCGATGACACTCCTTCGACGCCTTCCAGCCTCCAGACACTTAGCAATGCTAGCAGAGGTTTTGTTTTACGTGCAGCTGAGCCTCAAGCCCGCTACGTCGTTCTTATCGTTGAATGGTGTGTGACCTTGGTATTCACGCATGCGCAAACGTACAGTGTATTCAAGTTCAGTGACGCCAGTCAGACCGAAAAGCAGAGATGTCGGCACACACCATTCTGGACTTATCATGAGCAGCGCATCCTGTGCGCACCAAGACCACAGTTGTGGCTATCAGCAATACTCAAAAGGCACTGTTTCGAGCAACAATCGTTAGCATCGAAGTTGCTGCCGCGGGATGTAGATTGGAGGCCAACGAAGAAGCACAGCGATACTTCCATATGTGCAGTCGCGGCGGTTTTCCATGTGTTCCTCAACGTCGGTGTTGATGTTGATGTGGAAGGAATGATTACAAGGTTGCAGGGCGCCTGCAGTTCTTGCAGCCTCGCCTTGGCATCGCCGCGGAAGAGAGCATTGACAACGTCAACTCTGGATCACCTTCCTTCAACATCACACAACAACACCTCACTTTCGACCGCATCTTTCGACAATACACCGTACTTGCACACATATCGCGCGCACACTGTACACAAGCTGTCCACCAAACAACGGCTGCTTTGTGCCTTGTATAGGTCTTTGAACGTTTTGCGCGTCGCAATCCACACAAATCCGCTGCCAAACCTTTGGTGATGGTGTCAGCAGCAGGGACGCCCCAGCCAACGCGACGTGAGCGCCCGCGCCCGCCACCACCGGCGGTGGTTGAAGCAGAGCAACAATGGATCTTCGTTGAAGAGGAGCTGGATCGGGCACCCTCGATCCTGGATGGAATGTCGGCAGAAGAGGAGCGCACATTACGGCGGAAAGGCGTCAACTTCATATTGCAGGTTGGCATGATGCTGAAACTGCCACAAACCACTCTCAGCACAGCTGCTGTGTTCTTCAATCGGTACCTTATGCGGAACAGCCTGAAGGCGAAGCCTGGATACAAGCCACTACACCACTACGTAAGCAATCCTGCCGCAATGCAAGTCTGGAAATATGTCTGACCCTGCTTCAGCAAGTCGCGGCGACTGCACTCTTCCTCGCCACAAAGGTCGAGGAGAACTGCAGAAAGATGAAGGAGCTAGTCGTAGCATGCGTACGAGTCGCACTCAAAGACCCGAACAAACTTGTCGACGAACAAACAAAGGACTTTTGGAAGTGGCGCGATACCATACTCTACAGCGAAGATGTTCTGCTGGAAAGTCTGTGCTTCGACCTGAACGTCGAGTCACCATACAAGACAATGTACGACATGATGAAGTACTACGGCGTTGAGCACAACAAGAAGCTGCGCAACTCCGCCTGGGCATTCTTGGCCGACTCAGCACTTACGCAGATGTGTCTGCTGTTCGACTCGCGGACCATTGCTGCCGCATCTCTGTACTGCGGCGCGCGCATGGCTGAAGTCGTCCTGGACGAAGACGATGGCAAGCCATGGTGGGAGATTCAGCACGTCAAACTCCGCGACATTCGGCGAGCCTGCAATCTTATGGCCGATATCTACGAGCGAACACCAGATAAGGATGAGGAGACGAACAAGTACTCTGGGCTTAGGACTCCTGACGACGGCCTCGACTTCGGGGACACGCCACAGAGCATGGAAGGTGTCCAGATGACTGGGCAAGATTCGAGTCAGAACCAGCCCACAAACGGCAACGTGACTGAAAGAGGCAGCGAAGAGGGTGAGTTGGACGGCTAGGTGGAGCCTACAAGCACCTCTGAGAGCACCCTGGCTCGACACCTGTTCTTTTTGAGGTGGCAGCTTCAAGAGTTTGTCCAAGTGCTGGCGAGACATTGTGTCACTTTTGGTGTACCTCGACTAATAGACCAGACCGCGTCGCTCCCATCGTAGTGGTGGATCCCATTGCTCTTCCAGTACCTACTGCGTCAAGTCGTTCCGAGGAGTAGCGATGTTATTGATTTTGGATTACGTGGCTGGCGTTAGGCGAATGCGCATAAAGATACCCTTGGGCTGAGAGGGTTCAGGCCACTCATATTGATTTATCATTTCCATCGCATACACGCATACGTTCCGAGGATGGCTTTGCTTCGTTGTCGTCGCTGTGAGCAACTGAGCAACTTCTGGTCATGTCTCAAGATCATGCCGTATCCACCGTATCAGGCAGCCAATCACAGTCACTAAATCGCGCAGCCTCGGCATAGCTTTCACACGCCGCGTGTTTCACTGACTCTCGACGTCAATATCTGCGCTACTTTGCCAGCAGCCTCTTCTTTGTTTTTGCGTCTGTGCGTTCTCCTTTTCATTCTGAGCGATTGTAGAAATTCGTTTGCGACTTCATCACAGCAGCTCCAACTTCACGAAAACCAAAGAACTTGTACCTCCGCGGACTGATCGCACCAAGTCGCCACCATGGACGCCACGCCCTCAGCGATGCTGAAGCTCCTTGTGCCTAAGGTACCGTTCTTGCTCAAGACGGCACTCTTGCACACCATTGGCCAATCGTCCACATCTTCGAAATGGGATCTCCGGACGACAATCACAATCAGCATTCTACGGGATATGATTGGACCCAACTCAGAGCCAACACCGATTTCGAAAATTCAGGGATTAACAACCAAGGATCCAGGTATCAAAGGAAACGTATGGGTCAGCAAAGTCAAGCTTGATGTACCAGAGGAAGACGATGTGCGCCAGCTGTTGTTCAAGGCGATCGAAGACATGGGAACGGGCGAAGAGCAATGGACTAAGCCAGACAGCCGACCGTTGGAGGCAGAATGGAACGGTTACCGTGCGCAAGCCTCGGGTTCAAAAGCATCCCAGTCCACAGAACGGGACGAAAAGGCCGAATACGCAAACTTGATGAAAGAAGTTACGTCCAAAGTCACTATGCTTTACTTCCACGGTGGCGCCATGTACCTCCTGGACCCTGCGACGTACCGCCCAACGACCTCGCGCCTGGCAAAGGACACTGGCGGTCGCGTGTTCAATGTCAGATACAGACTGGCGCCATCAAACCCCTTTCCCGCCGCACTGCTGGACTGCTTCACCGCGTATCTATCTCTCCTGTACCCACCGCCCGGCGCGCCCCACGACGCCGTACCAGCAAACGAGATCGTCTTCGGCGGCGACAGCGCAGGAGGAACATGCTGCACCGCATTGCTGCAACTCCTACTGCACCTGCACCGCTCGAACCCCGACCCCAGCGCCCTCCCCACCGTCAAATTCCACGGCAAAGTCGTCGACATCCCTCTCCCGGCCGGCCTCGCACTGACGTCCCCCTGGCTCGACATCACCCGCGGTCTGCCCTCCATCGAAGGACTCGTGCAGTACGACTACCTCCCACCGCCCTCGCAGACCGAGAAGCGCGAGTTCCCCGCGTGCCCCATGTGGCCCGCCTCACCTCCCCGCGCAGACTTGTACTGCGAGGCCAGCGCGCTGCTGCACCCGCTTGTGTCGCCGCTCGCAGCCACGTCGTGGGAGGGCGCGCCGCCGCTGTTTTTCAGCGTAGGGCAGGAGATGCTGCGCGATGAGGACGCGGTGCTTGCGCAGCGCGCGGCGGCGCAGGGTGTGAAAGTCGTGTGGCGCGAGTTCGAGGCCATGCCGCACTGCTTCGCAATGCTGTTGGAGAGCAACCCGGGCGCGCCGGTGCATCACGCCGAGTTTGCCAAGTTTTGCAAGGCGGTTGTTGAGGCCAAGGGAGGCGTGGAGACGAGTGGCGAGTTCGTCAAGGCGAAGACGTTGGAGAGGAGTCAGGTGGATGTCAAGAGTGGACTGACGGAGTTGACGGATGCCGAAGCGCTGGATTACATGAAGAAGGGACAGGAGAGGATTGAGAACAAGTTCAGGAGGGGCCAGGATCCGGCTGCTGAGAGGCCGATGTTGTAATTTGGATGGTTAGGAGATAAGGCTTGTAGGTACATATATACCCGGCGATTGTAGATTTGGTGTTTTTAGATTAATGGATTCCGTACATATGCTATAAATTTGTGGCACTCGTCATCTCAAGACCTTTGCTGAGTGTCCATTTGCAGGTTTCGTCACACAATCAACGACTTAAGTCTGTCCGAAACGAAGTCGATGCCACAATCAACAGGCTTGTTTGTGGGAACAGCATGGCTTCGTCAGCAGTATTACTGATATGGATGGAGCGCCCGAGCGCCTCACTTATTTTGACCGGCACGAAGAGATGAGAGTGGTGATCAGGCTGTAGTGCGTTGGCAGTTGTGGTTATTGAGATTTGCGCCACTTTCCAGCGCTGTGGTAGGGCTGTATGTTCAGGTTTCCACTTCCCTTGGAGCGCCGCGGTAGCGATGTATTCAAACACAAGGCCAGAGTATCGCTGAGAATGATGGTCCCGACTCTAAATACGACATTTCACTCCTGAGGGAACAGATGCCTCAAAATCAACCCATACGCCTCCGCACCCTGCACCAGTTCCTCCCGCGCCAACTGCTCTTCGGGCGTATGCGCAACCTCAATCGTACCAGCGCCAAACAAATACTTCTGTTCCACATTCGGTAGCAGCGGGATATCCGTTCCGTAGAACACAGGCGCCTCCTGCAATCCCGGCACACCTGTGTCCAAGATCTGGGCTGGATAAAACGCCTCGCTGAACGTGGCATCAAACATACCGCCCTGCTCTACGAACTCGGATATGACAGGCGAAATCACGCCGGCGATCATGTCGCGGACGGCCTCCACAGAGCCGTTTTCGCTGCGCGCAATCCGGATCGAGACGCCTGCTGTGGCGTTAGGCGCGACGACGTTGTTAGCGAGGCCGCCGCGGATCGCTCCAACGTTTAAAGTGGAAGGACCGAGGAGGTCACTGCGAGGTAGTGCCGGCTCGAGAGTGTTCATGAGTACAATCGCCTTGGACAGGTAGTTGATCGCGCTCAGTCCGAGCTGCGGGTACGCTGAGTGCGCTGAGCGGCCGGTTACGTTGAGTGTTAGACCCAGCGTGCCCTTGTGTCCGGTTGCCAGCTTTCCTTCGGTGGGTTCGCCAAAGATGCCTGCGCGGAATGTAGCGTTGGAGGCGTATTCTGCAAAGGCTCGCATGCCGTCGCCGCCGGTTTCTTCACCAACGACGAATAGCAGACCCACTGATGGGGTTTCGTCGCGAGATGCCAGGAACTTCTCAGTTGCGATGATCATGGGTGCGATTTGGCCTTTGGCGTCGACGCTTCCTCGGCCAAAGTGATAGGTGGTGCCATTCTCTTCACGGATTTCGAACGGAATGAACGGCGGGACCTGTCATATATCAACATGCGCCGATGCTCCTAGAGCTGGAAATAAGCTCACGGTATCAATGTGGCTGGTGACCAAGACTTCTGGCCAACTGCCATTGTCTTTGATAGCTTGGGGGTAGGCGAATACGTTAAAGCGACCTTCAGCGCCTGCAGTCACTGGGACTTTCTCTACGTAGTAACCTTTCCCTCCCAGGTACTCTTCGAGCCACTCAGCACACTCAATCTCGTCGTCGGAGATGGATGGAATGTTAACAAGATCCTCATGAAGCTGGTAGAGAGCATCCGTCTCCTCGGTCGTCAAAGGTTCTGACGAGGAAGTCGGCGTCGAGACTGCGGCCGAAGAGGCCACTGTAATAGCGAACGAAGCTATCCCACTGGCAGAAGCTGTTTCTGTGACAGATGCTTCGGTGCTGCTAGTCACACAGTATCTATACCGTATTAGCTGGTGACATGAAGGTATCAGGTATCACACTCACTCGACTCCCGCGTGAAAGTGGCAGTTTCCTTCGGGCAAAGCCGAGCCTACCGCGCTGGCTTGCGCACTCGACTTCTGAACAGACGCAGAGCTTGCCACCTGCGGTGCTGCATAAGTTAGAGGTACAGCGAGAAGCCCAATGATAAAGGTCAATCTTGTCATGGTGATCAGACTGGATGTCACTTCCGAGAGGCGTTCAAGGCCAGAGTCCCAAGCGGTGATAGACTACTTATAAACTTCGCCGCGCTTACTTCGCTTGGACGTCGACCTGACATTCAAAACTATCTTGGAACAGTCGTCATATTGGAGGTTGCATGCTGCAATAGCGTGGGATTTGCATGCAAGCGAAGAATCGATGGAGCTTGGCTGCGTTACCGGTACTTTGTCCAGTCTTGGAAGAAACGACCACGATCCCTCTATCATCGCTGGGGAAACAACAACATCGATTTCATCTCATACCTCAGAGCCGACGCCGTTCATATTTCCCTCCAGTCGTATATTCAGTAAACTTGGATTCTTGGGATTGTAACATGTTCACAACATACCTAGGTAGCGGTACACCAAGACCGCCAAGTACTTACTATCGTGAACATCGGCGCGCCGTTGACGGAAAGCGGTGCAAAAGTGGGAGGCGGGTATAGGTCGGAAGTTCAGTGATGACGAAGGCGGGGTTGGAGATGGTGATAAGAAGGGGCTTGGCTGCCAAGGCAAGGTCCACCTCGTGTAAGAAGGTGCAAGGATCGAGTATGAATCAAGATTGACTTTACGTTCCATGTATGCTACAATAACATTGTGCTGTAAAGCAGTGGTGCAGCTTCATGTTGAGAACGTGTGAAAGTGCACTAGTACATCTCACTCCTCCTCGCTTTCGTCCCCGTCACGTATCATTTCACACCCACAGTCCCACAGATGGCCCGCAACTTCGCCGGGATACTTCTCCCTGTATCTCAGCATCCACACCTCCTCCCTTCTCAACTCTTCCAGCCCTTCAACAGTGTCGCTGATCCTCAACCGCCTCTCGTTACCTAGCCACGGAAAAGAAGGATGCTGGTGATGAAACGCTGTATACATCGCGTCATACCGCCTTCTCCTCGCTACGTCAGAAGGTGCGACTTGGTGTCCGCGCCCGGTCGCGCGGTCGAGGTCATTTTCAAAGTCGCCTCCTCGGCCGTGCACGCCGGGTTTGAGAAATGGTTGCTCTGTATCTGCCTCCAACAGTGGCTCTTCTGCGTATATCCTTCTTGCGGTGCTGGAGGAAAAGCTCGAGGTAGTCAAAGTATTGCGTGGGATGGATGTGAAGCTTCCCGCTTCACGGAGCTTTTCTATATACGTCCTCCCGCCATCGAGGCTCTCGAGAGTTGGAGGGTGACGCTTTTGCCCGGTTTTTGGGTCCTTGAGAAACGCATAGGTGTCTAAGGGTACGTGGGTCACGATGATGGCGTGGTCTGAGTTGCAGACGACGCAAGACGGGTCGGGATCGCCCACCGGGCCGAGGTTGGTTGCTTCTTGTTCTTCGTGAAGCTGGGGGCTTTCTGCTGGTACTGATGAAGGGATGGTAAGAGGAACAGCGGTTCGGTCTTGGCTTACTTGCTCTACTGGAACGAGCGGGGCAGAAGACGTAGCTTTTATGACTTGCGTCTCGGTGACTAGAGTAAAGCTCATTTGTGGCGGCTTCGGAGGAGGAGTTGAGGTGACCCGCGTTTTCTTCGCGGGCGTTTGTGCAGCATCTGCTGGTGCATCTGTGCTGTCATATTTGCGCTTGTTGGTCTTCTGCACCACTCCGGGTTGGACTTGTGGATCGTGCAGTGTCTTCGTTCGTACCGTGACTGGCTTGAGTGCAGTCTGCTCTTCTGGTGAAGATGCTGGTGGTGTCGCTTGCTGAACGAGCGCTGGCTTTTGTCCAGACTTGTTGTTTTTTGTCGGAAAGGAGACAATCGACTGAGCAATCACCTTGCCGTCAGTAGGCTTCGTTGCTTTTTTTGGAGCGGGCTTTCGCCCTAGTGCCTCTTTCTTTGCCCTGCTGCATTTTGCTTTTTGGGCTGTAGCCTTGAGCCCGAGTGCCTCGATGATGTCCTCCTTTTTGATTGCTAATCTGTCGTCAATCTCAGTTTTTAAGTTCAAGAGTGTTAAACTTACAAGGCAGTGTTGCATTGGGGTGTGGACCTAAGGCTAGTGTTTCTACCCTTTCGATGAACTGAGCAAGATCGCTTCTGGAAGCTTTCCTCAACTTCGAAGCTTGGCTATAGGCAATGTCTTTGGCGATATTGAACAAAGCGTCTTTGCTCTTGATCGCAAGCTCACTAGCGGATCGCGCATGCAAGCGCTTCTGTCTGAGCCTGAAGAACGGAACGCGAAGCCCATACTCTTCGAAATATTGAGGGGTCATCTTCTTGGGTGCGCCTGAGTTATGTGTAGACGCCAGATTACGGCTTTGGGGATCGGAAGAAGAAGAGAAGGAAGGACTGGAGTGTACAGCGCGTGACTGCTGGTGCGTTTGGAGGCGGGAGTTGCTTGTTTGGGACGGCATTGTTGCGAAGAGTGAACGTGACAGTGTGGTGCGAAACAAGAATATTCGAGCAAAAGAAAGACATTGTGCTGATATATCGTATGGTGTTGGCGAATAATTCGCAGTCCCTGAACCGTAATTCGCACAATAGCTGAACTGCAAGTGAAGAGAGGACTCACCGTTGAACTTACATTACGACTGGCCTCTAGCGCAGGGCTTCTAAGGGTCTTCATGAGGGTCTTCGTCTCGAGCCCGTCAAGTGTCACGACAACATCCATGGACAGCGGTCAGACTGTCGTTATTGCCTAAGACTTGCTGTTTCTCTGTGCTGTCAGTCGGTCCACAGTTGTCTTGTGCCACGGAACAGCAGATGTGAGCACGCTTGATCTGTTGTTCATGCAGGACCGTCTCCATGTCTTTTGAACAGAACAACGATGATTCCAGGGTCCCGTGAAACTGTGTCCATCTCTTGCGGTTATTTAAAATTGCATCGTGTACAGGGTGCATGTCAGTACATGCAGCCTGAAAATCAGAATGCTAATACCACAGGATTGCATCTTGTGCACGAGGTGTGCCAAACGGCTCTGAATACAATGAACGTTGTGAGTTCTGAATCGCATGAAAGTGAGTCCAAGGCAATATTGTCGCTATCTGTGCTCGCGTAGCAGAGACGAAGTTGGAAATAGGTTCCGTGCCACGTGAGGCCCCGTCAAGCGCCGACTGCGGAAGAGCCGAGGCACGGCTAGGATGCCGCCTCCAGCTTTCGGTCATCGTCTCGCGGCTCTCTGTCGTTCATCTATCCCTCAAAGCTGCGCATGACGGTGGTGCAGCGTAACAGGTAGCCAACATGGTCCGCGAGGACCTCATAACGTCGGCGGTGTCCTGTACGTTTTCTTGTGTATGGCACGATGAATCGACGCTGATATGTCATAGTTCTTCAGGACCCGTCAGTAGCCAACGCACCGGTCGAGAAGCGCATTGCCTTCCTGCAGTCGAAGAACCTCACACAAGAAGAGATCGACGTCTCGCTCGCGCGTGCCGCATCAGACGACCCCAGCCAGCCAGCCTCGCCGGCACCACAGTACTCGTCACCACCCAGCAATGCATATCGCCCACCACCGGCAGCCCCAGCATATGGCGGAGGCTACCCTCCACAGTACTGGCCGCAGCAGGCACCGCCCGAGTAAGCAGCGGGATCTCCAAGCACCCGAAACCCCCGACTAACAACACTGTAGGCCGCCCAAGCGTGACTGGCGCGACTACTTCATCATGGCGACCGTCATGGGCGGCGTGGGCTACGGCCTCTACTTCACAGCAAAGCGCTACATCCTCCCCGTAATCTCCCCTCCCACAGCACCCCAGCTCGAACAAGACAAAGCCTCCATCGACGAGTCCTTCGAGCGTGCCTTCGACCTGCTCGAGCAGCTCAACACCGACACGCAAGCCCTGAAAGAGAGCGAAGAAGCGCGGACGTCGCGCCTGGACAACGCACTAGGCGAAGTTGAATCGGTGCTCGCCTCGCTGAAAGAAAGCAGCAAGCGCCAAGGCGACGACAACCGGCGCATCGAAGACGACGTGCGCGGGCTGCGCGACCTGATCCCCAAGGCTCTCGACGCGCAGAAAGAAGCAAACGACACGCGCCTCAAGGAGCTCAGCACCGAGCTGAAGAGCCTCAAGACGCTCGTCGGGAACCGCATGAGCGCGCCCGCGCCCGCCCGCCCCGCCCAGCATCGACCCCGTACTACGGTGCACAGAACCAGACTCAGAGCCAGACGCCCACCCCGGCCCCGACAAACGGGACAAGCACACCCGCCCCGCTGCACCCACCGAGCAACCCAACGGCGCCCCCAACGGCTCAACAAGCACCGAGACCCCCGCCCCCGCCATGCCCGGCGGCGCAAGCACCGGCGCGGCCAACGGCACCGCCTCAGCGGCCGCAGCAGAGAAGCCCGTACAATCCTGGCGCGGAACACAAGGGCGCGCCGCGATCCCTGCGTGGCAGCTGGCGGCCAAGAAGAGCGAGGAGAGCAAGAAGGACACGAGCGCGAGCGGGACTGTCGAGGCGAGCAGCTCGTAGGACGACGTTGGGCGGGGTGGCGAGCCTGTGGTGCTTTTGAGCGAGAGACATGGGTGGTAGGATCCCCTGGACTGGGGGGAGAGGATGGATTGCGTGGCGCCGTTGGTGTGGGACTGGGATGGCCTGCGGACAAGGGAGAGGTTGTGAGCTGTGGTTGAGTTTTGGCATCGTGGCGTTGGGTGTGTGTGTATCATTACTGCTGTGCTGTGACTAGCGTTGCTATGCTATGCCGTGTTATTACTGCTCATCTCTCATCGCGCCCATCGTCGCCATCCCCGCTGCTTTGCATCTTATCTCCTCACACTGGGCGCTCGATTGCTACCGCCAAAAAGCACACATTTCCTAACTTGCCTCCTCTTTAACCCGCCCCCTCCGCCTAACCCTCTCCCTCTCCCTCTCGCGCTCGCTATCAACGCCCGTGCCGAGCCCGCTATCCGTGAAGCCAACCTGAGAATCGCGAGATCCGGGGAGCGCGTACTCTCGTACGAAGTCGTCGTCCTCGTCGTCTGCCTCGGCGTCATCTCGTGGGGGGATATCATGCAGCATCTGCTCTTGCTCTTCTGCCTTCGGTTTACCCTCGGGGGAGGAGTAGCGCAGCGGTGCCTGGGACGGGAGCGTGGGGAAAGTGCGGTCTGTATCGCTGAATGTGGGCTCGTCATCGGACTCGGTCTTGATCTTCCTCAGCTGCGTGCTTTGTTGTGCAGCCTCCCTCAGCTCCTCCTCCTCCGATGAAGACGAGCTGAACAGCATTGTGATCACCCCCCACGTTAACAGCAGCACACCCATCTCTGTTGCCCAGAACAGCCCGACAAACACCATTGCGCTCGCGACCCGATGTGTGTACATCGCCCACCGCAGTCCCTCCAGTCTCGCGACGACATGCACTTTCACGCCGTACACTTCCAGCGGCGTCCTGCTGCGCAGCTCAAGGCGTAGAGACGACGGCGCAGCGTCGCGGAAGTACGCCGACTCCAGCATACTGATCTGCAGAGTCTCACTCTCGGTGCCGAAGCCCGTGAGATAGAGGGGTAGGCGGAGGAGGCGGTGCAGATGCTCTATGGGCCAGGAACGGTAAGTGAGGATAGCGGGACGGCGGGAGTTTGCGAGGGCCTGTGTTTGCGTGGGCGCGTCGGCCTTGTTGCTGGGTGCTGTGTCGTCGTCCCAGCCGAGCATGTTCTTGATGCTGTTCGACGATGTAGGAGATCGCAGAGACAGGTCGAGCATCCAGTTCCCCGCATTGAGATTTGTGCGTGACCGTGGCACGCGCATCTCCACGCTGATATCGTACTTCTGGCGCGTCACCAGGCCGTGTATGGGAGCGATACCGTGCGGCCATTTCTGTGATTCCTGGCCGAACCGTCGATCCGAGTTGGGGACCAGGATGCCCGGCGCGGTGCCATGGTCGAATTGGAGGTATACGGGCACGGAGATGCCGCGAATGGGGATGTACGAGTAGTAGAACGACGTGTATGCGATGACGGCCAAGACGAAGAGGGCAGTCGAGGCTATGAGGAGTAGAAGCGTGCGCAAGTATGTTCGGAGGAGTGGTGGGGAGGTTGCGACGCGTAGAGGGAAGAGAAGCGTATCCTGCGGCCGTTAGCACTCGAGGCTCATCTGCGCGCGCATTGCTCCGACAGCAATTCGAATAGTACAAGACCGACTTACTCTAGCCGTCTGGACCAGCGATCGTTGCTCGTCGAACTCCTCTTGCGAGTCGTCCATAGCGTAAGGTGTATTGCCAGGACGTCGCGGAATCAAAATCATGTGAATGTGACGTCGTCAGTGTTCGCCCTCGGAAGCACAGGGCATACGCTAATGCAGGCGCCTTCTCCAGGCTTCACCACATGTTGCGCCATCTGCAGCCCTGCAGGGGCGAGAACGGCAGGCTTGTGCATCTGCTGATCATTTCGATCTGAGACAACCAGGGACCGCGTGGCGCCGGATCATCATTCGCATGGTGTTTCACAAGGGTCCAAGAATCAATGTGCGGAACGAGTTTCTTTTGCTACAGAAAGACACGATCATTGGCGAATGATCCTACACGAAAGGCAGCAACCCTCAGTCAGCCTGAACTCCAGAAGAAGGAAAGCCCGAGCAACCTACGACCTGACGCCTGGAAGTGATTCCTTAACCTCTAATTCCACAGCCTACCCGGCCGCAGATCTGAACGCCAGAGGAAGCAGAACCCGTCAGATCGTCGAAAACATGTGGTATCATCCAGAACATATTGTCTATCTCGAGAGATGACGAAGAGATGTACGGAAAACAAAATGACTGTAGAGAACGGACGCCTGAAACTGAAGGCTACATGGAAGGAAATGAGATGAAATCAACCAACTCGCTGCAACAATGAAACGACCTCTTCCAACTTTTGATCGAGACTGTCTAGGGTAGACAGTGCCGATGAACTTTTGGTAGATATGCAAATGCATCGGTCCCTGGTGACAACAAAGCCGGAGTAGCAGAAACTCAAACAGTCGTGGGCATCGTAACGTCGTTAGGGCGTCTTCCAGTAGACGCCCACACATCCTCCGTAGATCCTCATCCTTTCTCTGGTTTCTCTACGGTTCATGTTGGGTGTAATTAGATTACGTAGGTGGTGTAAACACCTAAGAAAAGGTACCCATCCTTGGCGGTGGGCGACGGGGCGCAGCCATCGAGCCCTGCGTCTTGTTGATGAGCGGCGAGCTCTGCGGAACGGGAGCCATCGGAGACTTTGCCATCCTGTTCGATCTGGATCGTTTGCGAAGGGGTGTGATAAGAGCATCAGCAGACTTGCCAGACCGGACGGGACGATTGACAGCGTTACGAGCTGTAGGGTCTGAAGGCAGCGAGGCGACATCGCGATACCGGTTCTGGTTGTTGCGGAACGCAGTTACAACTCCGCGGTCGAAATGCTCAAGCATGACATCTGATTTGGTCCTCTTGCGGTTGCCAGGAGTCTCCTCAATTGGGGTTGCCTCGACAGATCTTCCGCCGTTGGTCTGGGAGGCACCAGGTGTTGTTGGGGCGTCCGTCTCCTCGCCCTCGTCTTCCATGTCGCTGTTGTCAGACTCATCGCCAAAGTCCATGAAGTCGTCAATCTTAAGATCGTCCTCATAATCTTCAGACTCAAAATCTTCGTCATCGTAAGCATCGAAGTTTCCGTTTGCACCGAGGCTGACAAAGGGGTAAAAGGCCTCGGGAGGGCCAACGTTATCGTTGCTGAAGTAGAAGTCACCGTTGCTAGGAGCGGATCCAAAGATTCCTGTGAGCATGATGTCGGTGGTGCTGAGCGCGTTGTTCATAGCCTCGGCTTCGCTGTCAGAGACGTTGGCAAACTGGGCGAGCGAAGCTCGAGGGCTGTTGTTGGCAGTGCTGCTCGTGCTGCTGTGGGTGCCATTGATAGGGATCCACGGGATCTGCTGAACGCGTGGGCGATAGAAAGTAACTGTCTTTGTAGCCCTGTTGGTAATGGCTATTGCTGCGTTCGACTCCTTATGGACAAAGACGCCTCGCATCGGAGGGATTTGACGACCTGTGGGTCTGTTGCTTCGTGCAAATGGCTTGGGTGTACCTGCTCTGGAGCCTGGAGCCGACTGTGGTTGCTGTAGCACAGACTTCTTTGACAGCGGGGTCCGCGGAGGGACGTCTGAGCCAAAATCTTCTTCGTCAGTGGTGTCGCCCTCGTCGGCTGCGGTGTTTTGTTAGTAACGGAGATAAATCTGATGCAGGTCAATATCATACTTTCATAGCCGCTGGAGCCGGCGGAAGACTCGTCATCAGAGTCATCCGCCTGCATGATGCGTCCTTCATCGTGATTGAAGTCCCAGTAAGAAGCATCAGACATGGGAGAGCCTACGTCTTCGCCTTCGTCGTCGTTCTCAGCCTCCATCAGCTGTGTCACAATAGGTGGCAGTTTATCCTGTTCAAGGAATAGATCAGGAAACATGCTGCTGTCGAGCTCTGAAGACTCGGATTCGGAATCCTCTGATACTTGAACCTCGTCATCGAAGCGCACGCGCTTCGTTGAGCTGTCTGAGTACTTCCTCTTGGCAGCTGGGTCAGGGGATGCAGGTACTGCCTCTGGTTCAAAGAACTGAGCAAACCCGTAATCACCCAGACCGGTCATGAAGGACTCGCTGAGAGGTGCAGCGAAGATGTCATCGCTAGCAGAGCTCTCAAGGCTGAGTCGGCGAGCATCACGGAACTGATTGAGGAGAAGCGTTGCCTGTTGCTCCTGCTCTTGTGCAATAAAGCTCTCCTCTTGCTGTTCCATAGTGTCCATATCGAAGTCATCGTCATCAGGAATCAAGTTGACTCCACTGTAATCTTCATCATCGCTGTCAATAGCGTGTTCATGTGTGTCACTCTGGTAGGTTAGGATCGGCTTGTGGCCCACATTGCTGAGCTTTCTTGCCATCTTACGCCTGGGAAATACTTCTTGGTCGGTTATTTCATCTCCGAAGAGAACCGACGTGCTTGAGAGATTGCTGAAGGTACGTTTCTTATTTTGCATCAACAGCTGATTCACGGGGTGCTTGCTGCGCTTGAGTCCGCTGCCGTTCGAGAATGTCTCGTCGTCCCTGTCGGTCTCGTCGTCGTCGACAGGCTCGACGCGAATGGCGGGGCCTTTGCCCTTGCCCTTTCCTTTGCCGCGTCCGCGGTACGCTGAGAGTGGGATATCGTCGTCGGTCTCGTCGTCGTCTTGGAGAGTGGCACTGTCGTCCTCTTCGTCGTCTTCTGAAGCTTCTTCCGTAGTGGCTTGCCCGTCACCGCGTCCTTCAGTGGTGTGGAGACTCTTTGGGGCAGCATCCGAGCTCGAGGTTCGCTGCGTGTTGTACTGGGATTGCGTGGCAGTGTCGGGCACGAGCTTGTGGTTCTGGAGATGCTTTCCACCAAGCTCGCCGGAGATGGTTCGAGGATTTGCAGTGTGTGCCATTGTGATGTAACAATCTTATCGATAGGTGTTGTTCGAGGGAGGTGAAAGAAGGGTCCAACTATGGGTGGAAGTGTCGGATGAGGTGGGGTAGAAGTAGGCCGGTAGGAACTAAGAGGCAGAGCGTGTGACGGCGTCGAGTATGTTGTAGCAGGGTGCAAGGCTCTTCAACTATGTAGAGTCTTTGCGGGTTCGTCGATGTTCGAGGGTTGAGCCGGCAGAACTGACAGATGCGGTGTATGTTCAGTGCAGGCCGGACGAATAGCAATGGATTGAGACGGCTGCAAGCAGTTCGTGCTTCACGCAGTCGCGAGTTGTATCGTTCGTTGAGGTTGAAGTATCCTGAGCTGGCTGAAGGGTCCGCAAACTTTCACGGACCCTCCAGGAGTTTAGCACTCAGCGATTGCCTGCGGCATTGTCTCGACGAAGATAGGTATGAATGTAGTGTTAAAGAGGTGTCTTTGGAGTTATCCTGTACGACTTTGGGTGTAGGTGGGGAGAGAAGGGCGGGCAAAAGCAGACGACATTTTTTGGACGGAGCCTGCTAGCGCCAAGCAGCTAGCGGTGAGGAACGACCGGGGGGTCCAACAGTCTGGTCGGGAGAGAGCGACCGATCCAAATGTGATGACTCCCCTGTGCATCACGCCGCAGCAAGAGTCATAAAGCGGGCTTGAATAAGAACATCGCGCTCACTGGTTAGTAGGCATTGGCAACCGTTCTGTCGGAGTCACCCTATCGACTCGAGCATCACGGACTCCGTTGCATCGTGAACGAGGCGCTGCGCAGCTCGTGTGCCCATCGCAGGAATGCCCCACAGCAGCCAAACCTTGAACTGCAGAAAACACGCAGCGATGAGGCAACGGGGGCTAGAAAAAAGTATCAGGTTGGGAATAACGACCTTCCATTGGCCAGTGTAGAGACACGAAGCCGGCAACAAGCATCCTTGCAGCGAACAGCAGCCCGCGTAAATTGCCTTGCTGACCTGCTGCACGATGCACTCCGTCAGCGTCTCTGCATTCGTCGCATCTGAACGACCTCAATATCTCTGCGACGGCGATCAAGCTGTTTATCCGTCTTGCGCGAGCACCGCATCGATGATCAACCCCTCCGGGTGCCCTTGACGTCGACGTTCTGCCCCTCCACCTAGCTAAATCGATACGCACTGGGCTGTTGGCGCCGCGTGGAAAAGGCGGTCTGCAGTGAAAACGAAGCCACTGCAAAAGGTAGCGGGCCGCCGTGCTGCTGTGTGACGAAAGGATCCAGACCTTGCTTAGTTGATCCCCTTCACAATCGACTACCCCAGGTGATGTGTACAACATGCGTGCTTAGGCACGACACTATGAACAATCTTCTTGAAGCTGTACCGTGGCCGAGATCATGTACGTACGTAAAGCAAGATCTTCCTTAAAGAAAATTTCCTCGGAGTAGCAATGAGGCTGAGGTCTTGCCCTTTCAAGCCGCTGAATGCAGCCGTTGGTGGATCTCTGAAAAAGTGGTCCTCGCAATTATGATTCGATTGCTCTCCCGAGTCCACTCCTGATCTCCGCGCGACCTGCATACATCTCCCTTCTCATTGGCCGATAGATTTTCCTACACATCTGGGGCAAGCATCCCTATTCGTTATCTGTGCATCACACCTAGCATTTGCCGCGAACGACCGGGATATCTATACAGAATGCGCAGTCTAGTGGCCACGACTTTACGCTTCTTCTGCACGATGATGCTGGAATAGCAACATCAGTAGAAGATTCAACGTCGCGCAAGCACGGTGGTCTGGGTAATTGACAGGTGTCGTGATGCAAGTGGGGAAAAGCATGCGCGTAAACGCCATCAGGGACTTCAAGATGCACTTGATTTCGGGATAACGTCTTAGCAAGATCACCACGTGTACTTGCCAGCAAGAAAAAAGTTAAAGAAGGAAGGTGGTCAAATGCCTAGTTACGGGCGTTACGCAATTGGTACGTTCAACTTCGGTGCGCTACGTGCAAGATGCCGTTACAGACCGTGCTCTGCGGCTTCGGACTGACCAATGGCAGAGCGAACATTGGGAGCCTCAAGCTCGGCGAGCTTTGCGAGGCTGCCTAGATCACGGATGATGTCCTCGTAGTCGCTGCCTAGACAGTACAGGAGACGAGCCGCCCATTGAAGCGTGTCGCGCGCTTGATCACGCGCACTCACTGTCGTGTCTTTTCCTTCTTGACCCCACTGCTCCACTTCGCTTTGAACCTTGCGTAAAACTGCCCAGATCGTCTGTCGATTTGGAAGAATTCGGCCGTGTAAAACGAGCTTTGCACCCGAAGCTTGGTCGATCTCTATGTTGTCAGGGAGGGCTTCGGCTTCTTCTCTTCTGCCATAACGATACTGAGGCATGGTCGGCACTCCTCCAGGGGCTCTGAATGGCTGATACTCTCTTCCAGGTCTGTAGCACCAGTGCTCTACGAGCTCTCTACCTTTTACGCTATCGTATCGGTCGAGTACCCCACCCAATATCTGATTGAAATTCTCGGTTGGGAGTTGGATGCTTTGACGAGAGGAAAAGTTCATAAATTGCGAACAGTACGCTTTCCATGTCTCATCGACGGTAGAGAGTATGGCAAGTGTGCAGTTCAGCTCATTGCGAATGGTTCCCAAGATAAGTGCCTCCCAAGTGAAGAGCATGGCAGAGAAGGCCGTCTTCGCTGCGGCGGCTTCCGTCTCAGTACCTCCAGCAGTACGCAGGAGTTCTGCAGCGAACGTGGTTAGAATGCTCGGTCGTGGCGTCCAGGTTTTCAACTTCAGAGCGTGCTGCTGCATGCTGCGAATAGCTTCCCATCGATGAAGTCTCACTTGGCTGCGGAACAACGCCGTCAACAGCTCGTTAGGCATTCGTTGTTGGTTCAGCATAGGGTCAAAGTAGCCAGAGTTCTTGACTATCTTCAACACGATATTGTTGTCCCCTGCCAATGTACCAAAGCGAACAAGGGACGCAGCGATGTTACGATGAGCGTACAGGCCTTTGTGGATCAACGGACCGTCAAGGTCCTTGGAATGAACGAACCAGTTTCCAAGTTCGTACATCTCAGTATCAGTTGTGAGATCCAAGAGCTTCGCAAGCAACGGTACCGGAAGATTTGTCTCGAATGACGGAAAGTCAATCGGTGCTGTCCGACTCGTAAAAGGCTCGGCTTGCTGCAAAGGGATGTTTTTCAACATCTCAAAGAATTGCTGCAAAGACTTTTGTTTGTTGTTGTCTGCGTGTTGTTGAAGCATGTTGAAGGCTTCCATGGTACCCCGTGTGTCTCCGGTGCTGATACAAGCCCTCATGGCCCGATGCAGCAGACTGAGCGGAGCGGTCGTGGGCTCAAAGAAATATGGCACTTCATCGTCAGCTGCCGGCGAGGCGTTCGCTGAGCCCACTTCTGTACCAAACTCTGCGGCAAGATTGAACAAGCGGAGCAGTAGCTGTGGGCGCATCTGCGGAGCAAAGCCACCTGACTCCAGTAGACGTGTGATGACTGAATCCCAGGCTACTGACCCAAGGCTGAGATTATTGGCCTCGAGGAAATCCTTCAGGGTCTTGATGTGATCGATCAAAACCTCTGGGTCAGTACCGCGCGTTCCAACTCCTAGGCGCATCTCGTTGATAAGGGCATCAATGAAGGCGGTAACGATCTCGCTGCTCACGGTTCTCCGGGTACGTGCACGATCCTCAGCGCCTGCTGCAGCATCTCCGCGCATTGGAAAAAGCCTCCATCCCTCCGAAGCAGACGGTGCGCGCTGTTGTTCTGCCTCCAGGATCTCACGCCAACTGATCAGTCCCCAGGAATGATCGCCCTGTCTGGCAGCTAGCTTCTCGAGAATGGAAGTACCGTCCCTTGTCCAGCCACCGTGAAGACATGACCAAAGGACAAGTTCCAGCCAGAGCTCAGGAGCGATCTCGGTGATTTCGACTCTGTATCGCGAGCCAGACACTTCTTGTCCGAGGAAGTATGAAGCTTTGCCATCGTTCTTCGCACCCTGTACGGCTACTTCGTGGGCCCTCCATGATGCATCTGACAGCGCAGTCAGAATCTTCGAGGATAGCATGTGTAGCGTTGGCGGCTGGTGTAGCGCGTATCTATCGTTTTGTGGACGAAAGGTGTACACTGAATCGGGCATGAAGCCAATATGATGCAAGTACGCGATGACCTCCAGCACTCGCGACATAATCAAGTCCTGCGTGGGCTTGTCCTGCTCAGGGGCAGCCAAAATCATGGCGCCCAAGCTCCTCCATAACTGGCCCAGCGCGCGCTTCACAATAAGGTGGCGCTGATTGATCGAGTCGGGAGCTTCTGTCAGCTCGTCCAAAGAAGCATCGAGCTTTCGTCTCTGCCGTGTGCGTTCGAGGCGCACAGGATCATTCGTTAAGGCTTCCAGAGACATATCCCCACGGTAAGAGTAAGTAACATCGTCTACGGGATTGAACCGTGTCGAGGGTTCGGTCGACTTTGTCCCTCCCTCTGCAAGCTTCTTTGCTATCCAGATGGTTGCTTGCCACCGTCCTTCTACCAGGCCAAAATAGCTCAATATATCATGTCCCGCATCCTGAGCTTTATTGACGAACATGGCCAGGTCGAATGTAGTCACCGTCGCGGACACGTCTGGCAACTCGGGTGATGTGTTCTTTCTGATAGCCTCTGGGAGGAAAGGCTCGATGGCTGAAACCCATAGCCTGATATCGCTTCGTTCATTGCGTGGAGGTGTGCGAATGCGGGATTCGATGGGGGGCTCGGCGCCTTTCGGAGGGTAAACATATACGAAAGAGTCGTCCGGTCGCTCGGTCGAAGTATGAGATGTGGTGCTTTGCGAGTTCGGTCGACGTTTCCCAGAAGTGAAGGGGCGTTTGGAGCTTCGAGATAGCGCGGGTACCAGAAATGCGGCGACAGAATGAGAGGCAGCGAGGCCACGGCTAGACGGTCGAAAGGCCTGTGTCAGGGCGCTGCGGAAGCACGTGTGCGCAGTGCTCATTGAGGGAGAAACAACGAAAATGGTGAGAGTGAATGCATGCGCGTGAGGCGTTGCCCTGTAACTTTTTCCATGACGCCGACGATTGGCGGTCTAGCGCCCACCGTAGCAAGCGCGTTCGGACGTCAGTAGCGCGCCTGCAGCCTGACCCTGGACATATCTGCCTGGAAACATTGGAGCTGCAACACCGCGCTTTGTTTGCTATAAAAACAATTGCGGCCGCTCATCGCCATCTTAAACATCTCGGTCGCCGCACTTGTTCTCAATCACGTCAATTGAAATATTCAGAGCATCACCGACTGTACTTCGACAGCTCGAAGCTTAGCTCACGTCTGACGCAATTCCATACACAGCTACGCGAGGATGGGTGTCTACCGCGTTGAAGCGTCACCAAACAACCGTAAGTGCCCAATCCACAGAAACGACGCGTCGTTCATGCAGCACCATATCCTGACATGTCGTCACAGGTGCCGGTTGCATCAACAAAGAATGCAAGACGGCCGGCGTCAAGATCATGAAGGGCGAGTTTCGTTATGCTATCCAGGTCACCATCAAAGAGCATCAGTCGTGGCAATACAAGCATTGGTAAGCCCAACTGCCAGTAGCTGACGATCGCACATTGACCTGACCAGGGGCTGCGTCACACCTGCACAAATCGACAATCTCATTGAGACATCTGGAGGGGATACAGAGATGGTCGATGGCTATGATGAGCTTCCCGAAGAGTACCAGGAGAAGGTCGACTTCGCCTTGAAGAACGGTCACGTGCCTGACGAAGACTGGAAGGGTGTAAGTCAATCTACGACTATAAGCTTGCAAGCACTTACTCGTCGTCCAGGACGTCGAGGCCAACCGTGACGGCCACAAGGGTATGCGTCTGAACAAGACTGAGCAGAAAAAGAAGGAGAAGGCAGAGGCTGCAGCCAACGGCGAAGACAAGCCCAAGAAGAAGCGCGGCAAAAAGGCAAAGACCGACGATGACGAGGAAGACGAAGCGCCTGCACCCAAGAAGCGCAGCCGATCTGTCAAGAAGGAGGTCGATGATGAAGATGAAGCCCCTGCACCAAAGAAAGCTAGAGCTGCTCGCGGCAAAAAGGTCGAGTACAAGGAGGAGGACGAGGACGAGGACGAGGTTCCCGCTAAGAAGAAGAGCAAGAGCAAAGCCAAGAAGGCCGTCGACAGCGAGGATGAGGCTGCGCCAGAGGAGGAGCCCGAAGAAGATGAGATCGAGGACGAAGAGGAAGAAGAACAAGAACAGGCACCCAAGCCAAAGCGCGGCAAGAGTGCTGCCAAGGGCGCAGCTAAGGTTCCCCAGAAGAGGTATGCATGATTGAGGGGCATCTTTAGATGTACACTGACTGGTGAAACAGAGGCAGGAAGAGGGCTGCTGCCGACGACGAGTAGGTGCATACAAGCATTCCGTCTGTTTGCATTCGTCTTGCGCTATTCCATACCTGTGCTTAGTTGTTAGGTGACATCCAGGTGCTCCGGATTTGAGTTCTGGCCGGAGTTGTGTATAGCATATACCCTTTCGCGCGACAGCTGGCAATGAGTATCGATGTTTTAGCCATTGCTGCTCACGTCCGCAGGCATGGAGCCATCTCAGTGAACAGCGCGCTCGTGACAAACGCGTCTTAGCGGGTTTCTGTGCTGTCTCCAACTCGTGGAACTCACACTTCAGGGTTCTTTGTGCCACAAGTCTAATTCGCTCAAGTCAAAGCTTCGGACTTATTTCTATCACGCCGCTCCGACTGTCCTGGAATATGGCATCCACCATCTCATCCACCTTTTCCAGAATCCACGCGCAGCCTTCATTACTCAGCAGCCACCTCACACCTGCCTCCTCCCCAACACCCTGTTCAGACCTCCAACTACCATCCTTCCACGCATTCTTCAACCCACAAACATGATCGAAAACCTGTGCCTCAAATCCTGACTGAGCTTGCAAACACGCAATGGCACCGATACTTATCGTCACCCTCCCACCGCGGAGACAATTGCCGTACATTGTGCCGATGGCGAAAGAAGGCAGATCCGGATGCGCCTCGGCGAACTTCTGCTGCACTGCCGTTGCGAACTTGCCATGAATCGACGTCCAGAGCGCTGCGCCGCGCGCTTGAATCGATTCGATATTTGACGAGTCGATGGCCCGCGACGTCGGGGTGTTGAGAGAGTGTTTGATGTGGGGAGGCAGCGAGGACTGGAGGGCCATGAGCATTACTGCTGTGCGTGGGACCTACGATGGTTGTCAGCTGGAGGAGTGGCGGGCGATGTGGTGGGCGTACGCCGGTTATCACTGTGCAGCTCATTCCCGCTTCGCGCATGAAATCGATCGCTTCGACGACTTCGCTGGGAGGGACCGTTGCGATGATGTGCTGCACTACTGTTGCAATGGTCTTTGGCGTGCCGATTGTCATTGTCGTCGCGGTTACGATGACCAGCCATGCTGATCTACCAAGGCCTCGAGCCGTGGCTTCTCGTTGCATCTTGTCCATGGCATGTTGGATCTTTGTTGGTATCCGAGCTTGGAGCTGAGGAGCTTCGACGGCGTTGATCAGTTCTCCAAGGGCTGGCGATGCTTTGGACATGATGTGCGGTTCTCACGAAAGCAGAAGAACTGAAGAGAAGATTTCACGCAAGTTTGAGCCTTCACATGCGTTCAAGTAGGATCGAGCTTTTATACATCGCCGGGCACCACTACGATACTTCAGCCTCATGCATCGGTATCTGCATCGTGCACGCCTCAACCCCGCGTGCGTTGAATAGGCATACGCTATGTTAAGAGGCGCGCCTCGCCAAGCTTAATTAGCAGCTGAGCATTCTCGAGAACCAGAGTAGGTGGGCTGCTCAAGCAGGCCTTATGGGGTCGGAGCATCCAAGAGCTGAGACCGTGACTCGGGGCACTCGCTCAGCTCCGATTGAAGTCATGAATTCATTGGTGCATCGTGGGTCTGCGGGCGCCCAGAAATGTTGTAGCAGCATATCCGAGGGGCTCACACGATAACTGTAGTTTTTCATATAGCTGAACGTCTTGGGTTCGTGGTGCCGTTGAGTGTGGCTGGCTGATCGGAAGGACAGGTCCGGTCTAGATGCCTCGCTTGTGGCGCTTGCGTCTTGAGATATCTCGACTTCTGAACCTTGATAGTAGCTCTCTCTGCTCCAGTCATAATAGGGCAGCATGTGCCATCACTCAGAGCCAGTGAGTGCGATGACTGCGTGCTTTGGGGTGAGGAGTTCGAAAGATGGATACAGGCAATTTGTATTGTCCCTTGTTAGAAGGGGTACTCTGAAAGATCCCAACTTCCACGATGACAGTTTTATGTCTGTATCAGAAAGACTCGAACCCATATATTCGATCTTGAATACTCGATGGATTGGTTTCATGCAGCTCTTGCGTCTAGAACAAGCCAGTTTTTCGAAAGTACGAAGGGGATTGCATGCGCTTATCGGTCTTTAGAGCGAGCACTGCTCGAAAGCTCCCAAAATTCGCCGTGTTGAGAGGTATGTGTTGAGTATTCCGCGTTCAGATACTTGTTCGCCATCGAATTCCAAGCCAGGAGTCCTGACAACACCTCAAACTCTTCCCCTGAGGACGAAATGTGCATCCGAAGATGACTGGGACTCTTCTCCGAGATGTCAGCTAGACTCGGTTTATGTATGCGTGCTTAAGACTCTTATCATGGCTGTACGAGCACAGTCTTTTCCCTCTTTTCCCTCTAACGCTTTGCATCTGGTGGAGAGGGAGGATAATTAAGGATGGCGATGATAATACTGCGTTAAAATGTTCTGTGCAAGATTGTTATGCAAGGTCTCATGTTACATGAAGACTCAGATACAAGCCATAGATTTCTGAAAAATAGGGGGTAGTCCGCGTTAATCTGCGAGCTGCTTCAATGCGGACAAACCTTCTGCTGGCTACAATAATCTTTGTTGTTATGTCCGACTTTCTCTGTAACACGAGAGCAAGATGTCCAAGAAGCACGCTCACAATCCTCAGTTATAGTGCCAGTGAAAAGCTACGACAAAGTTCATTATATAAGCCCGCAGACGATCAGTACACTGCAAGCAACATAGTGCCACGCGACAACATCAATCTTCAACGCCGCACTCGTAGCACCCTGCGCCAATACCTCACTCGGCCTCGCGCTCGCAGTCCACCACATCCCCGTCTGTGTTGACGAGGGTTGCAGCGTCGCGCTCGACGTCCCCGTACCACTCTGCGCCTTCTTAGACTCCTCGCTCGGCGCGCCAGAAGCAGATGGCGCGTCACCCTCGCTCGCATCGCCAACGACCTTGATGCTCGTATAGTCCCCCGTCAAATCAGCGTACTCGTACTGCGCGCCTGGGTTCAGATTCACGACCTCGATCTTCTCCAGCACCATGGTAAACGGCGCCTGTGCGAAATCTGTTAATCCGCCCGCCCACTCGATGGTGCCTGGGTCGTTGGAGCTAGCGCCGCCGTCCCAGATGCCGATGCGGATCGTCATGGGCGTCTGTGGGTAGTTCTTTCCTCCGAGGGCGTCGGCGGAAGCCAGGGTTCTGATTGCTACGCCGTCGACGTACCATGTTGTGGCTTCCTGTGTCCAGGCGATGGTATAGTTGTGCGTTGTGGTCTGAGTTGAGCTCGCGGGCGCCCAGGCGGCGCGGTTGTACAGCGTCGTGTTGCCTTTGCCTGGGGTGGGTTAGCGGTGTACTGCGAGCACGTATACCATATCGTGTCACTGATGGTAATTGAAGAGGGGAGCGCACCGAAGTAGTTTGTCTGCACTTTCGACTCATAGTCTGTTCCGCCGAGCCACTCCCAGTCCAGCTCATCGAGATCATCGGACTCTAGAATTGCGCTCGATACGATCCCCGTGCCCGGCGCGGCTTGTAGGAAGAACGACACGCGACCGAAGAATATGTACCATTTGGATCGGATCGTGGGTGCGTCGCCGGCTTTGGTGATTGTAAATTCCGCGCCGGAAGAGGTGTATGTCACGTTATCTGCGGTGACCTCCCAGGCGTCGTTGTCGGCGCCGGAGGTGGTGAAGTCGTGCGTGTAGGTGCTGGAGGAGAGGGCTGTGTCGGCTGGACAGGCTGAGAGGGTTAGTTTGTTGGTATAGGTGATGGGACGAGGTGCTGACTCTTCTCAGTGGGGTTGCATGATGTGGATGTTTGGGCGAATGTAGTGGGTATTGAGAGGAGTAGTGCGAGATATGTAGTGTATCGAGGGAGCATGATGACTGAGGTGCTGATCGAACGCTGACCGCTTGGCTGACACACTTTGAAAGGACAAACAGACAAGCTTCACCACTAGTATGGGGAGATGTGATGGTGGGATCAAGTTCACCAACAGTGGGCATGAAGCGTTTCTGAAATACCCGCATTACCAGCCACATGAGTACGTAGGCCTCGTACCGAACGAACGGAGCCAGGGCTTGCGAGGCGCAAATAGCATCAATTATCTGAGGATCAGTAGCCGACACGGGAGCTAGCAATTAGCAGGAAAATTGCTATGAAAGCGCTGTTTTTCCAGGCACAGCTTTGTTATGAGTGGACGTCGAGTTATGCTCAAGACGCGTGCAGGGTGACGACGCCGCCCCACCCGCATGTCGGTCGATGCGGCTGAACCCTCCGCTTCTATGGCGACCGTTTTGTGGGGCCAGGATACTCGAAGGAAGTTGGGACATCATTTCGATCCGAGAAACTATTGCTCCTTTGTGGCTCGGAGGTGACGGACTGTCCTAAAGGGGTGGGTGGTGGGCTCTCATTGGATGTCAGCGAAGACTACTGGTCACGTATTGAACAGAAGATCCGAAGAAGTCGTGATCTGTTGTGAGAGTCTGTTTTTCCTGTACGACTCTCGTATGCCAGGCGCTTCGTATCGAGAGGCGCGGATCTCGAGGTTGGTGTGTGGTTGGGCGAGCGGAAGCTAGGGTGAGCCATTGCGTTAAATCGATAAGACGGAAATAGCAACAACGAAAGCTATCGACGGCCACCAGCCATGCCGAGTTCCCTGCGCCTCAGGAGCCGTTCGTGGCGAGTGACATTTACTAGTCGGATCCATGGTTGACCGGTGCTGTCAGTTTTGAACGCTTTATACGATGGATACTCCTTCAGCAGGCATGGAGATGGCTTTACTGTACAAAAGCCAGGCCATCCGCTCCACGTTGAGAACATGCCGAACGACAACACGGATGCGCATCGACCTGAGATTTCTATCGGCGTCAATCAACTGATAGTAATGAGCGTCTCGTGGGGCAGACAAATTGATCAAAAGACGAGTGAAAAGACCGGAAGTGACGTTAAACCATTATATTCATCCAACCGCAGTGCATATGCGGCATCATAAGGTATATACTCGAAGGCTCTTGCCAATCGAAATCACTGCGTCTTCATGCCATCTTCGTTGGCGCATTTGCATAAGCGCTCAGGCTTCCATCGTGTAGCCAAGAGGTTTAGACCTTCTTGCTAGTAGTCTCCTCGGAGTGCTTAGCAAGCACGTGTTCGGGGTTGCTGGGCAGGTTGTTCTTGGAGTCGTCGCTCTTCTGCTGGGTCTGGGTCTCGCCGCCCTGCTGGTTGGGCTGCGCCTGCTGGCCCTTCTGGGCGTCCGACTGGTTCTCGGGCTCGGGGGACTGACGGCCTTGCTGGGGAGCGGACATTGTGGCGGTTGTCTGTGAATCGGGTTAGAGTTTGTGTCTGAAAGTGTTTCATGGAGACATGTGAGCATGTTTGAGGCCAGTGAGCCGGGTGTGGGCGCAAAATGTGTGTTTGAGTGGTGAGGTTGGGAGTGCGTACGTTGTGGATTGGTTGGAGAAGTGATAGCGTTCTGCGGTGAGGTCAGCAGTTGTACCGCTTAAACAAAAGCATACTTGATGGCATACCTTGAGATTGAGGTTTGATTGAAGAATTGCAGGTGCGGTGGTGTTTGTTCTCAGAGCCCCGCGTAGCTGCGCGTGTCTTTTGAGCTCTCGTCTGCCCCCACCACCGTGACGTCACGGCGTCAGAAGCTCAGATCGCGCGCGGTGCATAACATCGACGTAAGAACTCAGAGTGCTCCACTCAACAACGTCGCGCCATTTTTGCCGTGCTTGTTTTGCCGACTTCTGGCAGATTATCCTGCATGATGATCAATCCGGTGCAGTGCCCTGATTGTGTGATGATGATTGATGGACCTGCGTCTCCGGTTGTTAAGTCTCGAACGGACAACGTGGTCGGCGATTCAACCGAATAGCGGTATCAAATGCCGATCGTACATTGTAGAGGCATCCTGGAAACTCGGATCAAGCCTTGGACGTTGTTTCAAAGTCAATATTGTGTCAAGGTCGGCGTGAGATCTCATGGATGCTCATAGGTTTATTATGGTGTGTGATTGTCTCAATTGCACAAGTCATAACTAAGATCAGCTCCTCTTTCCCATCTCAACATCGCCCTCTGCTTCGCCCTCGTCGTCCCATTCGCTCCCCTTGAGTCTCTTTCCAACCCACAGTCCGACCGCAGTCATGAAGCTCGCAGCCAAGAACCAGCCCTCAAACCATCTCTCGGTGAAGCTTGGTTCCAAAGGAGCCCCCAAAGCATCGCTGATGGCTGACTTCATTTCCACAGGAAGGTTGCTCCTGAGGAGTAGTGCAGAGCTAATAACATATGTTGCCGCAATTTGACTGATCAACAGCGCGAAGTTAGCCTGTGCGTGGTGCAACACGCCTGGCGCGGCACGGGAGAAGAGGTAGAACGTTTGCAGGACTGCGTTGAAGGAGAGCAGTAGGATTACGCCGGATAGCAGGAACGAGATCGTACGACTCCACGCTACACGATCGATGGTAGGATCCCAGTGTTTCGCGAGAAGGGCAAGGAAGTTGTTGATTGGGTCTGAAGATGCAAAGGACGCGGATGAGGATGAGAAGCGGCGCAGTGTTGTGACACTTGTGGCAACTATGCGGTAGGCACAGTATAGGGCGAAGACAAAGGAGAAGGCGTTCAGTACCCGGCCGTACGCGGTGTGTGAACGGAGCTGTGTCTGTCGGCGATTCTGCAGTATTGATTGCGAATTCTGGAGGGTGTGGCGCATGGTCTCGAGGCCTTGAATCTCGAGCTGCAGCATGTTGCGCTCCTGTAGATCTGGGTTGCCGCGAAATGTACCTACAACACGGCCCATGAGGCCTTCTTGAGGGTGGTCGGTGATTTTGCGTTCGACGGCGCGGAGACGAGATTCTTTGGTAAGCAGCATGTCGTGTGTCGCTTGGACGCCAGCTTGTTTACGAGCAATGTCCGAGTCAGATACCTGCGCAAATTAGCAATGTCATGTTGATTCTCACGAACATGTACGTACGGGTCGATATTTGACGCCAAAGGTCTGCCACAGTGACGAGACTGCAGCGAAGCCTGTCAATGATGCCATCATGCTTATACCAATGACACCAATCCTTTCCAGACACCCTTCGCTGAACGTATGATCGTGCACGTACGACTTCTCGTGCAGGTATGTACCCAGCAGCCCGCTGCCCAGGTACCAGAATGCCGCGAGCCACACTGCCAGCCCGCAGGCCTCCAGTATCCAGGCAGCCTTTCGCTGACCTCCTCTCGGGCCTCCAGTCTTCAGTCCGACGCCAGACACGACCGAGTGTATCTCGAGTGCCGGTGTTACGACAACGAGGAGGAAGAGGAGCGAGGGAAGCGTGAGCTTGAGCGCGAGGGTACGAGTCGCGCGATTGCCGGTGCTAGTGATCTCGCAGAAGATGAGCTCGGCGAGGACGGCCGAGAGGGCGATGTTGATGGAGAAAATGAGCGCTGATAGAGACCGTGCATTGATCCGCAGATCCTTGAAGACGGAAGTCCGTTCGCGTGTCGTTGCTCCAGGTAGGCGTACATCGCTGTGGTGCGCCTTGCGGTCGCTATGGCCGGAGAGGATGGGAAACAGCTTCTGGGAGACGCCGAGCGCTACCACCACGAAGGTGAGGAGGAATGGAAGCGCAGACACAACCATCGCTGCTGGCCCTCTTGTGACCATATACTCTGGCACGCACGCGTCGCAATCATCTTCCAGTAGAACCATCGATGCGGTGGTGGATTGGGTGCGGAGGATCGTTGGTGTTGAGAGGTCGCAATGTCTCTACGTCGTGTTCGAAAAGGTGGCTTGTACGTCCATAGGGCTCAGATCGGCGTCTCAGTCGTTGCAATGCATGAAGATGGAAGGCGTGCTCCGCGAATGGAAGCAGGTATTGTTTGTCAAGAATAAAGTACCTCAGAGGCAGTTGCACTCCAGCCAGGAACGCGTGTTCTTCGAAACGGAGCTAGAACCGTCAAACGTCATGTCGTAGATCAAACAGGGATGGCACGGCATCTGTAAACGATATCGATATGCAGCTCGGCTCCCCATAGCTTTCATAAGCATAACAAGACCATTGAGAAGTACCGTTAGTTGCTTCAATACATGGGTAGACCTCACGTCGCGAGAGCCACAGACATGTTTAATTGTATCTCAGTGGACCAGAAGGCGGCTAGTGGTATATTCGCTACGTCGTAAGGCCTTCCGTCGTTTGACTATTCGTGATGATTCACCCTTCAAACGCCTTCCATGATCTTCTGCGCTGCTGACCTGTGGTCTACCTTCTGCTTCGGCTCAGGTGGTTTGTACGCAGCTTCGCGCTCGTTAGCCGCTGCCCTGCTCGCTGCCAACTCTGCTGCAGAGGCGACCTGGACTGGTTGGAATTGTATAGGCTCGTATCGTTGTGTGCCTGCTTGCCCGGTGTTCGCATCGTTCACTGTCCTACTTGGAGCCTCGTCAGACCCGAAATTTCTTGTTCGTGTTGAGATACCGCCCTCGCCATCCTCATCATCGCTGCTCGAGTCACTGCTAATATCGGGACTATCGAGATTCTGTAGCTCGGGGCTCTTGAGCAATGATCCGGGACTGCGCAGGTCTTTCTCGAAGTTCTCATCCCCACTCTCTTCTGCATGGTGTACCTGAGCCAATGGTGATGGTTCGACAGGCTGTGTGTATTGCGCGTTTTGAGCTTGTAGTGACGCCTTGACCGCAGCAGCCTGCTCCTCGCTCGCAACGAAGCTGCCACGCGGGCTTGGAGCAGGACTTGTACTGATGTCGAGGAGGCTTTCGCTCTTGGCTAGCATCTCTTGGTAGCCAAGCCTAGAGGGGTCGTTCGCGCGTTTGTTGCGTGCCTTGTCTCGCTTAGAGGTCGGGCGCACAACGATGACAGGTACCGGCGAGTGCTGCAGGCAATACTTCGACACACTGCCCGGAAGCAGTCCTTGAAACCCGCCTAGACTTTTACCCCTAGTACCGACAACTAGTATCGCAGGTTCGTATAGATTGATCTAGAGGAACGTCAATGCGCCATCGACACTGAGGAGCTGGAGTAACATACCATGTCGTCGATGACCTTGTTTACTTTGCCGACTGAGAATTCCAAGATCAGGTTGATGGCCTTGTTCTCGTGATTTCGACTCTGTATGTCCTGCATTGTTGCATCCGCCTCCCTCTTGTATCTTCCAGTTTCTACACTACGGTCACCTGCTATAGTGTCTTCCTTCTCCACGACTCGAAGACACACGATCTCATCGCCATCATCCACAAGCTCGTTGATGAGCCATTGGAGCGCATAGGTCGAGTATTCGTTTTCGTCGAAGCCGCACAAGAATGTTCGGGACCGCTTCGTGTACTCGTAGTCCTTATGCTTCGCTATCAGGGTAAATGAACTCTCTTCTATGAAATCCGCTGGTTTGTCGAAGGTATCGAACGAGACACGGGGGTAAAAGGTCCTATGGAATAAGATTAGCGCCAGTTTTGACTTGGGGCCAGTACATGATAGCGAGACTGGGGTGGTTGTGAAGGTGTAGACGGCGCCCACTCGAAGACCAACGACAACATAGAAGATGCGCAACTATGGAAGCTTGCAGGAGGCCGTATCAGTCTGAACGGTCGGCTAGCATGACTTACGGGGGAGGTGGAGGTGACGACAACCGCCGCCTCTGCTTGGGCTTCGGGCTTCCTCTTGGTAACGACGAGTTCCTGTGCGCGAGGAACTGGATGGACGACCGGCGCGGCTCTTCTTGAGAGAGCGAGCCTGCTCTAGTAGGCAACAGTAGCGGACTCACGCCATGGCGAGGTGCTGGTGATGCATTGCGCGAGGATCGGTCCCCTGGTGATACGCTCATGCTGGGAGGGTGCTCTTATGATCTATCTGCTGCGGTACTGCAACTGGGTAAGAAGACCGACACTCCAGATAGAGAGCGAGGATTCTGCTAGCAGCGCGGGCGTTTACGGGTACCGGGAGCTTTTGCGACTGCGATCGTGAGTTCAGTGCTTGGCGTGTTGTGAGGCGGGGAAGCAAGAGGAGGCGCAGGTGGGGTACACGATGGGCACGCGGGCGCAGAAATGTGTCAGGTAACAATGAGTGCAATTGATGTTTAATAAAACAAGTGCCAGACGCTCGTGAGACAGTGCCTGATCCGGTGAATACACCGCTTGGCTCGTCGGTCGCGCCTTGATGGATGACGCTGGCTGCCGAGACCCTGAGCTTCCCGCGGGGTCCACCTGTCCACCTGGTCAGTGCAAACTTCACGTGAATATCAGGAACGCCATGTCTTGGGACACTGTCAATCGATACAATTACGGCAGCTGTAATGCAAATGTCTAGAGGTCTATAGTAAAGTCGTGATCGTCAAGAAGCCAGCTCCACTTAAGCCAGAGACTTGGAGCCGAGACCAAGACGCTCGTCCTCGGCCTTGAAGATCTCCTTGATCTTGCCAGCATCCTTCTCGTTGTTGAGCTTGCCGGCGAGAGTGGCCAGCTGGGTGGTATCAATCTTAGCGATGATGGCGTCAACATCGTTCAGAGCAGCATCGACCTGGGAAGCAGGGGCATCGCCAGCACCGTGGAAGTAGTTGGCATCCTTGACTGCACCGCGAACGACACGCTTGTTCTTCTTCGCAGCGTTCTTAGCAGCCTCCTTGGCCTTCTTGCCCTCAGCCTTCTGAGTCTTCTCGGCCTCTTCAGCCTCCTTAGCAAGCCTGGCCTCCTCTTCCTTGGCCTTGGCAGCCTCCTCGGCGAGACGCTTCTGCTCGGCTTCCTTTGCGAAGCGGCGCTTGTTCTTCTCGGCGTGCTCAGCCTGGCGGAAGAGCTTGATACGCTCGTCAAGAGCAAGGGCGTCGTCGACCAAGTGCCTGAGACGGGCAGTGTCCTCGGTCTTCTTCTTCTTGCGGGCAGCGTTGTTCTTGCGCTCGACGTGGCGCTTCTGGTCACGGCTCTCACCGTCATCAGGAACATCCTCGTCAAGGTACTCGAAGGACCTCCAGCTGTCGAAGTTGTACCAGAAGTTGTAGAAGCTCTCGACCTCCTCCTTTGAGCTCTTGACGTTGCCGAGCTTGGGCACGGGCTGCTTGGTGGAGAAGCGGCCCTCGGCCTCGAAGACCTTGCCCCAGAGCTTGTAGAAGTTGCCCTTCTGGGTGTCCTTCTTGGACGGCGGGTCGACCTCGGCAGCCTCGTCGACGGAATCGAACTGCCTCCTGCGGACGGGGTCAGACAGGACCTCGTGGGCCTTCTGGATGCACTTGAAGAACTGGTCGTCCTCAGTGCCACCAGCGGCAGCCCTCTTGTCGGGGTGGTGCTTGAGGACCTTCCTGCGGTGGGCGCGCTTGATCTGCTCGGGCGTGGCCTTGTAGCGGTAGCGGGTTATGCCGAGGATGGCGTAGTGGTCCTGCGACTTCCAGTCCTTGGCCTCGCGCAGAAGCATCTGGGGGTCCTCGGGCTCGTCGATGTCATCGGGGTCCTCCTCCTCGACGCTCTTGACGTTGGCCTGGGCCTGGATGCGCTCATCCTCGGAGAAAGTGCGCTTGTGGCGGACCTGCACGCATCGTTAGTATGCATGTCTATGCGCTGTGTGCATTGGGAGCACGTACACGGCGGGCGTAGGCCAGGAAGTGAGGGCCAACGGGCTCGATCTTGCGGTCGTTGGTCTTGCTGAGGGAGCCGACGGGCTTGAAGTCCTTCTCGCCAGCCCAGCCCTCGGGCAGGACGGGCAGTGGCAGGTTGATCTCGACGTTGGCGCTCATGGTTGCGGTGCTGTCGATGCTGTTGGCGGGGAAGGAAATTTCAAAGGAACTTCAAGATCGCTTGAATCGCTTCAGGGCTGATCCTTGCACGACGCGCCGCGCCTCGCTTTGCCGACACTCCGCCGTCCGGGGATCGATCATCTTTGGCAACGTGTATGCTCAACTGTGGAACACAACCGCGGTCAAGTTATGGAATTCCGTTAGCAGTTATCTTTTGTATTTGTCCTCAGGCGCATAGCACACCGCAAGTATGTTTCAAGGGTTCCAGGTACGTTCTCCCCCAGCATGCCGTTATTCGCAAGCTTACCAGGGACCATGCAGCGCATCCGCGGCGCCATTGATGCACGTATAGCAGAGGAACAGGCAAAGCAGCGGACCACGCCCTCGGTCCCGCCACGAGCAGGCGCTGCGCCGAGGCGATCGAGCTCGCGAAACCTCTCGCCCTCGAAACGGCCAGCCAAGGGCAAAGATGGGGACAGCAAGGCTGCGCCGCCAGCAGGGAGAGGGCCCGATCCCTCAGAGTTCGACCCCGAGTTTGTCGTAGGAGAGGCAGACGATCAGCCGAGTCGCGCAGGGACACCAAAGCCGAAAGAAAAGGCTCCAGCTGCTGAAACAACAGCAACAGCTACAGCTGAAGACGGCAACGAGAAGAAGGAAGACAGCGAAAAGCCCGCCGACACCGACGAGCAACCAGAGAGAGCGCCCGAGATCCCTCCCGAAGTGCAGACCCGATTACGCAGACTAGACAAACTCGAGCCCAAGTACGCGACGCTGCTGTCGTCCTACCGCATCGCCCACGCTCGGGTCGGCGCCATCGAGACCTTCGAAGCATCCCTCCGCGAATACACACCCCTCACCTCTATCAACGATGCCTCAGCTTTCGTCGAATATCTGGGCCAGTTGAACGTCAAGAGCGACATGCTGATGGAGGAACTTAAAAGAGTGTCAAAAGAGCGGGATGGTCTGAATAAGAAGCTCGAAGACGCCGAGAAGCGTGCAAAGGATGCCACTGAAGAAGTCGAAGCTCTCAAATCTCAGGCCACGGAGAAAGCTGAGGCTACAAACGACAACTCGACAGAGCAGAGCGAGTCTATCGCACCGTCGACTGCATCAAAAGCATCTGAGCAGACTGCGACCGATGCGACCGAAGAGTTCTTCTCGTATGACAGCGAGCTTCCGCGACTACAAGAGCAGCTGCAGGAAAGCGAAGAGAAGGTCGAGAAGCTCGAGGAAGAGAACAAGTCACTGAAGAGTGAACTTTCCTCAGCCCAAGACTCAGCCAAGTCCTTCATGGAGAACCTTGAAACTACGAGCAACGACCTCAGCACTTTCAGAGAGACCTCGCAACGATTCCAGAAAGAAGCCGATGAGCGTGAGAAGAAACTGGACAGCGCCATCGAGGATCTCAAGTCTAAGCTGGCTACAGCTGAGCAGGATCTGTCGAAACACCGGGAGGGCCAGGGCGAGCACGAGCAAACAATCACAGAGCTACGATCGAAGCTAGAAGCGACCACCAAGGAGCTTGAAGAGCTACACGAATCTCGTGGTGAGGACCTTGTCAATAATGAAGAGGCGGAGATATTGCGCACTCAAGTGAAGAAGCTGGAGGCTGATCTGGAAGACCTAAAGTCAGCGCATGCCAAGGGCGAAAAGCGTGGTGAGACCCTCAACGGTCTTTTGACGAACGTCCGCGATAAGCTGAGGGAGACCGAAAACAAGCGAGATGAAGCTCTAGCCGAACTTGAGCAGGTCAAGAAGGATATGGAATCGAAGGTCGCAGCACAAAAAGAGGATGCTGCCAAGACAGATCCAACACCACAGCCTACAGCTACACCCACTACTGCGCCAGCACCGGCAAAGATCACAGAATCTGCATCGTCAAAGAAGAAGAACAAGAAGAAGAAGAAGGGTGGCAAGGGCGCAGATACACTCACCGTCGCGGCTACCGAAGCCACACCGAGCGAAGACGGCACTGCCAGTGTGGTCCCCAGCCCGCGCGAGCCAGAATTCTCTCCAGCTCAATTCGAGGAGGCGCAGCAGTCTGTTGTACAACTCAAGTCTGATCTCGAAGCCAAGATCGCAGTCATCGAGCGATTGGAGGGTGAACTCACAGAGAAGGTCAATTCGTTTGAGAGCCTCAAGAAGAAGCTTAAGGACCAGGACGACATGAAGGAAGAAATTGAGACACTGCGACAAGATCTGCTCGACTTTGGCTTGGAGCACACAGAGGCAAAGGATAAGGTCAAGGAACTGCAAGCTGAGAAGATTGCGCTACAAGACAATCTGGCAAAGCTGGAGAAGGAGATCGCTGATCTGAAGACTGGTCAAGTCGCGCAGGAGAGCTCTGAGAAAGATCGCAAGGCCCTAGCGGCAGAGTTCGAAGAGCTCAAAGCCAAGTCAGACTCGTTGCAGACGGATCTGTCTGTCGCGGAGCAGCTTGCTGCAACTCGTTTCAAGGATCTCACGGACATGCGTGATGTCCTGCAAAAGGCCCAGCCTGAGTTGACGTCATTGCGCAAGGAGGTCACTGAACTTCGATCCACGAAAGACGAGTTGGCTACTAGTACCAAAGAGGTTCGACGTCTGGAAGGTCGCGAAAAAGACCTGAAGTCGGAGATTGCCACTTACCGCGCACAGCTCTCTGACAAGGAGAGTGATATCAAGTCTCTGAATGAGAAGATCAGGCAAGAAACAAAACAGAGGCTTGCCCTTGAAGAGACCAACAGCAAGATCCAGCGAGATCTGCAGAACTCTGAAAGTGAGCGAAGGGAAGTCACTGACAACCGCGCTAAGCTGTCTAGCGATCTATCGAAAGCACACGATGATCTCAAAAAGGCACGCAACACTGTCCATGATCTGGAAGAGGAAGTCACAAAGCTCAAGCGTGAGGCTGGCAGCCTGCGAGACGAGATCCAGCTCAAGACGGCACAGTACACTAGTGCTCAGGATCTTATGAACAGCATGCAAGATCAGGCTGAGGAAATCAGCACGCAGATGAAGGAGATCAGGGCACGCAGTGAGAGCTTAGAAGAGGAGCTTGCTGACGCGCACCGTCTCCTGAGCGAGCGTGGACGCGAGGCAGAGACTATGAGGAGGCTCCTAGCGGATGCTCAAGGAAGAGCTGACGCTCGGGTGCGCGAAATGCAAGAGCGTCTGGATCTTGCCGTAGAAGAACGGGAGCGCGCCGAGGAGCAGGCGAGTACATTCAGCCGTCGTCGCGCACGAGAACTGGAAGAGCTCAAGCAGAAGGTTCGCGACGCTGAGCGTGCCGTCACACGTGCACAAGAAGACAAGGAAGATATCACTGCCGCGGAAGAAGAGCTGCGCAAACAAAAGGAAGAGCTCGAGAAGCGTGCTGCGCAGGCAACCGAGGAGGCTTCGGAGATCAGAACTGCTATGGGTCAGCTTCGCGACACGCTCGATGAGACGGAGAAGCAGGCCCGGGATTTGGAGCGCGAGAAGGGAGAACTTCGTCGCGCATTCGACGAGACACAGGGCCGACTTGAGAAGCTGCAGAAATCGAGCAAGGTACGTGCATGGATCGATCTACTGTTGAAGTACCGCCACTGACAGACGTTAGACAATGTCTGACGAGCTTCGTTCTTTGAAGACCAAGGGCGTCGACTCCAACCCCCATTCATCGCGAGCCTCGATTGAATCCTCGCGGTCGCGAATTACTTCTCCTGCGCCCAAAGCTAGCGGATCACCGGCTGACATCGACTATGTGTACCTGAAGAACGTACTGCTGCAGTTCCTCGAACAGCGTGACAAGAAGTACCAGCAGCAGCTCATTCCTGTTCTGGGCATGCTGCTGCATTTTGACAAGTGTGTTCTGCTTTGACTGCATGTAGGCTCTGGCTAACGAGTTTGTAGGAAGGATGAGCAGAAGTGGATGGCGGCTGTTTCAGGGCGGTGATTGGGCAGGCTTGGGCGCACATTTGCATTCACTGGCGTTGGCTGAGACAGACATGCTGTACCAATACCACATAGGGAGGATATCACTGGGACGACGGCTAGGCACAGGCGTCGGGTGGGCATTTGTAAATTGGCTCAGCGCACTTCACGGCTGCACGGTGCATCTGTAGACATGTACAACAGCAATGCAACGAGTGTCATTGGGCAGCCAGGCATCATTTGGACCTTGCATATCCTGAAGCAGAAGCAAGTGAGCACACAACAAGCGTTCTGGGCTCGAAACAGGAAGCGCGGCACTGCACTGGCCGCTGAGCGTTCCCGGAGCCATGCCGGCGGTGCCAGGCGGAGGCTATCTGGAGGTCGGTGGTGATGCTTTCGGGCGGGCGATGACATCAGGGCTGCAAGTTTGGCTGGCGTGCTTCTCCAAGGCTTCGGTGCACAGCGGCCGGCTCGCAGCACTCTTCACACTCTATACATCATCGCGCCCGCGTGTCTGCCCAGCGACTGCCGCATTGCCCTGCAATTCCATCCCACGCCGTCACACAGCTGCAGCACCGCCGCCCGCACCAATCAGGGCGCAGTGCCAGGATAGGCCCGAGAGCGAGCGCTAAGACGATCTCGCAGCAATTGAAGAAATCGCGACGGTGCGGTGGCATATCTAGATATCGCGCACGGGAGCTCGTGATATCACACCAAGACAAGCCTCTGCACGCACCAGCCGATGAGGTGCAGCGCCCGCGACGACTCGGCCTGATCGCACACCGCATCTCCCCACCCCTCCTCCGACCGTGGGCCAGCGCGTGGCGGGGAAGGCCACAATGAATGGCGCCGACATCAAGAAGGCCGCCATCAACAAGGCGAAGGCGGTCGCGCAGGCGGCCAACGGCAACAGCGGCAAGGCGAAGCGGCGGAAGGGCCAGGACCTAAAGCCCATCATCACGACCGAGGGGCAGGGCGGCGCGACCGCGCAGTACAAGTGAGTGCACCCACACGCTCCCCTTCATGGCCCCCACCGCCCACAGCTTGGCGCGACGCTTTTCAGACGGCCCTGCGCCTGGCCGCCCGCACCACCTCTGACTGCCATGTGCTAACTGCCCCGCAGCACCACGGCGTCGCCGCTGCAGCAGCACAAGATGTACGGCAACACCATGAGCCACTCGCCCGACAGCGACAGCTCGTCCGTCGACGAGGCCGACAACACTGCCGACGAGGAGGACAGCGAGGACTATTGCAAGGGCGGCTACCACCCCGTCCAGGTCGGCGAGGAGTACAAGGACGGCAAGTACACCATTGTGCGCAAGCTGGGCTGGGGCCACTTCTCCACCGTCTGGCTGTCCCGCGACAACGTCACCGGCAAGCACGTCGCCCTCAAGGTCGTGCGCTCCGCCGCCCACTACACCGAGACCGCCCTCGACGAGATCAAGCTGCTGAAGAAGGTCGTCGACGCCAAGGAGAACCACCCCGGCCGCAAGCACGTCGTCAGCCTGCTCGACTCGTTCAACCACAAGGGCCCCAACGGCGTCCACGTCTGCATGGTCTTCGAGGTCCTCGGCGAGAACCTGCTCGGCCTGATCAAGAGGTGGAACCATCGCGGCATCCCCATGCCCCTCGTCAAGCAGATCACGAAGCAGGTCTTGCTCGGCCTCGACTACCTGCACCGCGAGTGCGGCATCATCCACACCGACCTGAAGCCCGAGAACGTCCTGATAGAGATCGGCGACGTTGAACAGATCGTGAAGGCATACGTCAAGGATGAGCCCAAGAAGAAAGACGGCGGCGACAGCAGCGACAGGAATGGCAGGCGGAGAAGGCGCACACTGATCACGGGAAGCCAGCCGCTGCCCAGCCCGCTCAACGCCAGCTTCAACCAGGCAGACCTCGCCAGCTTCCCCGGCAGCGCACAGAGCCTCAACAAAGTCATGAACGAGAGCACAGGTAAAGAGACCCCTACGACTATTCCGAGTCCATCTTCTTCACAGGACGGTTTGGTAATGAGTGGTGCTCTAGGCACTTCATCACAGTCTTCCGGCATGTCCATGGCAGAGCGCCTGGGTCTGAAGCCCACCGCCAGCGAGGACGAGGTACAGAAGCAGCGCGAGAAGACAGCGTAAGTCCAGGCCCTTGCTTTGTCATGGTCGTCTCTAACATGACGCAGCGACCTCCTCACGAAAGAGGTTTCAGGCATCAGCCTCGACAAGCAATCTACTTCCTCAAAAGAGAAATCCGCCGAAAACACGCCCGAGCTCGCATTCGAGAAGATTTCCGTCAAGATCGCCGATCTAGGAAACGCCTGCTGGGTTGGCCACCACTTCACAAACGACATTCAGACGCGCCAGTACCGGTCGCCCGAAGTCATCCTTGGCAGCAAATGGGGCGCCAGCACCGACGTCTGGAGTATGGCAGCTATGGTGAGTTTGTTTCCCGATCAATTGTGCATTCGCATTCTCACACGAATCAGACCTTCGAACTCATCACAGGCGACTACCTCTTCGACCCGCAATCGGGCACAAAATACGGCAAAGACGACGACCACATCGCCCAGATCATCGAGCTACTCGGCACATTCCCCAAATCGCTCTGCCTGTCTGGAAAGTGGAGCCAGGAAATCTTCAACCGCAAGGGCGAGCTGCGTAACATTCACCGCCTACGACACTGGGCGCTGCCCGACGTACTCCACGAGAAATACCACTTCGGCAAGGATGACAGCAAGGAGATTGCAAGCTTCCTCTTGCCCATGCTGGAACTTCTGCCCGTCGACCGAGCGAATGCAGGCGGCATGGCGAGTCACGAGTGGCTGAAAGACACGAAGGGCATGGAAGCTGTGGATCTGGGGATTCCGTGCAGAAGCAAGGGAGAAGGAATCGAAGGGTGGGCAACGGAGATCAAGAAGACGAGATGAAGTTGCGCGTCCGTCTAAGCAAAGCGGGTTACGACGTTATGAGGCGGAAGGACTGCTTTGGACATATGCATGTACGGGTCGCTATTAGAATTTGATGGGAGAGCAGGGTCAGAGCAGGGTCAGAGAATTGACAAGGCTTCAGCACATTCTTCTTGATGATATATCGGTTTAGAGAAAGCTAGGCGTTGTTCAAATGGAGCATTTCTACCTCTAGCTAACTGTCCAGAGTCCAAGTGACAAACTAATAGGTGTACCTAAAGTCTTCGATCCCCTCTAAGAATACCTCACCACGATCAGCAGTCTGTTTTGGCGCCAACAATGATATGTCATTCCGAGTGTTAACATAGCGAGGTAAAGATGCGCGCCAGTCACAGCCCATAAACCCGTTCTATTCGTAGGGGGTTCCTTCTGCATAACACCGTGGAGGCGTATATTCCACCGATAGCACCGAAGCCGACCTTCCTGTGATTAGAAGAAAGGTCTCGAAAGGAGACAGGAAGATGTACCTAGAGACTATGCGCAGAGACTGGCCACGGATATGATTCGCCCGCCACGCCAGCGCTGTGGAGATATCCGCATTCGCGCCCCCAAGCCCTTGAAGATACTAAAGGACCTAGCCCCATCGTTCTCCGCGTGGGCGACACCCATCAGGCCGACGATGTCCAGCACGCACTGTAAGATAATCAACGCCGAGCGCACACGATACATATCCGCCGCCCACGAACACAGCACGATCCACGGCACACCCGCCACGGCCGGCGGCACAGATAGCAAGAACGTCGTGCCGATACTGTATCCCATGTCCTGCAGAATAACAGGGATGAAGAAGGCGAGCGCGTACATGATGGTCACGGCGAGGAATTCTAGCGTGGAGACCCAGAGCTCCCAGCGCGTCGTACGCTGCGTCGTGCCGGTCGCGCTCGAGCTTGGCTTGGATGGAGGATAACTTTGCGGGCGCGAGGAATGGGAAGCAGCTCTTGTGGACTTTGTCCGGAAAGTCGACGATCAGGATGCAGCCGAGGACTGCGAGGGACATGGTTATTGCGCCGTCGATGATGAAGCAGGCTTCTTGGAACCATATCGACTGCCTGTTTGGATCTCTGGTTCAGGGAAGTACGTATTCCCTGTTTTGCTGCCTTTCGGGTGCTCGTCGTTCGATTAATTATCTACCTATAACAGTAAGGTAATATGCAAGAGCATCGCAGCGTATTCTTTGCGCTTTCTTGTGTTACAGGTCAGATTTGTACTCAGTAGCCAGCGTTGGATTGCCTATCACAAAGAGTAGACATTGCAGTGTCATGCAAGGAGTAAGTTGTTAAGTTCTGTGGCAGTTGATCGGGCGCTCTCAATCAGTTGACGCACCACAGTTTGATCTCGTTTCTCAGTTGAAGCTCGAACACGGTCGCAATGTTCGTCAAGTATCGTCTGGCAAAGGACGAGTTCGACTGACAAATGATGCCCGGCATGGCTTCAGGGATGACGACTACTCCCGGCCCGATGATGGGTTTCGATGGCCCGATCTTGACACGACGTTGTCTAAGGAAGACTGGCGTTGAACTACTACGTTCGTGCTCAAGCTCGTCCACGAACTATGCTCTGCATTTTCTTTTGCTCGCCCCACAGCTTAGACGGATAGATATTGTTCGTAAAAAGAAACCATACCAAACAGTGGCTGGAACGTTTGACATCATTGCTCGGCGTAATTCCTAGTGGTGAAACAAGCCACTCTCCGCTGCGAGGCTCAAGCGGGGGGACCTAATACGGGACGTACGAAGACGGGATGCGACCCAACTCTAAACGAAACATTACCGCTATGGTCACCGGTGCTGACTGAAGACGACGATGAGAATACCGTCGAGAAGACGAGAGACACACCAGGCACTTCCGCTGCTGTGCCGGATGATAGAACGAAGGCATTTCGAAAGTAGTGTGCGAAACCCTAGCACACATGGTTTCCGATAGAAGACTCCCGTTTCATTGAGCTATCGCAGATAAACGAACTCCCCCCGAATGAAGCAAGTGTGCACTGTCCAGCGCTCCAAGGCGGGATCGCCCACCTCGAAGACCCGTTACCACTAACCGGGTCCAGGAAACATATTTCTTAGCGATAGAAGTAGCAAGTGAAACAACCCTTTTCGTAGCGAGAACTCATGCAGGTGGGGCGTCCCAATGCGCTGATATTAAATGTCCGATAAACATACAGTGCATACGACAGCCAAGCGACTTCGTGCTGTTGTGGGTCTGAGATACTGCCTAGGTGGGGAATCTGGAGAAAATTCTCCGGTTGGAGTGCTCGATTCTCAAGCAATCGCTACTCGTTCGATAGTCGGAGCATTACGATTGTACCCAAGTATGCTTTCTTGTTTTTTGTGGGATGGCAAGCGAATCTATCCAAAAATCCGTCGGAAGGCTGCAGCCGTAGAAATCAACACAATCACTTCTTTGTTAACCCTCCCTAATGATGGGTCTCTATACAACACCGTGATCACTGTAAAACCCTGCAATGCACATCACCTCTGACCCATGAGGGTCTAGAAACCTAGAAAACAGGACGTCTAGGGAAGAGAACTAAGCATAGCACCACCAAACTCAAAACTGCTGACAGTGTTTTATCTTCCACATAAACTTCGACACCCGGAGAGCTGTGCATGGCAGACACCCCTGACTCTGTTCTGCGAACTGAGCAGAGAAACAAACTTCCTCTTGCTTGGCTGTCCGTTACAACAAGGCTTCGTCACAGAACTCGGAGCCAGGCTTGGCGCATTTCGACAGTCAGTTTCAAACATAGCACTTTGACAGAACTGACATGGCACTCGAGCCACAACAGTGTTCTGACACTGCACATCTATACCACATGAGGAAAGCACCCCACAGCCAAGCCTGACATGCCTCGACAGCTCACGCTTCCCATGAAAGCTTGGCGAGGACTTTTCTACGCAGCCGCCAAGATTTCGTGTTGGCTGGACTTATGGCTGTGGAGAGCCTCAATGTAGATCGCGGCTCCGATAACCGTACTGCAGGTACCGCACCGAGCAATGCTTCATGCAAATCACTCCTGCAATCCCATCAGCAACAGATACGATGTTAGATGGGGCATACTGGGCATACTGCGATGAGTTAATCCTGTGGTATAAAAGAGCCCTGCGCTCACACTGGTTGTAAGACACCACAGCTTCGACATTCATTCAGCAGCTTTGGCTTCGTCCTTCTCTTCTTCAACCTTTCTGTTCGTTCATTCGCTCCGGTAGCTTCTTCAAACGCTTTCATTCAACACTCACCATTTACCCGACTCTTTTACTCCGACAGCAACCATGAAGCTCACTGCTCTTGTCGCCGCATGCATCATCCAGTATGCCTCTGCCCACTACTTCTTCGACACCCTCATCATCGACGGCGCCGAGACCAAGCCACTTCAGTATGTGCGCGAGAACACTCGCCAAGCCAAGTACAACCCAACCAAGTGGAAGAACATCCGCGACGACATGACTCCGGACATGGAAGACTTCCGCTGCAACAAGGGTGCTTTCCAATCTGCCTCGCGTACTTCAACTGCTGAAGTCAAGGCTGGCTCAAAGCTCGGCATGAAACTTGCTGTCGGCGCGACCATGCAGCATCCTGGCCCTGCTATCGTGTACATGAGCAAGGCGCCAACCACCGCTCAAGCGTACGAGGGTGACGGCGACTGGTTCAAGATCTTCGAGGAGAGCACTTGCAATCCCTCCGGCGACTTCGGAAAAGAAGCATGGTGCACCTGGGACAAAGACAACGTCTCGTTCACGGTCCCCGCTGGTACACCTGATGGCGAGTACCTCATTCGCGCCGAGCACATCGGTGTCCACGGCGCCCACGACGGCCAGGCCGAGTTCTACTACTCGTGAGTTCCACTTCGCTAACAATTTCCAACACACCTCTTCTAACACGCATCAGCTGCGCTCAAGTCAAGGTCACCGGCGGCACCGGCACCACGCTGCCCACCGACACAATCAAGTTCCCCGGCGGCTACAAGAAGGACGACCCCTCGTTCAACTTCAGCATCTACGGCGGCTTCAAGGAGTACCCCATGCCCGGCCCGGCTGTGTGGGATGGTACAAGCACCGGCGGCTCTGCACCTGCCAACTCTACTATCGGCTCCGGTGTGCCGTCCACTGAGAACAAGAGCACTGTGGTCGCGCACGACGACAGCAACTGCGAAAGCAAGAAGGTCGCTCGCCGCCACGCCCGCGCTTTCCGCGGATGATTTTGTTGGAAGTAGGAGATTTGACGCGTGGTTTCCTATTCGCGAGCTGCTTTGGCGCGCCGCGGCAAGTGGGAAGTTGTTCGGTGATGGTTGAGAGCCTTACTTCCCATATCTTTCCCCCTTCTTTGCTCACTTGAGCACTTCTTGTATGATACAATTCTGAATGCTAGGCATTTCGCATGACCGCTACTGCAACGATATCGTGTGCAAAGTTGTTGTATGCAAAGTTGTCGTGTGTGATGATTTCGTGTGAGCTACTGCGATGCGTAGGATGTGATGCAGCTGTCGGGTGTGAGAAGTTGCGGTCCGGCGAGCCTCTTATAGTGTTAGACCCGCAAGGTCGTTCTCGGCCGTGTATCTCATCTACTTGTGTTGCACGAAACTGCGCATATATGAGCAGGTTTCATCCCTCATCGTTCGCGGAACAATGTATCTAAGGTAATGAGCTAATCAGTTGTTCTTTCATGTACGGATTAGGATCTTAGCTCTCACATTGTGGATTTATGTACGCTAGAGATGACAAGACGTTCACATTATGACTCCAAGGGGTGTGGTAGCGTAACAGAAGAGAACGTTGATATATAGAGGAAAGCGTGCAAATGCTAATGCCAAATTTGGAGTGTAAACGATCCATTTGACTCAACCTCACAGTCGAGCATCACAAACGAGACGCTCAAGAATATGTGTGTGTCAACCTGATTGCTGCCAATCTGCTTTACGCGAATGGAGCGAACTGAAAGAAGTTAAGCACCTCGCCGAGTGTTTTCCATCAGTGACATGATAGTGTGCACAGGAACACAGCCCCTTCAAGCTTACTGGGGTACTGGACAGGGTCGAGATAGGCAGAAGAGAGCTTGGCACATGGCGTCGTCGAGGCTGGACTCGCCAGTGTCGCAGTAGTTGAGCAGAGCGGTGGTGATAACAGCACAACTACCGAACGTGGCACAATGGCGCACGGAGTATTCATTACCAAGAGCTTGTGAATCTCTAAATGATGATAGGGTTGAAGCAGTCGCAAGAGAATGGCTCTGGAGCAAATTTAGACGGATGCTTTGTGGAGGTTGAAAAGCAATTATCGTCATATCAAGGAGTTCAAGGAGCGCCTTAAGCAATCTGAAGTAACGATGGATCTGTAGGTGGCATGTGGGGGTAGGTTGCGATGTGCGGGAACAGATTACTACTGAGCAATAGGAAGGGAAGCCTGAGCCGGTTGATCGGAACAATCTCGCCGGTTCCACGTTCGGCGGCCGCCCTCTCCCTTCCACAGCTTGGCTGCATGCACCCTCTTCCTTCGTGCAACGCACGAGCATACATCACCAATGCCGTAGCTCGCCTGATTATTCTGCTACGGTCACAGACTTCCATCTTGAGTTTCGTAGGACTGCTGATTTGCGCATCTCAATAGACATGATACATGCGCATATGCATATTCAGAAGGACGCAAATGCCCGCGACAAGATTAACTTGCTCGCAGACTTGTTTACAACAACATACCTACCGGTACGAAACCTCATGTTCAAGCGAGCCGTGAATGTGTGGAGACCTTGGTCTGTGCAGGTTGGGTGGTTGGAACGATGGTAACTGTCGTTCCTTTCAGACTGCATCCTACTCACGCCACGCAGCGTTGATGGGTCGACGATGGAGCACCAACATGCTGGCTTGGTCGGACGCCTAAAACACACGGCAAGCAGACGAGTCTCATGTCTTAGAAGTAGTAACATTGCCTGTTGATCCAGCGATCCTGGACATGGAGCACAGATGTATATTTTCTCGGTGCATCGATCTCAGGAGATTCAGTGTTGCTTTATAGTCCTTGAGATTGTCTGCTTTGTGATATCGACGCGCAAATAACACCATGGCTACCGAGACTGTTATTGAATGTCGAGCGGAGTATGCAATAGGAACTGCGATCTTCGCCGTACGATGGTTCGCCCGTTGGAAAACGACCGGTTTCAAGGGATACGTCTTGGACGAAGTTTTCGCCTTTTCTGCATGGACGTTCTTCACGCTTATATATGCTATGGTTGAGTTTCTCGGTAAGTTGAACTAGGACTTTCATTGACGACGTGCTGACTTGAACGCACGTAGCAATCGTGGGGGCACCAATTGCCTTTACACAGGAGCAGCGTGAAGCACTCCCAGGTTCGATGAAGAAGTCCATGAGAGAAGGCGCTAAGGGGATGTTCGCTTCGTTCTTCTTTCTGATCATGATGGTTTGGAGCCTGAAGGGCTGTCTTATCATGATTTTCCTCCGTTTGACGTACGTTCATTAACGGAGAAAGTTGGGCCTGCATCTAACACGATACACAGAAGGAACACACGACTGCACAAGTACGTGATGTTCGTCGCAGCTGTATCGATTGCTTCTTGCGTCGCTGCAATCATTACGCAATTTACACATTGCCTGCCTCTGCACCACAATTGGCAGATTCTACCTGACCCTGGTAGTAAGTACTACTTCACTTGAACATTTGGTATCGGTCAAGCTAAACCAGTGCAGAAGAGTGCTCAGCTGGCGTTGTGATCAATATCATCATAGCTGTTGGGAACGTCCTGTGGGTCGATACTTCCTCAGCCATTCCCAGAGCTGACGTGTGCGGGTAGTACAGATGCTTTGCTTCTTGTTGTACCGATTACCATACTGAAGGATGTGCAGACAAATATGTGGAGGTGAGCAAGACTGGATGATCAATTAACACTACCGCTAACGTTCGGGTCAGGAAAATCAAGATTGGCTTCCTCCTCTCGCTAGGTGTCTTCGTCATGGGAATGGCGATAGCAAGATGCATACTCTCAATCGGCTCCTCAGTCCAGGTCGCGTTGGCGTCTGTTTGGGCTCAACGAGAGGCAGTGAGTTCACCGCGGTACTTTGCATTTAGTTGAACACCGCTAATCCTGACAGATTGTATCAATCTTCGCTGTTAATGCCCCAGTCATCAACGCGCTTCTCAAAGTCGAAACATGGGCATCAACGAATGCCTCGTGCAAATGCTCTCATACATGCCGCTCCTGCCACATTCGATCAACGTCTCATAACGGCTCAGCTGGTCAATTCAATCGGCAACGAACAGAAGACATGGACTTTCAGATGATTGATGTTGAAACACAAAGCAAAAAGAGTACATCGGAACTTGTCAAGAACTGAACCTAGGGATTCCAACCACATCCTGGAGGTCCAATGTTCAGTCGAGTATTGAGAAATCGCTACATGGTATCTGTATATATAAGATGGATCAGAGGAAGACCCAAGCGACTCCTTGAAGAGGGCTGGAGAAAAGCCCAGACATTCGCATATATCACAAATTGAACAGGAAGCGGTTCTGTCCGCCTGAAAACTGAAATTTCGATCTGCGCAACGGGATTGTTGGCTACAAAATCTCTCACAGATCCTCGAGGTAGCAATCCTACGCTACCCCGGAACGCTTTGGAGTCCTCTGCAGTCACGCCACGCCTCACGCGGGCCTTAGACCCACTTTATTGCGGCACGGCAGCGTGGGGCGGAACACGGTGCAATCGTTGCCTCTCCCACGACCACTGAGAAATGGTCCGAGGGGTGATGAGTCGCGTACTTCTGTTCCATGCACAGATAGAGTAGATCGACGAGTCAGTGAAGTTGTATAAGGATGATAGCCATGCTTTGAACTATCTTTGACCTACGAAATTTCATCTACCAGCCACCATGATTGATAAAACTGACCCTCAGGAGACCATCCGTACCCTTGATTCGATCAATCAGTCGTCTTTCCACTCAGATGCTGATCGATACGCTGCCAAAGAGGCAACGCGTCGTCTGTTAGCAAGACTTGAGACGCCATTCGAGCGAGGATGGGCTCTGGCCTTTGAGACACCTGTTCTGGTAGCTGGACTGCAGATGGGTTCGGATCTTGGTATCTGGAGTAAATGGGCCGATGCGGAGAAGCAAAGTGGAGGAAAGTCAGTGAAGCTTGAGATTGTTCTTGGCTGGTGCCACGCGAAAGTCGAGCCAACGTTGTTGCGTAAGTTGACAGGAACGTTGCTGCGATGAATTCTAACAGCCGATAGGACGTTTTTTGAAACACCTCAGTGCCCTTTATGTGCTGGAGGAGACTGACGTGGATGAGTGGAAGCTCACGCCGTACACCCGAGCGATGGGCGACGCATCGACCCATGCCGACCAGATCATCCAGTGCGGGTAAGTGCAGACACTCCAATCATGACTCAACTCTGAATGTGTTTTGACACGAGCAGTCTTGATCACACGATCCCAAGTGGCGTAAATCTCGCCAAATTCCTCAAGAAGTACAACTACCGGGACCCACTGGACAAGACGAAGCTAGACAACTATGCCGACATGACGGGTGGAGCGGATTTCTTTACTACATGTGCGAAGGATCCAGAGCGAGTTGGGAGCTCGTTCATCGGCCTCATGACAGCCTTGCGAAACCACAAGATGCCCTGGACAGAGGTATACGACACTGCTGAGCTAGTCTCCGGTGCGGATCTAGATCACGGCGCGCCTCTATTCGTAGACATCGGAGGCGCACACGGACTCGATACCGAGCGTCTGCTGGCAAGACACCCAAATCTGCCCGCGGACGTGCTGATCGTGCAGGACACGCCTGAGGTGGTGGCCATGACACCCAAAGAGCTGGACCCGCGTGTCAAGAAGATGGCGTACGACTTCTTCACGCCTCAGCCTCTCGTTGGCGCTCGAGCGTATTTCTTTCATGCTGTGCCGCACGACTGGCCCGACGCTGATGTGCTCCGCATGCTTGCGAATGTGAAGGATGCTATGAAGGAAGGATACTCCAAGCTGTTGATCTACGAGGTTGTGTTGCCAGCAAAGGGAGCGACGAGTCTGATGACGACCTTGGACTTGCAGCTCATGAACTGTGTCAGTGGACTAGAGCGGACAGAGCAACACTGGAGGGATTTACTGAAAGAGGCTGGGTTCAGTATCAACGGTATCTCGACGCATCCTCGGGCTGTGGAGAGCGTCATTGAGGCAGTGCTGTCGGCGGAACAACCTTGATCAGAAACAGAATAGCCAGGGAAGTATGTGGATGATCCTGCTGATATACCACCGGCCAACTACCCTTCTGCCATGTGTGATCGTGTTCTCTTGAACCAATGTCCAGTCATCTGTTATCCACGCAGTATGTTGGAAGAGCGCTTCAGATGCAGAACTCTGACACAGTCACCATGAGGCAAGAAAGAAAGGAAGCAGATGGTTGTATGCAATATGTGCATTACTGACTATTCGTCTGAACTATGTAAAAGCCGGTCTAGCCAGCATGAATGATGCGCGCCCTGTAAATGCTAAACAAAACTCCTATGCAATGCGTTGTAAATGCTTCACGCCGTTGATGCTTTTCAGCTGGCCGGCAGCCGGGTATACTATCGTTACTCATCCACCTCTTTCCAATCATAAGATCATCAAACCATGAAACCATCAGTCGTACTCAGTGTGTTATTCAGCCAACGCTCTTGCCACGGCGGCCCTTGCCGCACTCACGCTTGCTCAGCGGCTCCTCGGGAAAGACCCATCCGCGCACGCGCTTCGCCTCACGCTTCTCGCCGAGCTGCGGCTTGGGAATCCAGGCATCCTTCTCGAGGTGGTTTTGCCTGGTCAGCGCCGCGGGGCCGCCGACCTCCATGCGCCAGGTGCCCATGCCTTCGAATGGGTTCTCCTTGGCGAGCATGTGAAGGTACCACAGGGCGAGGGAAGCGGTGAGCTGAACATCGCCGTTGGCAGACATGCCGGATGTAGACAGCGAAATAGGAGCCGAGAGCTCGAGGTATCCGAAGATAGGCATGCCGGCCGCAGCGTTGAAGGTGGTGGGGTCGGGGGTCGAGGAGTCGCCGCCAGCGCGAACGCAGAGGAGCTCGATCTCGGTCATGATGAAGCCGTAGCGGCAGCCGTGCTCGCGCATGACGCGCTGGAGGTGAGCGAGACCCTGAAGGTAGAGGACCTGCTTGGGTGCGGATTCGCTGCGCATGCCGGTGTTCCAGTTGTCGTAGCACTTGACAAGGCCGACAACACGGCCGCGAGCGTCACCGAAGAGGGTCTTCTCGAAGTCGGAGGGGTAGCTGGAGACAAACTGGGGCTGGTCGCGGGCACCAGCGGCAGGCTTAATAGCACGCATCTGCATGTGGCTGTTGCCCTGGGCGATCTTAAGGGCAGCGTTGACCTTGTTGGCGTAGTAGTTGGTGCAGATGTCGTGGAGAGCATTCTCGTTCTCGGGCTGCATGTTCTGGCGGATGGGCTGAGGAAGGTAGGACTGGGAGACAGGGACCTCAAGGAGAGGAAGAACAGAGGGGATCTCCTTGATGGCAGCAATGTTGAAGTCCTCCCAGCTGCGAAGGTTGCGGATGTCCCACCAGAAGTGGTTGTGGATTCCACGGGGAGCGGCAGTAACGCGACGGACCAGAGCAGGGGAAGGATTGGGGCCACTGAGGTAGTCGAGGAGAGATGATGTAGCGACGGGCTGATAGGCCTCGAAGCTGGGCTGCTCGGTGTAGGTGGGGTACTGGACAGCAGGGGCAGGTTCAAAGTCAAGCAGAGGGAAGTCGAGTGCTGTAGCAGTGTAGCTGGGGGGCTGCTGTACCTGAGAGTAGTCGATGGGGCTTGTGATGAAGTTCGACTGAGGCGCGCTAGGACCGGTCACATAGTTGGGGATGTTGCGGTAGGTGGGAAAGCCATAGCGGCTGATGGTGGACTCATCGATGCTCTGGACAGAGGTAGACCTCACGTGACGAGAAGCATTGAGGGAGCTTGAGCGGGAGTGGGAGTGAGAAGGAGGAGCGTATGACGATGCTCGACGGCTCTCGGAGGGTGTGAATGTGATGGGGGAGTTGAGCATGGACAGCCCGTTGAAGTCGCAAGAGCCGTTGGACACGGGCGAGATCAAGTTGTTGTTGGTGTATGGGCTCGACTCACGGTAGGGCTGAGAGACTGGTCGTGCGTAGGGACTGTAGCCATAGCTGACGTTGGAGGCAGCAGACGTCGTCCTGCGGTGTCTGATGGGTCCAGCAGTAGGCTCGGCTACCTGATCTTGAGTGCGGACCTTGGGGAGGAGAGTAGGTCCAAGCTGGCGCACAGGCGATCGTGGAGGTGTAGGGGCCATGTTTGGCGCGGGAGAAGACTCTTGCGAGTAGTATGTGACATCTGATCCGACGCTGCCGGGAATGTAGTTGTACTGCGTAGCAGGCGGTGTTGAGTGACGGCTGTACATTTTGTTGATGTGAATAGCTTCCAGAGCTATTGAATCTTTGGACAGGAAGAGACAATTATCGAGTAACGATTAATGGGGAGAACCAGCTCCAGAATGTCTAAGACAAGAACGAAAGAGGGGGAAGGGAGGTGTCTCGAGCCGGTGGGCAGTGCTCGCAAGTCTTGGATATGATGTTCGATGTGATGGTCGTGGTTGTGCGGCGGAGCACCTTGTACTTATTCCTTTCACAAACCGAGACCTACGAACCAGTGCTCACGGCGCAAGAGCACATCTGAAACATGATCCACCGGCCCCAGGATCCTGGCTTGCGATCTCGACAGGCGGTCTGGCGGTAGCTTTGCGCAGAAGGTTCTACAGCATGGAGCCTTGCAAGGCCAACATGAAACATGGCTTTCGAACAGGGCGAGCACATCTAGCGAACGACTTAGTGCTATGCTCGCTGCGTTGTTCGCTGTATCCGGTTTAGTTTTGTGTAGTTTTCAGCGGTGTACTGACTCTGAGTGGCTCTCAGCGGTGTAGTTGCAGAAAGGGCTTTACCAGAGCGGTAAGCGTGAAAGCGACGCGCTTGCAGAGCGGTTGGCAAGATGAAACCGGATCGCTCGGCGGGCCGCTGTAGAACGTCGCCTAGAGGTGGATTACGATGTACTCGGCAGAGAAAGTACCGCAGGCGCGTACTCTGTGTACTCTGTACCTCTGTACGCGCTGCCGTCGCTCCCAAAGTTCAGAACGAGCGCATTCATGCGCGCAATCTCGCTGCCCACCGCTCATCCCCTACCTTCCCATTCCATGCTTCAACAATATGCTAGACCGCACACTTGGCAAGGCTGGACCCCATCGCGGCAGTTTGGGTGTGGAGCGGTGACGGGACGAATAAAGAGTCGAGGTGTTGTTGCTTTAGCGCCCTGCGGGAGGGCCTGTGCGATGCGTGGGGCGGGCAGTAGTCGGTGAAGAGTCATCACGGTTCGGGCTTTCCATTGGACCACGACACACAAAAGTTTCGTTTCATCGCTCAACGTGCATGTCTTCCGCAGAACTTCCGCACACCGACATGCGGCATTATGCACGAGATCGTGACTCACCATGGGCGAGAGCATCGCATTCACGACTATAACACGACCAAGACCGCGCTGCTGCACGACGCGTGAACGCGTTATTGTCGGTCTGTTGTCAAAGCATTGGTTCTGGGTCTCCGGCGTCGCCCGCCTGTGTGCTGTCACTTCTCGTGACAGGAACGACATTGCCCGGTTGTCACTCTGTGCTGCACTGCCCCGGCGTCGTCTGTCGTTCGTCTCTACGGAAGTCGACTTCTGCGAATTCATTCGCTCTGCGCATCCAAGCGCCCAATCCTACTGTCTAATGTCCCATGGAATGCCGCTTCGTGGGGAAAATGGGGCTGTCAGGCTCAAGCCTCGTTAAGCGCTGCAGCGGCCGTATTAGGAAATTATGAACACCAAATATAACCCGAAGCAGGCGCGTATATCTCGAACCGGAAGCCAGAAAGACCGTTAATTGCATGAGCCCGGAGATTAACTGTCAAACCTTACTGAGGCTCTCTCCACACATTTCAAGGTTCAGATGAGCCTCTCAGCCTCGACGCCACGACTTTGGGCAGCCACAGGCGCGTACACCTTGCGCTTGAGAAACAAACGGTGGCGCTGATTGCTCGAAAAATGATGAAGCTTTGGGGCGTGCATGGATTGGGGCATGTTCGCAGAGCCGCTCAGCCGCTCAGCCTCGATTACGCGCTCGGGAAAGTGGAATGACGCTGGCAGCGTGATCATGACTGAAGCTCACATCTCGTTCATGTCGTATGTTCAGGGTGACGCGTAAGACAAGCGTCAGAGCCAGACCCTGGGTTGGGCCACCCGGAGTAGAAGAGTGCTGGACATTGCGACTATAGAAAAGGTCAACCAGACTCTGGTGTCGTGGAAAAGACCGGATACAAGCTTCAAGGTAATAAAACGCGAGGTTGTCAGTGTCTATCTATGCATTGTCCCCGTGCGGATGAACTCTCTGATGGCTACAACAATTTTGTTGCTGTATCCGACTTTGTTCGTAAAAGGAGCCAGGACAAGCGCTGAGCTTAGGTCAGCTGGCTCTCGACGTTCTCCTTCCACCAAGCGCCCCAATCGACTACCTTCTTCTTTGTCCTGGCATCCTCTGCTGCAAAGACTACCGCGTGACTCCTGAATGCCTCTTCAAGGTCACAACCCAAGAAAGCCCTCTGCGCCTCATGGGAGCTCATCTCCTGCTCGACAGCATTAACAGCCATCAGGAACTGCCTCACCAGCCCCGCATCACCACCTCCATGCCCACCACCCGCAGCATGTGGAACATGCTTTGTAGTCTTATTGGTAGCGAAGTCGTGAACCCTGATCGTCGTACTGTCGTACTCGATCTCTCCCTTCGTGCCATAGATTCTGCCTCGCCTCTCACACTGCTTTTCAGTGTGTGCTATCATATGGAACAGCGCTGTTTTTGCGCCTCTGCTAGGGTCGTTGTAGTCATCGTCCCAGGTAAGCGTGACGATTTGATCGTCGCAGACATCGTTGTCGGACTCCCAAACGCAGCGGCCAAAGTAATTCCTCTTGTTGCGGACTTCAAGCGGAGTGGTGGAGTCGTAGTCCTCAGCCAGGTTAGTTAAAAGCTGCGTCGAAGCTGCTTCGAGACCCTCGGTCTTGTAGATATCTTCAATCTCTGGGTTTACGATCTTCACAGGCCAGTCTGCGTTGCCTCGGGCGAGCTGTTTCTCGAGGTAGATCTTCTTCGCGCTATATGTGCATGTTGGTTCGTATGCGCAGGATAGGCAGTTGGTCGCGCTACCTGCTTCGAATGGCTTGCGCGACTTGCGGAAATACTTTAGCGATCCTGCCGACGTGATAGTTGAGGGAAGGTGAGGCGATGATGAGGAGAAAGAGGCAGGCGTGCAGAGCATCCACATCAGAAAGTCGATGTCATGGCATGACTTCGTGAGCAAAGAAGGTGCCGATGTCGACTCTTTTCGCCAGTTACCACTGTCATGCAAGTCAGTCGATGCATCCTACCATCAGAATAAGTAACGTACCGAACGTAACTATGGGAAAAATGCCAGTAACCAACGGGCTCAGTATGCTCGATGCTGAGTATGTCTCCAATTACACCCTCGTCCCGTACCAGGTGTCGCAGAAGCATGTTGTGTGGCGAGTACCGGAGGACGTGGCATATCCCGAAGACCGGCTCCTTGTTTCCTGCGGCGACAGTGCTCTTCTTCGCATCGTTAAGAGCTTTGTACATCCTGATACAGCTGTCGAGTCGCGTGCTTAGCGGCTTCTCGCAGCAGATATGCAGTCCCAGATGCGCAATACCACGCACGACTTCTTCGTGCATTTCGTCGAGGACGCAGACGAAGACTACGTCGATTCCTAGATCGAACTTCTCCTCATGAGCTTCACACTCTCTGCTCTCCTCGTCCACCCGGTTGACCCATTGCTTCCAGTTCAAGAAGCTCTCGCCAGGCTGTGCAGGGAACTTACCAGTCCATATGAATTTCTTGCCAAATGCCTCGCGCTTGGAGCATATGGGCTCGCATACAGCTGCAATGGTTGCATTAGTGCATTCCAAAGCTGCCTCAGCATAAGCTGTGCCACGGCTACCGGCACCGATGACCATGATACGAGGTGGGTGTCCGAAACTCTGGAAATCGGGTGCTTTCAAGTATGCTTCGTGGCTGCCGCCAGTGCCCATTGAACTCTCGTCGAGATAAGGTGCCATGTTGGATATTGAACCTCAGGTTATTCTTTTGGAAAATCGCAGATGCTCCTGTGATCCGTGGAAAGAATAAGCTTGAGATTGCGACAAGCCCGGGCACTTTATATGACGTTGATAGAACTCGCTGCTCGATGAACAAGAAGCTTGTGAGCGGTGCTATACCAGATCTTGGGATGGTCTAATCGTCGAGTCGAGGATCTCCTGGGCAATTCGAGCTGATGAAGGACGGTGTGCCGGGTCTACTTTCGATTCGCAGGTGTGATTAACTTACCAAGGGCGCTGAAGTTGAGGAGTCGTATGTCAGTGTTGCATCGCAGCTCTGAGGTTGCAATTCGTACTTGAAGTTCGCCTATGGCAGTCGCTCACAAGGCTCGAGGTGCACATGTGTATACATGATGGATTCGACCAATGAGATTGCTGATGATTAATAGCGTCTGCCCCTCCAAGGCTGCTCGCCTCTTATGTTGCCGAAGAAGCTGGATATGGGCACCAAAATCTGAAAGTCACTGGAGGTCTTCAGTGACAAATTGAATAAGTTTCGCAGATTAATAGGTTTACTGAAGGCTACGATCTATTGTGTAGTTATGGGAGGCCACCATCACCGCGAACCTCACAGCTGTCCCGCTGTATGCTGATTGAAGCGAAGGTAATCTAGTCCGATGTCTAGAAAAATCAAGCCTTAAGAAAAAAGATTTACCGATCGTATGCTTACAAGAGCGACCCCAGAGGTGTCGCTCGCTCACCGTTCAAGCTCGTAGAAAAGGAGATAGACCTCCTTCTGCATGCCGAGCACCTCGCTCGTCTTACTCTCCTTGATCTTGTCATCGCTGATGCGCCACCAACGGTTGACCGTGCGTCTAGACTTGCGCTTGAGCGGGTTATTGTCAACTATTGATTGCGCCTTCTCCGATGCCTTGTCCTTGAGCGATCGCAGACTTTGCGTTCGCGACAGCTTGGACGCAGATTCGCCTGACGGGGGCGATGGCTGCAACGAGTCGCCGTCCGTCCGAGGTGCAGAAGTAGGCGCGGGACCTCGTGGACCTAATGTGTCTTGTGATGAGTTCGACGATAATGACTGCAAAGAAGGCGAGTCTAGCGTCAAGTGTGAAGGGATTGGCGATGCAAGATCGCTTGAGCCATCGAAATTCGTGGATGATAGTCGAGGACTCTGCATAGCTGAAGCAGCTGCAGACGGCAACGGGCTCGCCTGGCGGCTGTATGCGCCTTCGAGTCCGAACGAGTGTGGCGTGGAGAAAGGTATAGGCTGTACTTGCCGGCGGAAAGATTCATAGTGTCCGCTGTTGTGGCTGCCCTTGTGTGTCACCATTCCAAGTAACCTATAGTTTTTTCGATGTAGCAAGCCACCGAGGGGCAACACTTCTGGGAACGAGACTTTGGCCAAGTTTTTGGTCGAAACTGTGCCAACAGCGAACATCGATCGTGAAAGGTGTACAGCGAGCACCTTGGGGAAGAGGGATATGTACATATGGCGCGCTATGCGGCGCTTTGGTGCCAGCTTCGAGTCTGGAAATTCGACGTCCTCGGGTGGACTTTCTGGGTCGTCTTCAAGAGCTTGCTTAATCTTGGAGATGTCTGACTCCAAGCGCTCTTTAATCGCAGGATCAGTAGCTTTCTCGAGCTCTTGCTCCTTTGTCTTGACGGCATGGTCAAGGCGGCACCACTCGCACTTGAAGTCGTCAATGTGCTCAACCTTCAGCATGCCATCGAAGCATGCATTGAGCGTCGTCGATGAGGCTTGTGGTACACTGAGAGTCAAGGTCACGAACGCCGAAGAGGAGGGCTTTGGCTTGAAGTGACATGTCAAGCACTCAATCTGAGACTCAATCTTGCCTTCAAAGGGGAAACCTTCTTCATCTGACAGAGGATCATCCTCATCCTCGCCTTCCTCTTTGATATCATCATGAGGTGGCTGGATGTCGAATTGCTCCTCGATTTCTTGCCGGCCGGACGCACTGTTGGCGTTCTCTAATGTGATACCATGGCGAAATGCATGCCGTCTAGCTTTTGTACCAGCGTGGTACTCGTCGCACAGTCGCTCAGTGATGATCTGTAGAAACTCTTGCGCGTCCTGCTGTTGCCGGCTGATGCGTGTACCAAAGGCGTGTTCGAGTGACCGTATGAAGGATTGTGGTGAGATCGTCTTCTTGTATATGGGTCGCTCGTTCAGCTTGTCGAGGATATCCTTCAGGCCGTATGTAAGCAGACCCTTCTGCAGACCTTCCAGCTTCCCCGGCCTGATGGTCGTATTGTCCGCACTTATCTTCTCCGGGTCCACAAGGTAGACTTCTGGTCCGTCAAGCTTCCTCCTGTGCGTCTCTCTGATCAAGTATATGCGCAAGTCTGGCAAGCCTGCCAAGGCCTGCAGCACCGAGTTGATGAAGCAGTCGTTCGCCGCATTGCTCAGTCCCACAACGCCCTTCTTCTTGGTGCTGGAGCTCGTTGCCTCGTCGTCCAGGAAAAAGGTGGGCCCAAAGACGTAGACTAGGGTGATTGCAGCGAGGGATGCGCCTGCCGCATAGGTTGCGATGGTGGTTGCCTTCTCTGGCATTTTGCGGCGCGCGCTCGTCGGGGATTGGTCGACGGGGGTGGTGCAGAAGGCCGCAGAGTTGTGACAGATTCTAGCAGAAGTGCGCTCGATCGGGTGCAGGACAGGAGGATTGTGCAAGTGAGACGTGTCTATCCTCCATGTTTGTCTGACAGCAGCCTCGTCATGCTGGCAGTCATCTGTCGTTTGCTCGGTGAGCCAGCAGGCCGCAAAGTGAACTGCCAAGCAAAGAGTCTCCGCGCTTGTCCGTCCGAGCGCGGTCGCAAGGATCTCCAGATTCGAAGTTCGGACGACTTGCAACTTTTGTTGGCAGGACCATACGACGCCCACACAGCCCCCAATGGCCTCTCTCAGCCGGTCAGCGCTGCTGCCTCAGTGCACGTCATGCATACGAAGAGTTGCGCGGCAGAGTTTGGATGGACGGGCGCCGCAGCAGCAGATACGCAGCATCTCGAAGGCGGCCAAGGAGGCCGAGCGCAACATCGTAGTCAAGCTGCTGAAGGATGTGCCGCGATATGGACGCGCCGGTATGGCAGAGCCTGTCAGGAATGGATAGAGAGCTTGGCTAATGTCGACCAGGCTCATACGTTCCTCTCAACCCGGCCACAATGCGCAATCGATGGTTTCCCGCCCGCGTCGCCGACTACGTACCGTTCAAGCAATTGAAGCTGCTGAAGGCTCAGGAGGTGGACATGCAAAGGGATACATCATATGGTGTACGAGTGGCTCTGGAGGAGGTTGACGAGGAGGAGGATCTTTTGACACCACGGAAGCCATACGTGCGGCCGATTGAGATTGAAGTGCTCAGCGTAGGTTCCGCTGTCATAGAAAGACAGAGTATTGCTGACAGGTATAGCCTGAACGATCTATGGAACTCCTCGACACATTCGTCCCTCCCACAATCGACTTCTCACGCCAGCGCATCGAGGCTCAAGAAAACAAGCCACGATATGGTGCATCTGGCGCGGCTGACATTCTTACAGCAGCTGCTATGGGCGCGAATGCAGAACGATCCTCGAACGCCATCTACGGCTCAGTATCGACAGCAGACATTGCTGCGACTCTCAAGGCGGCGCTGGCGCACAACGACGAGGCGGCTCGTGTCATCCTGAACGAGGCGGATGTTCGATTCGTAACAAACACAGAGGATGGAGATGCCCAGCGTGTGAAGGAGCTGGGTGTGTTCAAGATTGAAATACAATTGACCGGCGCGGCAGAGCCATTAGTGAGGAACGTCCGGGTCAAGGCGAAGGACATGGACGCATGAGGTCGTAACGACGGTATGCCATCCGTGGCTGCAGTCGAGACCCGGCGGGGTCTCCTTTCGCTGTAGAAGTATACCTGTACAAAATATGTAGACACTGTTCGGGGATGGTTTCGGAACAATGGGACCTCACGAAATACGAAGCCACAAGCCACAGCCGCGAGCATTCATGAGCTGATCCCATAACTAGCTTTGATTGGTGGGGTCCTAATTTCGATGCTGTGATGCAACAAAACCACTCGGCAATTCAAGGCCTTACTCTGCATTCTGGCACATTCTACGGCGAGACTCGGACAGAAGCACAGAGCTGGCGACGGTGCAAGCCCACTCTGCCGAGCAAGCGGCCCCGCGATGACTTCAGAGCTTCAGAGCGCGGCCGTGAGCACCAGCCCTACCGGTGAGCACCATCTTAAATCTCCTGAGCCTCCCACGCGCCTTGCAGAAGCAACAGAAGCAAATCAGTCAATTGATACACACAGGTACGTTTTATTAGCTTCAAGAGATAGCGGCAAGCTGTAGCGTGCGCGTGAGCTGCTATTGCAGCATTTGGTTGGTGGTTGAGACAGCTGAAGTGCTGGTTGCGTCAGTCGCGCGCCGGGTCTGCCCCGCCCAAAGACCCCACCGTGCATCATTGCAGACTCTTTTACTACTGCACTCAACAACTCCTGCAATACCTTAATAAACACTCCAGTTCCCAATTGACTGATCCTTAATTCACCAGAACTCTTTACACATCACATACACAATGGTTTCCGCTCAGTCTGTAAGTTCTCACCTCATAAAGACTATCTTTCAGCAGGACGACAGCTAACCACCATTCTCACCAGGTCCTCTCCCGCAAGTCCGGTGTCATCACTGGCGATGATGTCCTCAAGCTCTTCCAGCACGCTAAGGACGAGGGTTACGCCATCCCCGCCATCAACGTAGGTTTCTCAGAAGCCAAAGTCAGGAACTAAGCTAACAAGCTCAGGTGACCTCCTCCTCCACAGTTGTTGCTTCTCTCGAGGCTGCTCGCGACGCCAAGTCGCCCATCATCCTCCAGACATCGCAGGGTGAGTCAATCTGGAGTCTCCTTTTTCTTTGACCGAACAGTGAGCTGACAAAGTCTCAGGTGGTGCCGCGTACTTTGCCGGTAAGGGCGTCGACAACAAGAACCAGGAGGCCTCCATTGCTGGTGCCGTCGCTGCTGCACACTACATCCGTGCCGTTGCACCCATCTACGGCGTCCCCGTCGTTCTCCACACCGACCACTGCGCAAAGAAGCTTCTGCCATGGTTGGACGGCATGCTCGATGCCGACGAGGCCTACTTCAAGGAGCACAACGAGCCCCTTTTCTCCTCCCACATGATCGATCTGTCCGAGGAGGAGGTTGAGTGGAACATCCAGACCACCAAGAAGTACCTCCAGCGCGCTGCCCCCATGAAGCAGTGGCTCGAGATGGAGATCGGTATCACCGGTGGTGAGGAGGATGGTGTCAACAACGAGGATGTTGACAACAACTCCCTCTACACCCAGCCCGAGGACATCCTGCACATCTACAAGGAGCTCTCCGAGGTCTCCCCCTACTTCTCCATTGCCGCTGGTTTCGGTAACGTTCACGGTGTCTACAAGCCCGGTAACGTCAAGCTCCAGCCTGGTCTGCTCAAGAAGCACCAGCAGCACGTCAAGGAGGCCGTCGGTGCCAAGGAGGACAAGCCTGTCTTCCTTGTCTTCCACGGTGGATCTGGTTCCAGTGTCGACGACTTCAGGGAGGCCATCTCTTACGGTGTCGTCAAGGTCAACCTTGACACCGACATGCAGTACGCCTACCTCACCGGTATCCGCGACTACGTCCAGAACAAGTCCGGTTACCTCCAGAGCCAGGTCGGTAACCCCGACGGCGAGGACAAGCCCAACAAGAAGTACTACGACCCCCGTGTCTGGGTCCGTGAGGGTGAGAAGACCATGTCCAAGCGTATCACCGTTGCGCTTGACGACTTCTACGCCGCTGGCAAGGTCTAAATCACTCCAAGTGATACCAAAATTTGTCCAGGCGTTTTGTTAGATTGGACTGCATGAGAGAGGAGTTGGCGGTCCTGGGGGTGAGGTTGATGACTCGAATGATGACATGACCCAAATGTACAGAGCCCAAAGAAGGTTCCTGATTATATACCAATAGCGAAACATTTCCTCCAACAGACTTCTTTCGACGCTGCAGTCTGTGTACGAAACCATGTGCATCTCATTCAAATGGTGCGTTGTGTATGTACCCCGCAGAGCCTCATTCGTACCCGCCTCGATTACCTCCCAAAAGGGGGAAACCTGTTGCAGACCGACAAATCATACTCAAAATAGCGTCATCAAAAGATTTCCTTAGTTGCCATCAAGGTCTACGCAAATAAAGATGCGGGTCCCTGCCTCGCAAACATGCATGCGGCCAGACGTGGTTAGTGTTCCTGTCTGCAATGACATCATGCTCAACGCTCTTTCCAGTCCCCAGAAGATCAGCACCAAAACATGGCAAGTAGCATCACAGGCACTGCGCATGACTGTCGTAAGTCGTCAACGCTGTATATTTATTGACAAAACACCCCTCATCTCTGCCATCCACATCCTACACGAGACCTCGACACCCTCGATAACATATCATCAGTAACCCACTTTTATCGTTTGACAGCTCACTAGCTACTCCACTTTACACACCCTTACACAATGTCTGGCGGTCACTCTAGCAGCGGAATCGGCGATGCCATCAAGAAGGGCGTTGGCATGGTCCATGTGAGACTCCCAGATCCACATGCCCTCTTTGAACAGTACACTGATATACTACAGGGTACCGGCGAGGCTATCCGCGGAAACTTCAACGCGGCAGTAGACCAGGCTGGTGGCGACCGTGTAGGCGTCGACAAGAACGCGGCGATTGCTTCCAAGGGCGCCGACGAGATTGATCACGGCTACCACCGAACTGGTCACGGTGCTGGTGTTACACCAGTAGATCGCGAGCGCATGAACACAACTCAAACCGCAGCCACCAACTACGGGTCGCACAGCACAAATACTGCCAACAAGCTCGACCCGCGCTTTGACTCTGACCTGGACCACCGCGGTACTGCTACAGGGTCAACCAATGTTGGCCATCACTCCAACAATGTCGCGAACAAGTTCGATCCTCGCATTGACTCTGATGCGGACCACCGTGCAAACCCTAACAGTACGATCAGATAGATAAGCTGATCTTCTTCACGATACCTTCATTATACCAATATAACTATATCCTCTCTTCACCAGACCTGCTTTCCTCTTATCTTGACTTCCACTAACTCATCAGACTGTGGCGCGCAGACTTCCTACTCACAAACTGACGGTACCAACTCCCCTACGCCTTCCAGAAGCAAGTGGGAACCGTGGAATGTCTCCGGTCATGATCACGAGCACGACGAGCAATGTCACTGCCACGCCCAGCACATCCATCGAGGCTCCATCAGCGGTGGAACGAACCTAGAGCCAGCCCAGAAGCTGGACCCCATACTCGGCGCCGCGGATGAGTCGATGAACAATGGCCCACACAACACCACCATCGCCAACAAGCTGGATCCTCGAGTCGACTCCGATGCAGGCCATCGTGGTAATGTTGCAACCAACAAGTCAAACGCTGATGGCGGTCCCGATGTTGCTCAGCATATCGGAACCAAAAGCCAAAGAGTTGGTACCTTCACACGACGTGGAACAGAGCCTTCTCTACCTACTGAGCATCGGAGTGCTCCTCGATCAAGTTCAGAAGACAACGTGCGTCACTGCAGTTTATCGAAGGACTCTACGGCCCCTCTTGACGAGCCACTATCAACAGAGAATCCTCACAAGAGCGAGTTTTTGAACTTGCTGGATCCGATGGTCAATCGCGGCTGCTTGAAGCAGACGAGGTCGAGTGGGTCATGAGCCTGGTCGGTGGGCGCGGTATAGTCGATGCACAGCTAAGTGTATCATAACGGTATAAGACAATCGATATCCCCTATGGTTCTTGCGTGTGACTCCGCGTTGGAGACCCAGTAACGTGATTTGTCGAAGTGATGAGAATGTGGTGCTGTGGCACATGCGCCATTGTTGTGACATCACACACCTTTGTTCTACCTGTTGTCCGTTGCTCCATGGTACGGGGGTGATTCCCAGGCGAATAACTGATTACATGTCCTGTAGCGATCAACGGAGAACCCGGTCAGTAAGACTGGCGAAATGCCAACTCCTTAGGTGCGACACTAGAAAATCTGATGATCTGTAGCTATGGCGTCAACATACTCGACTGAGAATGTGGGGCTTGCACTAGCTATAGCATTCATTCTAACAGATTTATTGGAGATTTCCGAAAGACAAGACGAGAGAGAATGTAGCTTGACCAGCGAATACATCGGCTATCGGTCAGAACAAGATATCGATACTTCGACTGTCAAGGGATCGATCGATCAATCCCAAAATCTGGAACCGAGTATGCCAGATCCCAATGTCGTCTAGTGCCAGAGGAGCCATCTTCCACGTTTCGACCGTGCGTTCACTATATCTCTTGAGAGGAATACAGTTGTAGGATACATCTGAGCGTCTTCTAAGCTGTCTAAAATAACCTTTGACGAGTGGAATGGCCACTAATCGCTCTTTATTTGTGTCTTGTTCCAGAATTCCTTGTTCTTGACCGAACCAGTGCCTAAACCTTTTTATGCTTCCAGAAACGACATCGCTGAACGGCTAGACTCGTCGTCATCGTCAAGCCATACTGAACGGAGTTCGCAGCGCTGTATGTGTCGTATCATCTGGGCTTGCCGGTCTCTTTCGAGAACATCTGGCTGATTGATGCATATAGCATTTATCCAAAAGACTTTGGTGATATTCACAGAACTGATAGTCGACAAAAATTTCCATACGTTATCACCGACTGCTATGCGTACCCATTCAGTATAATACCTTGGTCAGGAGCATCATACAGATGCCATCTGTACGACAGCGCGGTGTAGCCCGGACGTAATTCCAAAGCATAGGTTACGAGGCGACAAATTAAGGGCTCGCTTTTGTTTGTGGCAGGCAGTACCTCGACTAGCCGAAGCTCTGGGGAACTCAGGTTCAGCGGTGCTTCACTATATGAATCGGTGGGCTTGCAGCGTCTTGAGAGCATGGGCTCTGGCCGATATATGTCTGCCTGGTCTAGGGCGAGTCGTGAGATTCTATACTAGGGCACGAACCGAAATTTGTTGGGAGAGCTTCGTTGACGGGGTCGGTATCCTTTGCAGTGAACGGGGTGCAATGAATGGAAAGCCTAGACTCAAATCGAGTCGGTTTGCTCTCCAAGCTGGGGCTGTGCTTCGTGGCTGCCTCACGCATGTATGTGTGTCGTGGCTGTCCGCATCACATCTGCACCTTCCCCGCGTGACGTCAGCCACCCTGCGTAACTCCCGGTACAAATCCATATCGAGCGCAACCCGCATACAAAGGTCTTGCGACCTCACCATCGACCTCAGAAAGCGCCTGCAGCGCGATCATCCTTCAAACCGCTCCACGCTCGCTCGCGTGCGCTCCACGCCTCGATGACGCTATCTCCTGACATCCATCTCGCGCATGACTCCTGACGCCTAACACACCTCCCCGTGTCAAAAATACTGATCTGACATCCTCGGTTCGGTAGTCCGAGCTGCACAGCAGAAGATCTGAGATTAGATGTGTAGGTGGAGCATGCTCATTCGCGCACGTAGACCTGATCCCGGCTAGCGCTGCGCTCACCGCGCTTCTGCAGGCATGTGACTTGTACTTCACAAGTCGAAATGCCGTCTATTCTCCGTGTATGCGGTTTGTGAGCGGCCCATGCGGTTTTCAAGCGGCTCGTGCGGTGCGCCAGCAAGGTGTGCCCAAGGTGTGTGTGTTGTTGTCTGCTGGTGGTGCATTTCCTAAGACGTGGGCCACTCTGCAGACTGCTTGAATTTGCTGGTTGATTCGGCGAGGAGATTTGGTCGACTTTCGACTTGAAATGCTTTGCGTGATTGTTACATGGTCGATGGAATTTGTGCTATAAACCAGCTGAGGTTATGTATTCTTTCGAGGTCATCGTACCAGACCTTGGGTTGTGAACCCTTACAGCCTTCAAGTCGCCCCTTCACCCCTCGACTCCGCAATCGGCGCGCATCATAGATTGCAAATCCGACTTTCACCTTACTTCAGCGCACACGCACGATCGCCACACAATGTTGCTCTCCCAGCAGCCTCAGAGCTGCATTCGACCGATCCCGGTCCTCTCACCACGGACAACAAGAACAACAACACAATACGACCCCACTAAACTGTTTAACGCCCTGCTGTCACCTCCGCGAGTCACCATGTCCTGGATTTCACCAGATCCCTTTGAGCTTGAGCCCTCGTCATCAACGTTACCGACCTCGACCTTCCGGCGAGTGCCGCAAACGAGCACAGTACACCAAACTACCTCGTCCGGGCTGCAAACACTCCGGCGCGCAGACCAAAAGTTGCGGGGGGAGCTCAAGCACAATTCCACGCGGTGGGATGAAGACGACGATTTTGACACTCAATCAACAATCCGAGCGAAGCCAGAGTTCGCAGGGCGAGACTCAGATGATGAAATCGACGTCTTCGAAGTGCAACACCATTCAAAATCAAACGGCCGCCACTTTGACGAGGACGGTTTGCTAAGCAACATCGAGCCACAAGTACTCTCTCAAGCAAACCAGAGTGAAGACATCAGGATCCGGCCGCTCGCTTCGCCTCTGCAATCGCCAACACGCGACCCTCGCGCCCTCTTCGGATCGCCCTCGCAGGAAACGCACCTCCCCTGGGTGACGAAGTTAAGCAACGGCCAGTTCTCCATGGCTGTCTCGCCGAGACTTCTGCCTAGTGACGGTCCACCACCGAAGAGCATATGGGATGCTGAGGAGGACGAATTCGATCGCTGGCCCACCGCGGTGGAAGCGCGTGCAGAACTCGACACCGTCCGGATTAACGCAACAACGAAGCGAAGCACTTTTGTGAGACCCGAGGAGCCGGAGCGTTCGGTAGCCGAGCAGATCGCTGAGGCCGTAGAGACACCGCTCGGTGAAACTATTCGCACAGACGAGGAACAGAAGCAAGCGATCCGTGAACTCGAAGACATGGATTGCGGTAACCCTTGGGGCCAAGACTTGCACGATGCTATCATCGCCCCTCTGCGCACTGAAAGCACAGTACTGCCCGAGCATGCGCCTGCACGACACATGCACATTCTCGATGCCAAGACATACATATCCAGCACCGACCCCGTCTCGAAAGCCGCTCGACCGCGCTTGTGCGACGCCGTGGCTACAGTTCTAGCATACACGAACGAGCAGTGTCTCCGAGATTTTCTCAATCCTGAGATTGAAATATTTGAGTGGCGACGAAACAACAACTGCGTACTGATCCGCCGTGAAGGACGACAGGTCATGGTTGGGAATTACTACAACTACGGCACCATGTACCAATGGGGCTTTCTCGTTCGCTCAACCATGGATGCCGATGGGGCGTGGTCGGAGACTTGGGCTTCGGTGTCGCAGGGCACGACCCCAGTCGGGCAAGAGGGCGTGCTATACGATCAATTCGAGGCTGATCGGACGGACTTGGACGTTGAACCGGATGACGAGGAGTTCGCGTTGTATGTTGGGCGTGATCTTGCGCACTTCTTGCTGAGGTGGGAGGTTTGGAACTATCACAAGTGGTGGCGCTACCAGATCGAGTGGGAGGTTGATGGGGACGTGACCCGTGCAAGGGATAAGAGTCGGTTCCCAGCTGGTTTGACGTTCGATTGAGCCCAGGTCTTTGAGGCGATGGATGCGAGGATCGGAAAAAGGAGGTCAGCATGTGATGTTTAGGCCTGGCCAGAACAGCTAGAATTTGGCTTCTAGATACGGCCTTGGTAGACGGAGTGCATAGCTTGGAGTTTGAGATACCCACTTGCAATACATACTGCATTCACTGAACTTGTGCGTGCTTGTTATTCACTTTGTGGTATCTCTTCCCGTGAACGGACTCGGCTCGTCCTCGACTTCCGTGATGACGAAGCTTGTGCAGTAGCCGGCTGCAATCTTCGTGATCTTGCCAGGTATATCGATCTCGTTCCAGAATCCACTAAGCATATCGTTCTTGATCTCGTGTCGCAGGTTCGACAAGTCGCCGCAGTTGCCGTGCTTGGCCCAGCCCCAGGAGATGAGGTTTCCCTCTTTAGTCAACGCCAGGATGTGGTCGGTGCCAACAGCAATGTTTTCGATGAGCGGCAGATCTGGAGGAAGAAGCTTCCACTGGTTCTCCTTGCCCCATGCTGTCAGTCTGCCATCATCGAAGAGAACGAAAACGGCGTGCCATGTCGCTCCGATATTTTTGTAGCCTTTCACGTGTGGTGGCATGGCCGATATGACGTTGAACTTGTCTTTGCCCAGGATCTTGTGCTCACCCGTGGCTGCGTCGCCAACTAAGTATGTGAAGTCCTTCCCACAGACTACCCTCAGTGGCTTGAAGGATAGGTCTTCGATCTTGGTTGGCACTTTGACTTTGTCAGACAGGTGTTCGCCTAGCTGACCGAGTCGAGCTTTGCCCCAGCCGTACACAGAGCCGTCGTCCTGAACAGCAACATAATGCCACACACCGGCAGCAAAGTCGACCGTAAGGCCAGGTAAGCTTGGGCTCAAGTAATGGGAATCGGAGTATTTGGACTTGGACATGTCACACTCGTCTCCACGTCCTAGCTCGCCCCATTGCCCACGTCCCTTGGTGAGGACGGCACTTGGGGCATCCACGACACAACTGATGATAGCCGATGATTCACAAGCTGCTGCACAGAAGGATGCGTTGCCGTGCAGCTCCTCAAAACGCGTGAGCCTGGGCGCTCCCTCGCAGTCAGAGAGCATCTGGCCGACACTGTTTTGGCCGACACCGAAAATCGAGTTATTAGCGAACTGGACGAGGGTGTGATTGTCACCGCATTTTATATCCTTGATGTTCTGGAAGAAAGGTAATCGTGGTAGCTTTGTCGGCTTACTGACGATGTCTGCAACAGGGATGCCTTCACCTAGCTGCCCTTCGCCATTGCTGCCAAAGACGTAGAGATCGTATGACATGGTATAGGATGAGTGTATGGAAAGGTTGGACAGTCAGTAGCAGAGACCTCAAGTCATGCCTTCGAATCAAACGAGATTTTCGGCTAGACGTGGTGAAAGGAGTATCTGATGATGGTCACGATGGTGTTGCGGCTGCTAGTGTTGGTCTGGAGGAAGTGGCGATGGACTAACGCTAGCCCCTTTGCAGCCTTAGCGCCACCCACAGAGGGCAATTTCGACTCGGTCGCTCGCCAACATTGCAAAACCTCAAGCACGACTTCGCCCGCACCTCCCACGACCTCGCACGTACTAACCCCAGTCGTTCAAAATGGCCTCTCAATCCGTTCAGTGCTTCGGCAAGAAGAAGACCGCGACCGCTGTCGCCCACTGCAAGGTACGCCCGCACCGCTGCGAGCGCGCGCGCATTCAAGACTCCAGAGACAGCATGCTGACGAAATTCTACACAGGCCGGTAAGGGTCTTATCAAGGTCAACGGAAAGCCTCTTTCCCTTGTCCAGCCCGAGATCCTCCGCTTCAAGGTCTACGAGCCCGTCCTGATCCTCGGCCTCGACAAGTTCGGTACGCAACCCACATACGATCGCAACGCCAGACAATCTGCGCACAGGCGACGCAAGACAGAGAGAACAGGGCTAACGCAGCACAGCCGACGTCGACATCCGCGTCCGCGTCTCCGGTGGTGGTCACACCTCGCAGATCTACGCCATCCGCCAGGCCATCGCCAAGTCCATTGTCGCCTACTACCAGAAGTACGTCGACGAGCACTCCAAGAACCAGCTCAAGCAGGCTCTCGTCCAGTACGACCGCACACTCCTCGTCGCCGACAACAGGCGGTGCGAGCCCAAGAAGTTCGGCGGTCCCGGTGCCCGCGCCCGCTACCAGAAGTCCTACCGTTAAGCTACTCTCCCACGACGGGGATTGCTTGGCGGCTCACAAAAAGATCGACTTCGGAATCGGGGTCGGCTGTGTCCTGGTATCGAGGAGCATGCAGTGGTGTTCATGGGCTTTCAGCATGGTTGCGCCCGCATACGCGTGGCTGGGCAGGTTGTGTTAGGGCTTGTGCGCGGAACTCAGTCCTTGTGACGCTAAAACGAATCAAACGGTTGCAAAACACGCTGCGGATGATGGACAGCACGTGTGCAAATACAAACCCATTTCACCGCGTCCACCGGTGCCGGCTAACATGCAGCAGAAGTGCTGTCGATTTGCTTTTGTGAGATACTAACGGCCGTCTTTGTTTTGTTACTGTTACTATTGCCGAGTGAATCTACTGAACTTACACTGACCGAGACAATCCACGTATCTCAAGCCTTGCACACCAAAATAATCAAGAACACGCTGCCTTCACGACCAGTATAAACAACGAATCCGGGATCCGCGTCTACCGTGGGAACTGCTCAAGCTGTATAATACGTGACGCCGACAGGTACCAGGTGCCTCAATATCCAATTTCGATGTTCAATCTCAACATTTAATCTTGTGCTTTGATTTCAACATGCAATCTCGATCTAATCTCAATACACATCTCAATCTCAATTCAATCTCAACAGTCTCAATGGAAGGGTTGGTGTAGTGTTGCAAGTGTGAGTAGTGCTTGGCTTGGAGGTTTATCTACCATGGCTTCTTTGAAGCCTAGCTTTGCAGTCTTGGTCCTCACGTCTCGCAAATGCTGGAAGTAATGTCTCATCTCGTCTCATCTCAGCACTCGATATTCTTCCGTGGACTCGGTCTAGTTGAGCTTGCTCACGCTATGAATGCATTCAATACCACACTACACGTCTGCCTCACGCACACTCCCAGGGGTGCTTAACCCTCGCTAACTGCAGTGTCTAGCCATCGCTGCCGCTGCTGCGAAACGCGGCGCACAGCGCGGCGTACTGATGTGTGAGATCGAGGACGTGCTGGGGCAAGCTGGTGCCCTGGATGATACTCCGTATCTTGACTGCGCCTTCTTCCTCGATGAGTTTGCGGATTGTGTAGAGCAAGCTGGGGGAAAACTAGCACAGCATGTCAGTTTCGTTTAAAGTCACTGGTTGATGATGATAATGATGAGAGGGTGGGCTTACCTCAGAGTACCAGCGGTACTGCCATGTAACGAGCCTGATCAGCGCGGCGCACACGTCCCGAGTGTTCCGCTTCTCCTCGCCTAGCTTCAGCACGCCTTTCATCGCCTTCGGCGAGAACTTGATCTGCAGGCAGTTTTCGTACGCCTCGACGGCCTCTTCGGTGTGGTGGAGGCGCTCTGCCAGCTCGCCGAGGATCTCCCATTCTTCTGCGCTCTTCTTGTACAGGAGTTGCTGTTGGCGGTACTGTGCCATCTCGGTGCGCCAGATGGTGTATACGCGCAGGTCTTCGTAGAGGACCATGAACAGGTTGTCGAGCCAACGTTCACAAAGGCGCTTGTTTTGGAATTGTGTGTAGGTGGGCTGCGAGGCGCTGCCGTTGTTCTCGGTGGGGTGGGGGTCTTCGCTGCCGGCTTTTACGACTTCGGCGGCGACGGTGTGGCCGGGCTCTTGTAGTGAGTCCTGGACCGCTGCTTCCGCTGAAGAATCCCCGTTCGCCTCAGTCTCTTCGCCGTTGCCATTGCCATTAACTTCGGGGTTCGGTGATGCCTGTACGGATGATGTAGGTGAGCGCAGTGCGGTGGTGCTAGCACTACGCGAATGTGACTGCGGGACGCTCTGCTTCTCGTGGCGGTACTCTTCTTCCATGACGAATACCTGCGACCGTATCTTCAACAGCTGGTCCCAACCAATCTTCTTTGTGACCTCGGTCAAGATGATGTATGCCTTCAAGAAGGTGCCCTTGAAGCCAGCTGCGTGGAGCTTGCGCAATGTAGGGTGGACCATGTCCATATCGTCGAGGTTGCTGTCTTCGATCTCGTCGCACATGGCTTCGGGCATGATCGGTAGGAACACTCTCTGGGGCTCGGGCATGCGCGGCGCATCCTTGTCCTGGTATGTGAACATGGGACACGAGTTGAGCGTGAGCAGAGCCAAGTCCCATTGCTCCAGGCTCACGTAGATCTCCGCCAGCCTGGCCCATGTGCCGAACTCACTAGGTGCAGATACAACGCTTCTCTTCGCAATCTCCAGTGCGAGATCACCGCGTCCCTTGGTATTGCAGAAGTCGGCCTGGCAGTCGAGCAGCGAGTAGTCCATGGGCAGTTCCTGGATGACGTCGTGCAGCAGCTGCACTGCCTTGACTTCCTCGTCTGCCTGTATGTAGACGCGCGCAAGAAGGGACGAGATCTCTTGGTCGCGGGTACGCAGCTTCTCGAAGAGGTTGATGCCGGATGCATATCTGCCGGTGGTGTGGATGTAGCTCAGAAGACCGGTGGTGAGGTGGTTCGAAACGAGGTTGGGGACCTGGATCTCGGGATCAGAGCCCAGCTGCCAGCCTGTATGAGGTCAGCGACTGGATGCGCCAGTTGTTGGGTGCCACGCCTACCGCTGAAGAACAAGCGCTCTGCCGCGTCGAGGAACTTGTGCTCGCTCTCGGTGCTCGTGACGGGGTTGAACCGGCGCACGCCAACAATCTTCTTGATGGTGTCACCGGAGCCGTCGTCGGCGTAGGAGTAGGCGCGCAAGACGCTGCAGAGGTACGTCTCCAGCCAGAGCTCGTCTGTCGCTACGCGCTTGTCGCCCCGCTCGTCGATGCAGTAGCTCTCCACGGTGCCGGGAATGTAGACCTGCACGCGCATGTCCAGGCGCGAGAAGGCATTGTAGCAGCTGTCCTCTTGTCAGCGATTGCTGTGCCGCCCCAGCCCGTGTTGGCGTACCAGTACAGCCCCGACACGACCTTGTTCTGCTTGTCGTGCGGCGAGTAGGTGAGCGTGTTGATGTATGCTGCTAGGCTGGCCGAGGACGAGGCGTCGATGCCGCTGACGTGGTGGTACACGCCGATCTGTCTGGTGGTCGACTTGATGGGCTGCTTGATGAGGTGGACCAGGTCGGGAGGGCCGAGTTCGCGCAGCGTCTGGAGGGACTCTGAGCGCGCCTCGATGGCCGAGTGCAGCTCATCCTCGTAGATTCTGTCGTGGGGGAAGAAGTCAGCCCGAATGTTGCTAGCAGGCCAGACGTGGGCGCATACTCAGGTACCGCCGGGGATGCGACCATGGCTCGATGGGCGCCGCGCAGACCGACACGCTGAATGCAGTGTCCCGTGCTCTTAGTGAAAGCTGGCCCGGAGGTGCTGCGGATGTGAGGGTGCGCGGGAGGGGTGGGCGGCCCGGCTGCTTGTGAGTGATGCGTGTCAGGGTTCGTGAGCCGTGTTCAGTGTTCACTACTCGACGTGCTTTGGTGGAGCCCTGGAGAGCTGGCGTCGTACTGGTACCTAGCTTCCGCGCAGGCCAAGCGAGCGTTGACTGTCGCGACGCGCTCCACGTCACTGCAACTTCCACGCGCCGCATTGTGCATGAACTCTCGCAGGACCTCTTGACAGCTGCGAAAGGCGCTCGACCACAACTCGCGCCCTCCATGTCCCCTCTGCCTGGCGATCACCGCCCAGGACTACCCTGAACTCCACCATCATGGTACGCGAACATGTGAAAGCTGTAGGTATCGAGACAGAGAACCACACTAACGACGTGCAGTCCAAACCGACAAAAGCATCCAAGGCCTCCGCATGGCACGCCCTCAACGTCGAGTCGGACCACGAGGACGAGGACGAGGTCGACGACACCCAAGAAATTCAGATCGAAGAGGCCCTCAAGCTCTACCAGACAGCGCTCAAGTACCACTCGGAGGGACCCCAGTCGTTCCTGAAGACCGCCGCCGCCTACAAGGAGCTCTTCGACTCGGACATCTTTAAGTACAACGAGTCGCTGTCCGAGTACAAGCGCCATGAGGTCTTCGGCGACACCTTGGTCTTCGACTCCATCCTGGAGGACGACTTCGAGGCTGGACCTGCGCAGTCGACAGGCGCCGCCGACAGCGCACCGAACACGCTTCCGCAAATCTTACATCTATCCTACAAGAACCATGGCCAGTTCCTCCTTGAATCGATGCAGCACTGCGTCTCCCAGTATGGCCCCGTTACAGACGTCGAGGGTTGGAACAATGTAAGGGGCGCGCTCAACTACTTCGCCGAAGCCCTGGACAAAGAGGATACAGATCTCGACCTGTGGCTGCGCGCAGCTTCTGTAGCAGCTATGCTCGGCAGCAAGCGCCTGGCCCGTTACTGTCTGGAAGCAGTCATGGACGGCAACGATGAGTCGTGGGAGAGCTTGCTGCGTCTGCCAGGTCTTGAAGAGGGTCTAGCCGGCCAGCAGCTACGCGAGTTGGTCGGCAAGCTCGAGGACAACGTCTCCCTGATGCAGGCCCCTCTGTCTACCATGAAAAGGAAAAAGCTCTCTGAGACCCTCAAGAAGCGACTCAATCCCCATCCGTTCGCACCACTGCCGGCAGATGTCGCTGAGACCAACAGCAGACGTGCCACTGAGCAAGCACCTGACTCCATCGCCCTTGCACCTCCGAGATGGGACTGGTCGACTGTTGGAGAGTCGATACTACAACACTTTCTGGCCGAGCGAGGAGGAAGCCTCACATCCAACATCGCGCCTGGTTATCGTGTGCAATTGATCATTCCTGCTGAGTGCGCGTCACCAGAGCATACCAACGTTGAACCTGCACCTGTCCCAGCCCCAGAAGAGCTTATGGATGCTCAGCCGTCGCCGCCCCAGATCGTGGATCCATCCTCGCCTGTAGCTGAGGCAGAAGCGTCTAAAAAAGAAGAAGGAAACAATGAAATGGTTCAACAAGACAAGGTTCAGGGAGCAGATACCACAGCAACTACCGAGCTCGCTCCAGTCCCTTCGCGTAAACGATCAACAGATTCCGCCGGACTCCCAGAGATTATAGATGTAGGCCGTACGAAACGCGTACGTACTCGCAATACAGCAACCGGACAAGTCGGCGAGGCAGTTGTACAAGACGCTAGCACTTTGCTCGAGGGGCAACTGGAGCCGTTCGCTCATGCAGACCAATGCTTGTATGAGATCGTTAACGACATCTATACTCGACTTGGCGTCAAGGGTCTTGGGCAGCCCAGCGAACTACGTACTCTCTTACTGGCACTTCCTGGAACCACCGCGACCAAGATCGATGACAAGGCTGCATGCGATATGTACACGGCTCTTCAGAATGGCAATAGTCAAGCCGCGCAAGTCCTACTGAGCAGCGAATCATTCGACTTGGTTGGCGTGACACGCGAGGCCGGCCTCAATGCTTTCCTTGGCTACGCAAAGTCTGGTGCTGGCCAGTCCTCACCGAAGCCTGTACTGCAGGACCAGGGTTTGGGGGCATTTGCGCGCAGCATCAACGAGGGCTGGTTCTCCATCAAGGAAGTCGTGTTCGCTTGGGTCGAGGTACTGCTGTCTCGGGGGTCGTTTGTATGCCAAGAGCCATCGGTCCACACGTCAGCAAGCTACCTTGGCTTCAAGTGGGCAGGAGACCTCAAGCAAAACATCGTACAGGCTATCGTACATGCTGACGAATACATCTTTGAGCGCATGCAAGAACGCATAAGTGATTTAGACGGACGTGTACTGAGGGCGCGCCTACAGTCGCAGGATTCCACGCTGTCCGAGTTTGACTCGTCTCAAATCGAGATTGTTCAAACACTTTTTGAGCTTCATCTCGACATCTACTCCCTGATCAAGCACCCTCACAGCCAAGTAGACGTATCGACTAAGACGTTGCAGAGCGATCGACTTGAGCGTTGGTCTACGCTGGCGCGGGAAGCCATACAACTCCGATCTAGCTGCCGCTCAGATGTTGCCATGGACGACCTATCTCTCCGCCACATATGGACGTCGGTGTTTCAGATGAGCGTCAAGGACGATATTGCACCCGAGCATGTCTTGTCTGCCATCGCCGAGTTGAAGGCCATCTTCGTTGCGCTTGACCATCGCACCATCCAGGTACAAAACAATGCTGTAATGCCCGAGCTGTCTGTGGCTGCCCTTGACCGCGAACTAGTACGTATCAGCATGAAGGACTTTTTCCTGAAAGTCTTCGATCACGACGAGAAGGATCCCGTCACGGTCATCGAGAGCTTGGAACCGATCTTGGAGCAGAACGGAGTAGCGGGAACAACAGAAGAGTTTTCAACAGACAAAGAGGCGAGCTTGCAACGGCCTGCATCGCCAGTCGTTGCAGACCACGACTCCATTTCCGGATCGCAAGCAGAGGTCGAAGCAGATCAGCCGTCGCCCATTGTCGAGATGCGCAAATTCCTCGACTCAGCTAACGTCAACGTTCGTCTTTCGCTCTGGCAAAGGCTTCGTGAAGCATACGACGCGATTGAATACCCTCCGAAGGTGCTGTCGTGCTATCTGAGAAGCATAGAAGCATTTGTCGATGACTTTGAGACCAGCAGTTTTCAAGAGTTGTCGCTGGCTGAGCGCCAGATCAAGCTGTTGACTCGCTTCCGGGTCATCGATGAGATGGTGGTCAAGATTCTGCAGATCATGCGTGGGGAGGCGACGGCATTCGATTGCTTGTCCTATGAGCACGTCCAATCGTCAATGTCGGCGGTCGCGAAGCTGCTGCACATTCTGTCTGCGGCCAACATGTTCCGAGATCTGATTCGCATCGGAAAGACTCCCATCCCTAGGATCGAGGGAATGCCTGGTCAAGCGTTCGTCAACATGTCTGTCAGACTCGACGACATTCAATTGCGACTCTGGACCTTGCAGTACTACTTATTCAAGGAAGGTCTGTCACAGGATGCTGCTCAGTTTCCGACACCGTGCGACGATCTCTTCGAGTTCCTACGCCATGTGCATCATGCTAGCGGAGTCCGTGGCTTCTGTCACCAGTCTAGTCGCCAGTTCCTGCGGTTGGCGAAAGACGAGATTTTACGCTTGGACGACATTATCGATGCTAACAGTCGCGATCTTGAGTTCTGCCAGGTACTGCACGATCTCTACGGCCTCAAGCTGTTCATCGAACCTCTTGATTGTCATGATTTTTCATCGGTGCCCGATACTCTGGATAAGAAGGCTGCGTTCAATCTCCTCCCCTTCGTCATGTCCCAAGCTGCTAAGGTAGATTTGAAGGATCTACCCAAGACCAAACAGGAGCTGAGAGCTTCAATTGAGAAGGTCCATGCAGCATTGGGACGGCCTAAGCAGCATGACGATGTCGCATTCAACCGCAAAGCCATTTCGTCATACTTCAAGTCACCGATACACCCCACGACACTATTCAGCTGCCTCAAAGGTATTGGCTCGCTGATCACCCGAACCGTCCCTGACGAGGATGCTGTCGCTGCGTCAAAGGGCTGGTTTTTCCTCATGGGCAACATTGCTCTAAGCAAGTTCCGATCCCAGAAGCGGATGACACAAGGACCCACTGAAGATCTCAACTATGCGCAGGCCTTCTACCTCCAAGACTTGGAGTACTCTACTGAACATTGGGAGACTTGGTATCGTATTGCGCAGGTATACGACACGCAGCTTGAAGAGGCCGTATCTTGGAATGCGGATAAGATGAATAGCAACACGATCGAGCTATCTAATCTCCAACGCGGTGCGATCAACTGCTACACCATGGCAGTTGCGTGTTCCATGCGCGAGGCTAGTGCTTCGTCTCGAGAACAAGCTCAGATTGCACAGATGTACACCGAGTTCGGTGACCGCATCTATGCATCGTCTCGGGAGCCTTTCTGCATGGAAGCCTTCCAAACCCGGGATAGCGAAAGGCGCTTCGTGAACGTGCCGGGTCTTTCAGGCGCACAACGCGACGTACCATTCGTCGCCCTGCAGCCATACAGTGCGTGGAAGTTTGCCAGCGCATTGTACAAGCGAGCCATCAAGAACAACCCAGACAAGTGGTGGAACCACTACATGCTAACAAAGAGTCTCTGGAAGATGTGGACTGCGAATCGCGACGCTATCAAACCTGTGTCTTCAGGCCCCGCGCGAGGGCCAAGCTGGGAAGATGTGATTAAGGCTGCCGTTGACGCTATCGAAAGGCTGCCAGACAAGAAAGGCAAGAGCGGCGAGCCTGTGCTTGAGCCACACTACAAGCTGGTCTCGATCGTGCACAAGCTTGTTAAGCGCAGGACCATCGATCAAACCAAGGGTGCAGAGTTGTTGTCGAACACCTTCTACTCGAGGAACATTAGCGCCCCGGAAACCTTCGATGAATGGGAGGGCTACATTCTTGCGGTCATCAAAGCATTGCGTCAAGCAGATAAGTCTTCCTGGCATCACCGCATCATAGCACGAGCGGCATACATCCTTTACGATGGCGGCAAAGACTTCATCCAAGCGCATGCAGCCAAACACGAACTCACGCAAACGATCTTCACCAAGACGATGTCAGTCCAAGTGTGGAAACCGGAGTACGAGCGACCGGGCCGTCATTTCGTGTATACACTACGCTATACGAAGTTCTTTGTCGATCTGCTGGACTTCATTGCTGACAAGGCCAACTTTGAGTCACTGGCCAGACGTGTGCGCCGCAAACACACAGACTTTTTTCAGCACAATGAGCTGTGGAAAGACATGTGTACACGCTATCTGAGACTACTGCGCCGTACGGGCAACGTCCACGAGGGACAAGAAGACTCCGCTTTCAAGTCGGTTAACCAGGAAGACTTCAGCGCCCTCGCCGCACGGATGGAGGCCTGGTCTCAGAGCCCATCTACGCAGCACCCCGTCTTGGATGTACTACGCGATGCCATCGAGCTCAAGCGCCTCAACAATGGCCTTATGAAGCCAACACCGATAGATGACCTGATCGGCGACAGCTACGCTATGCTATACACCACAGTTGGACCCACACTGCCACCTTTGCCGTCTGAACAGCAGCAACAGATTGCGCAACCCAGCCTGTCGGGCACCGTGACACCGCAGCCGTCGGCCAATCCTCTGTCCGTTGCTTCGCTAGTGACGGTCCAAGTCGACGGTACAGCTGACAACCACAACACACCATTCGCGATGTACCATCCCAGCCAATTGCAGCAGCAACCTCCATCGCTGCCGCAAGCCCCCACAATACCCGAGCAAGCTCCTAAGCCTAGAGCCAAGGCTGTAGGCAAACGAGAGATCCAGCGACGCGCCGAGGCATGCGTGCAGAAGACCGCTGTAGCCAGCACTCCTCAACAGTCTACATCGATGCCCATCCGCTCTCCTTCTGTGTCCACTGTGACTATCCCATCGCTTTTCCAGCGTCAGTCAACCGACAGACCAGATCAAACTGGTGCTCTCAATCCCACCGCAGGTCTAGGCGCCTCGCTTCTCGCAACATCCGCATCCTTCGACAGCGTGCCGGGCACAGCGACTGCAAGCGTGGACAACGACCATGCTCACGACTCTGATAACGAGCACGATAATGACGCGGATCAAGATAACGACGAGCACGGCGATGGTGAAGGCGAAGGCGACACCGAACACGCCGCAGCCAACGACAACGACGATGACGCCGACGACGAATCTGAGCTTAGCGAACTCGACGAGTCCGAGGTCCAGGAGATCGCCCAAGAGGTCCAGGAACACGAACGGCGGAGCGCGAGTTTCGCTACTGTCAAGCCGATGTTTCCGGGGTTGTTTGCTGGGCGGGCGAGCGCGGAGAGGGGCAGTGCGATATTCGGAATGAATACTGCCTCTGCGCCGCCCGTGGTGCTTGCTAGGAGTGAAGAGGGGGGAGGAGTTGGTGATGAGATGGACGTTGACCAGAAGAACGGTGGGAAGCAGTAGGCAGCGAACAGTGGGTTTGGACATGTTCGCTCTGCAAGAGTAATATCGCGATGTCATCAATTGCTGCATTGGGGCTTGTGGATGGAGTTGAGGTTCAACCTTTAGCACACGGATTAGGGGCGTCGGTTGTCATGAGATACCCTGGTACTCGAATTTCACAATACAAATAGTATCACTGTTCCTCAATCTTAAACCTGACTTCAGTATTCCAGCTGTGTCTGACATGCCATCTACATCACCGACCCACAACTCTCTCTCAGCACGCCTTTCCCCCGCAAACCCTTCCCTACATCTGCATCGAATCTCGAATCTCTGCATACTTCCCCACGTCACATCTCCTCACCTCACGACGAACCGCAGTTACGTGCTTCTCAGCCTTCTGTTGCACACCGAGCGTTGGCTGAACCCTGCACACTCCTCTCCGACTACACCACATCCGCTGCCCACTTGGAGGTTCCGGGTACGCCAAGTGTCGCGCACTGGAGCCGCACATGCGGTTCTGGAAACACTTTAGATCGGGGTCGTGGGTGTTTTAGCATGGACTTCGTGCGCTGAAATGGAATGGAATGTTAGTGAGATGGTGGGACGGGGTGGATGTGCGATAGGCCTGCATCGCAGTGCTGTTGTGCGGGATCGCTGAGGGGTTGTGTGAGCAGGTGATGGGAGGATTCGGGTTCTCTGGGCGGAGGAGCGTATGCAGAAGGGGTTGTGAGTCGACTAAGAGCAACGGTTGTTCTGGCGGGCTGACTACATTACTGATCCGATAGGTGTCACAATCCACTGCGCTTATTTCTGCTGAATGGAAATCAGACTGTGACAATGTCTAGAACTCTCCTGGTGTCCTTCTTCAGTTCGACCCATCCGTCGCTCTCGACTCTTACTATCTTTCCATCCACACAGACACGTCGCCATCGCCCGTCGCCTTCCCTGCCCCCGAACTCTATGCGCATCCCGTCGATCGCTTCGTACCGGATAGCGGGGTCCTCGATGTGTTTGCCACCCTGATATGCCAGACCCGTCAACCGCATGGCCTCGTCTCCACTGGTAGGACCAAAGTGGACCAGATGTATGCTTCCGTCCAGTGGTTTTGAGTGGGGCGAGATGCAGAACGGCTGCTCGAGGTTCGACACCATAGTCGCGAGCGTGTACATGTGCTCTTCTTCCTTCAACGCTGTCCATTCCTCACCTTTCAGCACAGAGACCTTAGCTTTGTATGCGTGCGGCGCCGAGCCGTCAGCAGGGTACAAAGCCTCTTTTGCGGCCATCTGGAAGCGTTCGACGCCGAACTTGCGGTACTCGGCCGTGTCGCTGTCAGCAACGAGCGAGGCGTGCATGCCCCAGCTGCACACCACGGCGCCATGGAGGGTCGGTCTTCCTGAAGAAGGATCGATGGCGAGCGCTTCTTCGCTGCGTGCTTCGTCGACAAGAAGCCGTGCCTCAGACGAGAAAGATGCCGTGAAGATAGGTAGAGGTCGCGACTGCGACGACGCTAGTGCGTTGATACCCCACGTGTTCGTCTTTCCAACGTTGATCGAGTGGTAGAGAGCGTTTGCGGTTCCTAAAGGTAGCAAGACGATCTGAGGCGCAACGTAGGATGATGAAGTCGAGTGCGATGATAGGCCGTTGACCAGATCGATGACCCCGCCGTCGCCTGAGAGAACAATGATTCGCAATGCCGAACCCTCATTTGCCTTCGCAAAGATCACATGGTTCGCGAGCTCGAGAACACTGGTCGCCGAAGTCGTTGTGTGCACTTGAAACTTTTGGTGGTCATCTGGATACACGGCGGCTAGAAGTGGGCCCACGCATTCGTCGTAGAAGTTGGCTGCCTTCTGATGTCCAGAACCGACTGAGAGGATGACGTGTGTCTCGCGGACATGCGAAATACTGTCGCCAACTTCTCTGGCTGGCTGTTTGGTTATCTTCGCTAGACGTGGATGTTGGGCCGTGTCTGCATCAAGTTCCAGAACTGCCTCGACCATGGACAATCCATCAACACTGGGTAGCGTGACAGTCAATTGCTTCGGGGAATTCACATCTGCATCCTCGCTCTTGAGGACGCTGTTGTCTTTGTTTGTCTGCTCGGTCATGTTGGCTGCAACTGCAATCAGTCAGCGACTCGATGATAACTTGTGCAGCTTGACATGTGTAAGCATACGAAAGGCATCCACAAATCATCAGCGAATGCGGGGTTGAATGCTGATCTTCTGGAAGAGAACTTGAAAGTCAATCTCAAAACCTGGATGACGTGTGGTCTTGTATGAGAGTAAGATTTTGGTCGCCATGGTGAGTTGCGATAACCGATTGTCGTGACTGTAGCCACGACAGGGGCCCACTTGCTTCACCCGCATTTGCTGCTCCGCCTGTTCTCCGCGTAGTGATCTGGTACGTCATGTTCGAGAAAGAACCGCTGTGGGGACAGGCGGGAACAATGAGCTGCGACAGACGTATTGAACATGGCAATCTCCAACCTCAATTGCGACTCTAGCGCGCTTAATACAGACGACGTCCACTTCGAAGAGTTCCTGGTTCGAGCCACGCGCTGTCAGCTATTGATAGGCTTGGTTACGTCATCCGCACACGCTTGGCAACTGAGCTCCCCAGTCTCAGCCGCTCACCAGCGACACACAGTTTCGGCGTCGCCCTTTGTTGCATTGTTGCAGACTTTCACGTTGAACGCTTGCTGTGTTGAAGTTATTCCGTCTGCATCCGCGCCGAGCGTAGCACCGACAACCGTATCAGGCTTGCCTACCCGTGCCTCACAGGCAGCCTCGCGCATGCGCACGCCCAACCTCCCTCCCACTCTCACCCTCGCAATACCGACACGATGAATGGCGGCTGGGTCTTCCTGATTATTCTGCTCCTGCTTGTCTCGGGCTCCTACTTCGGCTGGTACTTCTACGCCCAATGGAACGCCAAAAAGAATGGCCTGCCCCCGCCGTCCATGAACCCCATCGCTGCCTTCAAGGCGTCTCGCGGCGGCGCATCGAACTACCCCGGGCCCGCGCCCGCCGGCATCAAGGGCTGGATCGACACCCAAGTCCGCAAGTTCAAGAACAGGAACAATCGTTCGGCGGCTGGTGCCTACGAGGGCGACTACTCGGCGACAGGCGGCGCGCAACGAGGCCGTGGTGCTGGCAGCAGGCTCGATCCGGACGAGGCGTGGTCAGCACGGGTTGGCGACGAGGCGTACTACGAGGAGCAGGAGCTCGGTCTGCATGAGCCCCCACGCGGCGCGAACCCTTACGCTTCGACAAATTACGCGCCCCAGCCCCACGAAGAGCGCGGACGCAGCCGCACGCGCGACAGTTACGACGAGCATCTTGATGGGAGGAGTGCGCGCAACGATCCCTTCGGCGACGACAACGCGGCCAGTCTGCGCGGTGTGAGCCCAAGGCCGCTCCACTATGGCGAAGATACCAGCTACCACAGCGGAGCGACGGCGCAGATGCCCCAGGTACCGCAGATCAAGACACACAAGAAGGCAGGGAGTGTCAACAGCGCTGAGAACAGCCCAACGGAGAGCCGGAGGAGCGTTTTCAGGGAGGCGATATGAGAGACTGCCGACGGCGGGCAGGGCGAACGCGGGAGTACAGGCATGGTGCCGTTACGATACCTCTATGTATGATTGGGGCTTAGTGGGGTTCACGAGGAGTATATACCTTTCTGCCTTGCTGTCAAAAGATTCTGTTTTATTCTGCAAAGATTCGAATGGCCACCGCGCGTCGTTACATTCAGCCATATTGACCAGTTTTCCGGTCCTAGCAGCCAGCAATTCTTCTCGAGGCCTTAACACGCAGCCTGGAGGTCTTCAAGAGCCTCATAGTAAGTGTCACTGGGAGCTTGACATAATGCCTCCACTTGTGGTTCAAGAGTCAATAGGTCTTGCCAACTATGGTCCAGGGCAGGACCAGTCATAGGTATTCCGCACCCACAAGTATAAGAACTCGAGTTCCTCCCACCGTCACTTAACCGACTACAACATACTACCATCGTTTCCAAACCGCCGCCATCATGTCAGATGATATTTACTATTGCATCGGCCGTGGCGCCTGTGGCTCGATCTGGGCTTTGCCCATCCCCTCCCCAACCTCAGATCCTCTGAACTTCTCAGACGCTCCAACACTCTCCCGGCCGCAACATCTCCCACTCACAGACATCCTCCAGATGCCTCACGTCCTTAAGCGAGCAGACGGTGACACCGGGCGCTCAATCGCTAACGACAAGATTATGCACCGACACTTCCTGACCTCCACGAAGACGGCACGACTCCCGTTCCAGATCGCACACTCGTACATGATCATCGACGCGACTGACGCACACTACCCTCGCAACTTCCCCGCCGGCAGAGAACCTTGCGAGACATACATCCAAGAACGCATCCCACCCCTAGGACTCACTATCAGACAAACACTGATCTCACTCTACTGCCCCGAGCGCTTAAGATCCAGCGTCACGAACAGCCGTAATGATGAAGATTGCCTTGTGAGGCTTTACTGCGGCAAACGACGCAGCCAGCGCGATCAGAGCCGGCAGAAGTTGTTCTTCACGCTACGCAATTACGGGCTGTGCGTCGACCAAATGGAATTCCTACATATCGACGTCAACCGGGCGGTGGAAGTGCTCGCGCAGGCGCTCGCAAATGCGTATTGGGTCGCACATATCGATGCAAACGATGCCGAGTGGGTGTTCGGACTTCCGCGCGCTGAGGCCACCACACGATCGACAGCAGCAGAGAAGGAGCAAAGGCCTGAGGAGGAGGGAGAGACTGTCCTCAATACGCAAAGCACTGACGCAGAGGTGTTCCATATGGACACCTTGAGCGGCAAGAAGAGCGAGGCTATGGTGGTGTGGATGCTGGACTTCGACTGCGTCCGTCTTATGTCTATGGACGCGACGGGTGTGCAGCAGGCAGTCGACGCGTTCTATCGCAATGATCCGTATTTCCCGCGGCCGTGGGCGAACGAGTATACCACAGAAGATGAGAGGTTATGGGGTGTCTTCCGTCAGGCGTTTTTGCATGAGAGTGATGGGATCTTGGGAACAAAGCCAGAGGTTCTTGCGGGTCGTGGGGTGGAGAGCGAGGTGGAGGATTTGGCTTGGATGTGGGTTCAGGAAGTAGAGAGGGAGGGGAGAAGACGCGCGGCGGGGATGCGAGGGGAGGATGTGGAGAACGTAAAGGACGTAGAGGGTCTGGAGGTCCAGGGGCTTGAAAGAACCGGGTAGAGAGATGGATATCTTTTGAGCCCATCGAGTTCCTCCATGCGGACGATAGCGTTCGAGCTCTGTAGATGTCCATTTGATAATCCACGCAGCAACAACCAGAGCATTCTGAACGCCCACGTATCCGGCTCTAGTCATTGTACTACTGCCTGAACATATGTTGACTCGCTCCTACGTGATGACACAACAACCATTGTCCACGTATTCGGCCGTCTGTTGTACAACCCATCTGACAGACCATGCATGGGTGAACGTACATCGATTGTCCACATCGGCCGTTGCATCGACGCCAGCATTGTTGCCTTCAAAATCCAGCCACTGTCCATTGACCCGATTGACAATATGCGCACTTCCGTTCGTCCTCAAAAAGCACACTACACAATCCCCAGTTGCTGGTGGGTCCCCTGTCCACAGCGTCCACACCAGACGTTCAATGTGCAAACGAGCTATGTTTTTGCCAAGTTCCCGGAGTCGGCTCCTTACACTCGAATGAGCTGGGGAGAGTTCAAGCGAAAAGCTCATCTGTTGGACGGATCCGTATCCTAGAAGATGAGCCGTGGCAATCCAGAGAGTATTCGTATCGGACGGACGTTTGTTAAAGCCGACAAAGTCTGGCAGGTCCATGATGTCTTCGAGCCGTGCATCTCTTTGGTAATTCATCTGATAGCGCGATGATAGATTTGTGTGGGACCTCCTTCGAAACTGGCTTGCGACGAGCTGAGCGACACAGTTTGTGGGTAACCTGAGCAAATATCGACTTTGAGCGTGGGAGGCTCCTGAATTCACATGGCTGTATTATGCACCACGCTGCACCGGTTCTACAAGGCTGAAGGGCACAGTCGACAAGGCCATGCACCGACAAGCAGAGCAATCTGCCTTGCCATGCACCAGGCTTGGGCTATTGATGGCTCGAGTATAGCTTGTGCGTCCACTCGCGGTGCTCGACGCCCCTCCCCTTCCGTCACCCCATGCGTGTTTGACCGCCAAGACTTTCAACACTACCTATATGCAGTCGATAATCACGACTGTCAGCGATGAGGCGACCGAAAAGGGTTTGCAAACCAGCGTCAAGATCAGCCTTATTGCGCTCATTGCACTCGTAAGCTGGTGCAGCAAGTGCGCTGGTTTCAAGATAGTCAAACTTCCCAGCGAGCGCTTGGGCTTGCAAGGCTGCGCAATGTAAAAGTAAGCATTGATCGTAATTTCTTCTTCAGCCTAGACGCATGTGTTTCGACATGACGTGTTGGCGCGTACTGGCTGCTGCATCTTTGCTTTATAGCCTGTCTAGCCATAGCGGTTCCATGTTCGACAAAAATGTTAAAGAAAGGTTATAGTCATGCAGAAGTCAAGATACGCCGAAGTTCGGGACGTGGAGGAAGCGCTAGTATCTGTGGGTTTCCGGGGGATCCGGCCAGAGGAGGCACCGTATCGAGCCGGGTCGCTTCCAATGTCAAAAAGAAAGTATAGTCCCGGAAATGTCGTCGAATCCGAGGAAACGGTCGAGTTGGAAGGAACGGTGGTGCAAAGGGGCGTTAATCACCAGATGTCAGCCCTTCCTCCAGCAGGCAAGGTTGGCCTTTCGTGGCTTAGCCTTGAGCTTATTAAGGGACAAGCTTCTGGCCAAGGCGTGATAACGCGGGGGAAAACCACGCGCATTACCTCAGACTCTCCCCCTTCTATTGGCTACTACAGTCCTCTTATCTCACACGAAACGCCCACGGCGAGCTGCGCGAAAGGCTATCATTTGAATATCGCGGAGGGCGGCAGGGCACGCGCGTCCGCAAATCCGTATCTCAAGTCCCGTCTCCGTCAACCTCCCCCTACTTTACGGGATGCGGCTAGGCTTATCACGCCTCGCCTAGGGTCCCATCCGAAGCCTGGTATGTGGGACTAACGGCGTGTGCACGTCAAAGGCCCCATAACTAGCCCTCGTCCGAGGTCTGAATTTTGCTTTCAGACGTCACACTCGGTTGACGTTCTCTCTGTCGGGCTGCTGTTGATGCGCGAAGCAGATGAACCTTCCAACTCAATTCCAATAGTTCCGACCTGAACAGTTTCCCCGCCATCGACCGCCTCGCGCGTCCAGCCCAAGGATGGGGTTCCAAGATCCTAACATGCATGACATGGAGAAGCAGGACGGCCTGAGCACTGGGTCGCGTGGCAGCAATGGTGCTGTTCCTGGGGAGACCTTCGTGCAAGGCAACTCGACCTACGCGAAGGTCCAGCGACTCGCGGCGCGCTTCCACGTCGAGCAGCGCGGCATCGAGAGGGTACCAGAAGACGAGAGAGATGATCATTCTCTTCTGAATGTTGGCACGATGGTGAGTTGCGCCAAGAGTCAGAAAGAGTATACCATTGACATTGTCACAAGTGGCTCTCTGCCAACATGGTAGTATCGTCTTTCGCGATCGGCCTTCTCGCGCAATCGCTCTTTTTCCTCGGGTTTGTGGATGCTTGTCTGGTTTGCTTGTTCTTCAACCTCATCGGTATTATCCCTGTGTGCTACTTCTCCACTTTCGGACCACGATTTGGACTACGACAAATGGTTCTATCGCGTTACTGGTTCGGCTGGTATGGAGTCAAGATCAGTATGTTGACTGCCGATTTCGCACTTGGTGATGTTTGCTAAAAGGTCGCAGTTGCTGTATTCAACATCCTTGCCTGCCTCGGCTGGTCAGCAGTGAACTCCATCGTCGGCGCCCAGATGATCAACGCGGTAAACAATGATGTTCCAGGCTTCGCTGGTATTCTTATCATCGCTTTCTGCACACTGTGTGTGTGTTTCTTCGGTTACAAGATCGTCCACGCCTATGAATTCTGGTCCTGGATCCCTACCACTATCGTGTTCATCATCGTTCTTAGTGTCTTCGCGCATTCTGGAGACTTCGTCAACATCCCAATGGGTGTGGGCAAGAGCGAATTGGGAAGCGTGCTTAGCTTCGGAAGCGTGGTCTACGGTTTCGCGACAGGATGGACGAGCTACGCAGCAGACTACACCGTCTACCAACCCCGCCATCAGTCCAGGACGAAGGTGTTCTTCGCTGTTTGGATCGGTCTCATCATCCCCCTCCTCTTCACTGAGATGCTGGGCATAGCGGTTATGACCGCCACTACGCTGAATGATGGCAACAACAAGTACGCAGATGGATACAAGGCCTCTGGAACCGGAGGTCTCCTTGCCGCTGTACTTTTTGGACCCCTTGGCGGCTTCGGCAAGTTTTGTCTCGTCATCCTTGCCCTGAGTATCATTGCCAACAATTGTCCCAACATTTACTCGGTTGGTTTGACAATCCAGGTTTTGGGCGGAAAGTGGACGGAGCGTGTGCCGCGTTTCGTTTGGACTGCTGTAGGTACCGGTATCTACATCGCAGTTGCCATCCCAGGGTACTCGCATTTCGAGACCGTGCTGGACAATTTCATGAACTTCATTGGTAAGCTCAAGTTTCTACCGGATATGATCGCTGTTTAACGAAATTCAGGGTACTGGCTCGCTATCTATGAAGGTATTGCCTTCAGCGATCACTTCATCTACAAACGCAGCATGAACGCATATGATCCGGCAATCTATAACCAGCCTTCAAAGCTTCCGCCTAGCATCGCAGCGATTTTCGCATTCTGCTGTGGCATTGCTGGCATGGTCACAGGCATGAGCCAAGTCTGGTGGGTAGGACCCATCGCATTAAGGGCTGGAGAAGTGCCGTATGGCGGTGATGTTGGGTTTGAGCTGGGCTTTGCTTTCGCGTTCGTAAGCTATGCCGTGGCGAGGAGATTTGAGTTGAAGTATTTCGGACGGTAGGATTCGGACCGTGTTGAGATCAGCCGCAAAGCACGGATGTCTGACTGTAAGTCGGAGTGCACTCCCCCTGCCGCTGCGGACATGTGGAAAAACAGTACACTCGTCCCGTCAGGCCAGCACTGCTAGCGATATACATGAAACACCTACAACAATATTGCTTCTCTTTTTGCACGTCTTTTTAGGTGTGAAGTTCAAAGATGTCTTTTCAAGCGGTGGGATTCGGAGGAATACATGCAGCGGAGATTAGCCTGAGTCTTACCATGCATCTGACCAATGAGTAGGCAGAGAGAGTGGCATTAGCGTAAACGCCTGCAGAGCCGAGAGAATGGCTAAGATCCTCACACCCAACAGCAGATGGGCCGCACGAGTTATGCTGTATGGCCCAGGATCAGCTCCGATATTGCAGTCCCTGATTCGATCGTAACCTGCAGGAGTGGAGATTTCTGAGCACGCTATGTGGAAGTGATGATGAGGTACGGACGCCTAACTCGGTATTCCTATATACTCTGTACCCCAAGGCCTCGTCATGACCAGGTAAAGGCAAGATGCAGTTCTGGAGTCTAACACTCGTAGCCGCCAGCTGTTTGTCGCAGGCTAGTGCGGTCAGCGCTGAGCATGTCGCCGGCACGTACGACTTCGTAAGCACAGTGCTACAGATCTCATCTCGTCTATGTCTCTAATCAAGATGATAGGTCATCGTGGGTGGTGGAACAGCCGGACTTGCGGTCGCGTCGCGCATCAGCGTTGGGCTACCAGACAACACGGTGCTTGTGATTGAAGCAGGCCCAGATGGACGCCAGGAGCCCGGTATCTACATACCAGGAAGAAAAGGCTCAACACTTGGTGGCAAGTTCGATTGGAACCTCACAACCATACCACAACCCCACGCCAACAACCGGACGTTTGCGCAAAACCGTGGGAAAGTGCTTGGAGGTAGCAGCGCGCTGAACCTGATGTCATGGGACCGTACCTCCATTGCTGAACTCGACGCCTGGGAGAAACTGGGCAACAAGGGATGGAATTGGAAAACCTTGTATCCGGCGATGCTGAAGGCCGAGACCTTCTTGCCATCTCCAGAGTACGGCACAGAAGGCGTTGGCAAGACAGGGCCCATCCAGACTCTCATCAGCCGCATCTTCCCTAAGCATCAGGCTGCATGGATACCTGCGCTCAATAACCTTGGTCTTATCACTAACCGTGAGTCGCTCAATGGTCATCCAGTCGGAGTCAGTACTCAACCAAACAACGTCAGCCCAAACTACACTCGGTCATACGCACCTGAGTATCTTAAGCTCGCCAAAGCCAACCTCCAAACAAAGCTTGAGACACGCGTATCCAAGATTAACTTTCAGGGCAAGACCGCAACTGGCGTTACGCTCGAGGATGGGACCGTCATTCGTGCTCGAAAGGAAGTCATTCTATCCGCAGGCTCATTCCAAACTCCTGGTCTTCTCGAACTTTCCGGCATCGGCAATGCGACGCTGTTGAAGAAGATGGGGATACCAGTCGTTAAGAACCTACCTGCTGTTGGCGAGAATCTCTCCGACCACATTCGCGTCCAGAGCTCGTATCAGCTCAAGTCCGAGTATCCATCTTTCGACGTTCTGAAGAACACTACACGTGCTGCTATTGAGCTTGCAGCGTACAACGCCGGTCAGATTTCACTGTACGACTACACCGCCAGCGGTTATGCCTACTTCCCTTGGGATATCGTCTCGAACGACACCGCTGCGAAGTTCCGTGACCTGGTCCAAAGTGACACCAGCCTGACTTCAGCAGTTGACAAGATCAAGAAGAGCTACTTCTCCCCACCCCAGAGCGCCACAGTACCGCAGCTCGAAGTCATCTTCTCTGACGGCTACACTGGCCTGAAGGGATACCCTGCCGCCAACTCATCGCTCTTCGGCATCGGCACCTTCGCTCTGATCGGCGTGGTGCAACACCCTCTTAGCAAGGGCAATGTGCACATCAGCTCGCGCAACATCAGCGAGAAGCCTCTGATCAATCCTAACTACCTGTCACACCCATACGATCTCCAGGCTGCAACAAATCTCGCCAAGTTCCTGCGCACCATCGCTTCTACAGCTCCACTGAAAGACGTGTGGACCGAGGAGTACGAGCCTGGCAAGGCGGTACAGACGGATGAGGACTGGAGCAAGTATGCTTTGGCCAATACACTGAGTATCTACCATCCCATCGGAACTGCTGCGTTACTTCCCGAGAAGGACGGTGGTGTCGTTGACTCGCAGCTGAAAGTGTATGGCATGAAGGGGCTGAGAGTAGTTGATGCCAGTGTCATTCCACTGTTGCCCAGCGCGCATATTCAGACTTTGGTGTACGGGGTCGCGGAGGTAGCCGCCGAGAAGATTATTCGAGAGCACAAATAGCTATAGCATAGCAGGTACGAATTGCACTAGAATTCATTCCTTGCTCTTGGCTGTGCCCCAAACACATGACAGACAGGTGTACCGCGGCTTGTTGTGATAACTGGATAATTAGTACTGTACAAGACTCGAGTGAGATGGGTCGAGCAATACTTGCATAGGGCATATGGAGTTGTTGCCGTGCCCACGAGGCGTGGTGGAACTGAGCGAGATTCTGGACCGTCAACGTTGATTCGACTCCATGAGCTGAACACCAGCAGCTTCGTTTCTTATGATTGCAGTAAATGATTGTTGAAGCCATCAGTGACAGGCTGACCATGCGAGGTCTAGCTCACCATTGCAGCTGGCGAGCTGCATGGCTGCTACAGGCGGATCAGCACAGCTACTGAGTACGCTACTGCAGTAACGCTATACTCTCAGAAAGCTGTCTTGTCGGGACGGACTTTTCTATGATGACCCAGCAGGCTAGTCATGACAGTGACAGCCCTGTTCACTTTTGTTCGCTCGTTGGTAAGAGCTCGTTGCGCTGCTATCGATTTCTTCCAGCTACGAAGACAATGTGCCGCGTGATGCATGCTGTACAAAGTAGATCGCTATCAGGAGAATAGCTGAAAGAAGTGGCGGTCAGGTGTGATTCAATGTTGAGTTTCATAGCATTACGTCATCACTGGAGTTTGACTTTTGGCGTTCACTACCTCCTTTGTTCCCGCGTTATATGAGCGCCATATAATTAATAGTTCAACGCGCTGTTCTCTGCCCAATCTGACTAGTTCAGGCCGCCCTTCCAGGAACGCGCCTTATGTTGACGCGGAAGCATTGTCGTGATTTTCTCTGAGCCCTCGTCGGTATCACGGCAGCACTGGCTAAGGTATCCATGCAATACAGCGCCACATCAGCAATGTCCCTTGCAGGTTCATAGCAAACCTCATGTCAGCACAACACCCCGCGGACATTCTGGAGAACCTAAAAGTCTTTGACGCGCGCAGCGTCTTGGTGTCTTGGTGTATGATAGACTAGTACGGGAGGTTGTGTTTCCGGATCACTGATCGTCGGCGAATAGCACAGCACAAAGACGACCAACTCGCTACCAAAACATCAAACTGGTGGCGGCGCATCCTCGACTTTAAACCTTGCGCTTCCAGCCGTGTTGGCAGATGCTTGGCGAATCGATTTTCAACGCTTCCAGCCCCGCACGCTGGCCGCTGACTGAAAGATGATGCTGCAAATCACGGCCCCGCTGCGGAAATGAATCCTTCCGACTGTGAGGAATGCGATAAGTTCAGCGCTTGACCCTTGAATTTGGTATTTTTCGAAGTTTTGCCGTTCGACTTTGGCACTGGCCAAGTTTACCGGGTTGTGAGTTTATGCTCTGCCAAGCGTATGACGCGTTATCGCGCGTTGCTGATTGAACCTTGGGCTTACTGGAGCTGACATATACAGGGCCGTAGTACAGGAACTGTCGAAACAACACTGCCACACGACGCCTTTGCTCTTCTTCCACTAGAAATTCCCTTCTAATTTTCGTCGCGCGACCGTCAAGATGATGCGAAAGAAGACAACGTATACGAATATAACGCCCATCCCATCCTTCATTCCACGGCAGTTGGCGATCGACATACTCCATAGCCATGTCGAAGTCATCGAGTTGAACCCTCTCGTTACCGGAGTCGAGCCTGTGAAAGCTCCACGAGATGCGCCATCCGACGAGTTCTACGCGACCTGGTACGAAATTGCACAACGCATCCAGTACATTCCGGGTATCGGAAAGTTGGGCAGCGGCGCCATCAAATTCAAAGGGTGTTTCCATGATATGCCGTGGGGTTTGCAGACACACATCTACGCGCCCGCAGGTGTAGATATGCGCAACAAATGGCAAATATGTGGCAATCAGCCTGGCGAACCAGTCGAAACTAGGGAGCTTGGTCTCGGAGCTCCTCCTGAAGGACTATACCTACGTGAGGATATCGAGATCAAGTGCAACATGACAATGGCTGGCTTCGTCAAGAAGGAGAACAAAGCAGCGTCGAAGGTCTTCGTCGAGCGCCTCATCAAAAAGGCCGAGCTGCTCGATGCAGGTGTCTTGCAGGGCATGATGGAGAAGGGTAAACTGAAAACCATAAATCCCGCAGACCGCTCTAGCAGAATTCCAAGTTCCCCAGGCCCGTCTCCCCAATATGCGAACTTACAGCCATACAATCTGCCTGTATCGCCTGGACGCTCTCCTACGCAACCGCACCACTCGAGTTCTCAGCAATTCGTCCCCCCGGGTCAAAACAACGCTGTCATGGAGCTGCCCGGTGATTACTATCACCCACAGACATCGCCAGGACTTTTGCATCCAGACCGTCTGTCACGCGCAAGCGACGGATCAGCGTCACCGAACATGCCAGATGCGCGTTGGTCGCAAGCATCGCACGAGTATCCAAGCTCAATGAGTTCTCGCCCAAGCTCATATGCTGCATCTGACAACGCCCGCTCGCCAGGGCTTGATCAGAAAGTCTTCACAGCGGAGCTCCCCACAATGGAAGAGACGCGAGAGGAGCACTCAGACCGACAGAAACGCGAGAGTGAACAGAGCGCACACCAATTAAAATACACCTACAACCCTCAGGACTATGCACCGCAGGCTCAATACGCAGTGCCTCCGCAGTACTCTCCGTACAACCCTCAGGGTCGCCAATAGGCAAGAACTTGATGCTGTTTGAACGGCGTGTGGTCTTTCAGTACACTTTCGCTATGTCTTGCGCTTTTCTCTTTGTTCCTTGTCAGATACCCGCGATGTGTTTGCGCCAGTCAGATTCTTTACATCTCTGTTGCTTTCTCTTTGAGATTTTCGCGGTTCAAAAGATATCTAAACGACATAGCCACGAGTTTCCTTGGTTCGAGATATACCCCTCAGTTACGTACTCAATGCTACTTTTGACTCCGTGAAATGGTTCCATTGCGCTTGGTCCTCAACGTTGCACAAGAAACTGCCGAAATCGGAATTTCAGGCTGATCAAGCGCCGGCATTTCCGGTATTTTACATTGACTCCGCAGACACGGCATTTGACCGATGATACGGTTTCCGGCGAATCAATCACTCGCTCGTCAGCCGATCCTCTGCGCCCCGGTTTTATCAATACCCGACAAGCTCAGGAGCGCAATTCGTTGTCCTCGTCTCGAAGCTTAGGGCGGGGTCGACCAATCGGCCGGCTAACAGAGCCGCCATCTCCGTCATTAGAACGTGCTTAGTGCTCCCCCGGACTCTACCCCAGGTCTAGCGGTAATCTTGGCTGTACATAAAGCATCGACAAGCCTTCTGTCCTCATCCTCGGCATCAACAAGCACTCTCTGCAGCCCTTTACTCGTGCTACAGGACCAGAGCGCCTTACTTACCTACCTTGGAGCAACCGCGGTCGAGTGATCTTTTTTCGTTTCGACAGGCAAGACACACAGCAGATCAATCTCCCGTCCAGTATCTCCGCCTTAGACAGTCGAACGTCTCGCCAAATTACGAAAGTTAGTCGGTTACCGACAAGCGACAATTCGGCCCAACAACCCTCCGCCAAGAACTACCTACACGAGTGCTCGGTTGCTCCCACACACCCGTCAGTAGAGAAACGAGCTTTCGTGTGTTTTTTTTGCCACGAAGCGCCATTCATCGAGTCGTACTACAAAGTTTCTGTCCACCCGTCTCTGAACTTTCCGCCGCAACTTATGGTGCAGTCAGAATTCTTGCTGTAAGAGTATCAAAGAAGCGATCCTCTCCAAGACCCCGACTCCAAAGAAGAACGTTATAATCATGGCTATTGAAAAGGAGATAGCCGACCATGAATTGGTCGGTGGAAAACTCGATGACCCAGAGCATCTGGAGGCAGTGCGACAGGAAGCGCTTCATCATGGCCGTCTTTCCGCAGAAGAACATGAAATCGAGAAGAAGCTGGTGAGGAAGATTGATGCGCGAATCATGCCAGTTCTTATCACTATCTATCTGATGAACTACATCGATCGGTATGTGGTCATGCCATTCTTGAGAGATGAGCACTAATCAGTCGCCAGCAACAACTACGCTGCAGCTCGTCTACAAGGGTTGGAGGCAGACCTTGGTCTCTCCGGCGATCAATATCAGACAGCTCTCTCAATTCTATTTGTGGGGTATGTAGCTCTCATGAAGCTGTTGGGCTATGCTAACCAACATCAAGCTACATCCTGATGCAAGTCCCATCTAACCTCATTCTCAATTGGGTCGGTCGGCCTTCGTTATACCTCGGTTGTGCAACCGTCATCTGGGGGTTGGTATCCTGCTTAACCTCCCAAGTCCACGACTTCTCGGGCATTGTCGCCGCGCGCTTCATCCTTGGTATCGTGGAAGCGCCTTTCTTCCCAGGAGCGTTGTTCTATCTGAGTAAATGGTACACCAAGGAGGAGCTGGCAAAGCGCAACGCTATCTTTTACGCCGGATCGCTGGTGTCGGGTGCATTCGGCTCTCTCATTGCTGCTGGTATCTTGAGCGGTCTAAACGGACATCTTGGAATGGCTGCCTGGCAATGGTCAGTAACAAACTCACAACATGAAAGCACCGCTAACAAACCAACCCAGGCTGTACATCATTGAAGGCGCTATCACAATGGCTGTCGGTCTTGCTGCGATTTTCATTCTACCCGACTTCCCGGAGACCTGGAGCGGCCTGTCACCAGAGATGAAGCGCGTGGCTGTCAGACGTCTTGCAATCGATGCCGCTGAGGCTGATACCGACGAGGCTGGTGGCATGAGCCAGATCAAGGGCATGAAACTCGCTTTCACGGACCCTAAAACTTACATCTGTAAGCCAGTTCGCCTCGTTGTCATGGTCGGATGCTAATAACCTTCAGTGGCCATCGCATACATGGGTATCACCGGCTCAGCGGGCTTCCAGAACTTCTTCCCAACTCTCACACAAACACTGGGCTACAGCCGGATTATTTCACTCCTCCTTGTCGCCCCACCTTACGTCTTCATGGTCTTCTACTCCTACGGCCACTGCTACCTGTCCGACCACCTGGGTAAACGCTTCTGGTTCCTCGCCTACCCGGTCGCGGTATCGATAGTCGGATTCCTGGTTTTTATGTTTACCGACGGTTTCGGACCACGCTACTTCTCCTTCTTCCTCATGAACTTCGTGTTCGCCCAGAACGGCACGATCTACGCCTGGATATCCGGAGCCATACCGCGCCCGCCTGCCAAGCGAGCAGCAGCACTGGCTTTCATCAATTCCATTGGTAACTCGGCGTCGATCTGGACGCCGTTCACGTACTTCCCCAGCTCGAAGCCGCACTACAGACCTGCACTTGGTGTGTGTATAGGTCTCCAGGTACTGAGCTTGGCCTGCTGCGTGGTCATGAAGTTCTACCTTGAGGCGCAGAATAGGCAGATGGAGCGCATGGAGAACGAGGATGCGCAGCTGACGGAGAAGGATATGAAGAAGTTGAGAAAGACGGCGGAGGCTGAGGGGATCGACATTGCGGCTGCGAGGATTTTGCAGAAGGGATACCGGTACATGATCTGAGTACTGCAAGCTTCAATGTCGAAATGTCCTGATATGAGTAGGCAGGTCCTTGTTGTAGTAGTTATGGAAGAACTTAGCGAAGTCTCAGCCAAAGTATAGCACATTATACGTACCTTCTTTAGCCCAGTGATTCCGTTTATGTTTATCGCTCAAGTCGCGTGTATGCTCCGTTTGTTTGTTTTGATCGATCGGCCTAGGCTGGCTTTTCATCATCTCGCTAAAACTATAGCGAGCTCGTGCACACAAGCACATCTCTAATTTCAGGTCGTCGAGAGCGTTTTATGACACCAGCATGTACAGTGTAAGTAAAGTTCACCAAACGGCATCTAATCGAACAGGCTTACATCTACCCAAATCCAATACTACTAAACCAATGTCCTCTGCGAACCTCGATGCAAGTTCGTTACGAACACCGCATCTTTTCTTAGGGTCCATGAGTTTTCGAACCATGCCTCTTTATACTACTTGTGCTGAGACAGTTAGAGATGCGTTCACGGGTTTCTGTGGCTCTTCCCTCGAGCGTCGCTTGGCCTGCTTCACGAAGATCACTACATGTAATTCTAACGCTGGATCCGTATCAGATGAACGATACATGTAGGATCTGGGTGCAGAGTATCAGAATATGCGCTTTAAGAGATGTATTATCTGTTCTTACTCGTGCCGTCTAGCACATTGCTATTCTCGCAGCCCCATCAGCGTACGTTGCCATGCTTGTAGCGCTAAGCCTGAATGTAGTGAGATTGGATCTGCGTCAGTGAAATCATATGCAACAGTTGTTCGGGGAGCCTATCTCTGGAGTCGAGCGAATTCATCAGAAAGCAGATATACGGACCGACCTCGGCCACTAAACATATAGACCATTACTACAAGACGATCTCACCTTCATAGGCGTAGCGTCCACTGCAACCATGAGCACTACTCTTCAATGGCCTTTCAGAGATACTATGGAGGATTCTGGATGGTCGAGTCGACTTCCGCTCTTTGAAACCGAGTTTTCGTCAACTTCTGTCTGAGTACAATGTGTGCAGAGATATACCGATACTGCACATCACGCCGAAAGACGATCCTAGTCAGCCACCGTGATATCACAATTGTGGCCAGCCAGCATAGTTAAGGAGCGATACAGAACGTCGTGATGAGGGTACCGATGATGTGTATGCTCGGTACGTTTCGATAACGGTCTACCTACTGGTCTCAATCTTAGAAGTTCAGATTCCTATGCGAATCCAGAGTCTATGTCAACAATCAGAGGACGTGGAAACAACTACTTGATCGTACAGTGTGCGATTGGATTAGCTTTAACTTCTATGCAGAAGCTTTGTGCCTTTGTAGGGTGCAATTCACTTTTCTCGATGCTTGGGCTAACCCAGGTTCTAGCGTGTGTGTCTCAAATCTGTCAGTAAAGTTTGAGGCCGGAATTGACAAGCGAATGATGTCATTGGTATGAGAATTAGGACTAGAATAGTACGTAGAAAGAGCGACAGGAATAAAACAAGAAAAGCAAGATAACAAACGGTCTAAATGTATCCCAAAACTAACGCTATGCAACCAATCATCTCCGATCTATAACAGGGCATCAGAACAGCGACCCTCTCATCAGTAAAGCAGAGGCTTGTCGGCTTTGACAAAAGCGGGATCGCAGACAACGAGGCTGGTATCAACGTTGATCGTCTCATTGTGCTTGTTGATGAAAGTCCAGGGTCCCTTTCCGGCATCGCCAAATGTAACATCGACGTTAGGACCGCGCCTGCCAAGGATCGGGTTGCCGTAGTTGTCAAGGACCTGGCATCTCAGATCCTTGTCTTGGATGGCAGGATCAAGAGTGAGAGTGAACATGTTGACGTTCTCGCCGCCGGCAGGCTGGGTCTCAGGGAGCAGACCGCCCTGAACAAAGGCGATGTTGCGAGCAAACTCGTCGAGACCATCGATGCGGACGTTGATGGGAGGCTCGGGAGCAGCCGGGTTGCCCTTCTTGAAGGCAGGGTCGCAGATGATAGCAACAACGTTCTGAGCGCCCGCTTCGAAGGTCCACTCTCCACCCGGGGCGTCAGAAAATGTGATCTCACGGTTTGTTTTGCGGTTGACAATGATGGGTTTGTTGTACTCATCGAGCACTTGGCAGCGGAGGTCTTGCTGCTTCACGTCTGCGCCTAGTGTGAGGAGAACGGTATCGTAGGGACCTGCGGAGCCGACAGGGGCCTTGGCCTGGCGCCAGCCCTCATCGAAGGAAGTCTGGGTGACGAGCTCGCCAGGACCGGAAAGCTGAACGACGATAGAATTGTCGGAGGTCGAGCGGCGGGCTGGGCGGGCAAGCGCGGAGGACGCAAAGAGAACAGAAAGGAGGATGTTGGTGTACTGCATTGTAACGGTTGTTGGGGGTTTCGTTGTTTTTGAAGACAAGAGTATAGAGATAGACTCAAGGAAACAAAAAAAAGATAGGAAAGAGATAAGGAAACGTAGATATTGCTTGACTTTGATTGTACTGTTGTGATGAGAAACCGATTGAGAGCGACATGGTCACGGCTTTATACACTTCGCGTGCAGTTTGTGGCATTTCCATACACGTCGTAGCTATTGTCGCCATGACGGCCATCCGCTGACCAAGTGGTGGGCGAACATGGCTGAGTCGTGCAATCTGTCGTCCGCTGCTTGGCTGCTGACAGTACTGCCACTCCGGCTCTGTGGAGCCAATAAGAACTGCACACTAATGGCGTCAGCTTTTCAGCCTCCCCCGGATCGTCAGCAACCGAACAAACGCCTGGCGATCCCGCTGAAACATCTCTTGGCTGTCAGCCTCTGAGAATAGTTGTTCATTTGTAATGTTCCTACTCCTGGTGCCACAGGCAGGCTACATGTTAGGAAACGTGACTTACTAGATCGCGTACCACGCAACCAGACTTTGACGCATTAACTAATCCGGATGTGAAGTTTGCGAATGTACCAATCAAGCGTGCGCTTGGATGACGAGACCCATGTACAACCCATCTTGCCGGTCTGAGATCAGCAGCCAATCCTGTGCCTACTTCCTCCTCATACACAAATCGCGTTTCAGGAGTCATGGGATCATTGTATGCCGTGTGGGGCAGCTTCATCTTCGTACAAAGCGAGTGGACCAGTCCAGGCCGCAAATAATTGAGCTTGGCGAGAAGTGGGGTTATAAACTTCTTGGTTCTATCAGGTGATCTGGCCAACAGGGAGACGACTTGTGTCAAGTTGTCGACCGGACCCAATTCATACCTGCGACCCCGATGTCGATATAGATGGGAAGATATCCGCAACAGTCCATGCTATATCGAACACTTTTTCGGCCTGGCATGTTAGCGTCATGAGCCACAATCGTTCAACTGACCTTACCATGCCAATTCCATGAACTTGCAGACTCATCATCGGCAATCTCATGGCAAAGATAATCAGCTCAATTGTGACTACAATTGGGTATCAGAACGTGAGATACTCATAGACTGACTTGGTCGATAAGAGACCGAAGCGCGGGAACAGCTCCCAGAGTTTGATTCGCAACCAGAGCTAGGGCACACGCACACTTGCCGTCTCTTCGTTGGGCAGCTCAAATATAGGTGGCAGCGCGGTCCGGACTTCACGCTCGAGCTCCAATAGCCATTCTTTGCTGTAGATGTTATTGGAACCATTCCAAACTGCAAGCACAAAGCTCATCAAGTGGCCAAATTATGGATGCGAGAAGTTGGAGGATCTGACCAAAGGAGTGTGTACAAACTCGTCCGAGGCGGAGGTAGGTGGGGCTGCTGCAGCGTGCTGGGTGTGGGCTCCCCCCAGTTCCTTGAGAATCGTCGCTTTAGCACCTCCGTTGCCTTCCTGTCTTCATGATGAGTTGTGGGCACATAAAAGGATTGCTGACATGCAGCCTGAGCAGGCCTGCTGCCTGTTACATTTGATTTTGTGGTGTCGACAAGCATCGCAGGCTTTTGCTGCCACTTCCTGAAAGTCGACCTTTCGACACGGGAAATCTATCGTCAAGCAAGCCCTCTAGAGTTGTCTTCTGCAATGAATCACAATCCATGAGGTAGTGTCGAACTCGCCTACGGCATACTTAAATAGTCATGGCGAATTGCTCCCCTAAGATTGACCGAGTCTAAGTGACTTTTGGGACTGCAGAGTGGAACGAACACATTCGATCTTTTCGGAGACGTAGTCGGAGGTTCATGGAGCCAAGTTGGACGCACCGAAACCAAGTCGGAGCTGCTGTTGTGCGGGGTATTATCGCGGAAGCATGCCGTGCTTGCACGCCACCGAACCACTCATATACGACCATGGCATACCATCAAAATACGAGGCTCTATGACGGAGCATAGCCAAGACTTCAGGGCACCCTTATTCCGGGAACTTGGCAGTCTTCGTCTCAACGGTCTCGTCACTAACGCTGTTGCCTCCTTCTCGCGTTACAGAAGAACCTGGTTGTAAGAAGAGAACCATCAGAGCACCCAGATACATCATCTACACGACAGTGGCGTGTGGGTAAACTCTGACTGCTTCTTATTATCTCCATAAATACCCGTTCTTTATTTATTTGTTCCTGCTACCTCAGAGTCTCTTTCCATCAAAGTTCTTGTCAGTCGTCAACAGTCAGACGTTACGACGCGCCATCGCAAGTCATCGTCTCACAGGTGAATTTCACAGACACAACATCCACGGTCAACACTGTAGTAAGAAAAGCGGGGACAACAGCTGGGCAATATGTCTTTCCGCAATGATCTCCGCTACCACAAACGAGTGTGGTGGAAAGAGGCGACCTTCTACCAGGTCTATCCTGCAAGCTTTAAAGACAGCAACGGCGATGGCTGGGGCGATATTCCTGGGGTCTTGGAGAAGATTGAGTATCTTGCCTCACTGGGGATCGACGTTGTTTGGCTTTCGCCAATGTTCGATTCACCTCAGGTAGACATGGGTTACGACGTTTCCAACTACGAGGATGTTTACGCACCGTATGGTACTGTCCAAGATGTCGAGAATCTAATCGAAGCTTGCCACAAGCATGACATGAAGTTGATCCTGGATCTCGTCGTTAATCACACGAGTGACCAACACGTATGGTTCAAAGAGAGCAGAAGCTCGAAGAACAACCCAAAAAGAGATTGGTACTTCTGGCAACCGGCGCGTTACGACGACCAGGGAAATCGAATGCCGCCCACGAACTATCGGTCGTATTTTGCAGGCGGCACTTGGACGTGGGACGAGCGTACAGAGCAGTACTATCTACATTTGTACGACAGATCGCAACCAGATCTCAACTGGGAGAACGAGGATTGCCGAAAAGCCATCTACGAGTCAGCCATGCGTTTCTGGCTCAGAAAAGGCATTGACGGGTTTCGCATCGATACCGTGAACAAATACTCCAAAGTCCTTCCCTTCGTTGACGCGCCCATCACCGACACGACATCGTTCACTCAATCTGCACCAGCAAAGTGGTGCAATGGCCCGCGTATCCACGAGTTCATCCAAGAAATGAACCGAGAGGTCTTATCCTGCTTTCGTACCTACGACGGTCTTTCGCTGGTTACTGTAGGCGAATTGTCACTCTGCCCGGACCCTTCAGATGTGATCCCCTACGTCTCAGCCCGCAACAAGGAGCTCGACATGGTTTTCCAGTTTGACATTACTCATCTTGGCCAAGGTCCACCGGGCGGAACAAGCAAGTATGACTTTGCGCCCTGGATGCTACCGGAGATGAAGCGCATTGTGGAAAAGTGGCAGACGTTTATCGACGGCACCGATGCATGGACCACTGTATTCAATGAAAACCACGACAACGGACGGTCAGTGTCGCGCTTTGCCAATGATGCCCCCGAGTGGCGTGAGAAGAGCGCAAAGATGCTTGCGCTCTGGCTGGTTGCGCAGAGTGGCACGCTTTTCTTGTACCAAGGGCAGGAGATTGGGATGATAAATGCACCGCAGCATTGGGATGTGGAAGTTGAGTACAAAGACGTCGAGAGCCAGAACTACTGGACTGAGGCTGTACGACTGGATGACGATGGGACGGACCGAGGAAGAAAGACGAGGATCAAGAGAGGTTTGCAACTCATGGCTCGCGACCATGCAAGACTACCATTCCAGTGGGATGCAAGCACGAATGGAGGGTTCTCGACTGGCAAGCCGTGGATGAGGGTGCATGATTCGCATCCGGAAATCAACGCAGAAGCTCAGGAGGGAGATGCGCACAGTGTGCTGAGCTTCTACAAGATGATGTTGGCGATGAGGAAAGAAAACAAGGACGTATTCGTCTACGGCGCATTTGAGCTCCTGGATCCACAGGGCAAAGACACATTCATGTATCGCAAGCACTACGAGAGCAAGACGGCAGTCGTGGTGCTGAACTTCACAACGAAATGTCAGGCCTTGCCTAACGAACTCGTCAAGGGACTGACACTGCTTGTCAGCTCGTACAAAAACGTCAGTGAGGATGCTCTGCAACCACTTGAGGGCAGGATCTATGTGAACTATTGAACCATATACTCGCCGTGCTACAAGCAGGCTCACTCGTACGCTCCTCCGCCGTCGCACTAGACGAACGTGCCAGAATCAAGTTGTCACAACACATTCCGTCACACTACTATCAGCCAGCTTGGTTTGCCTCGCCATCATCCTCGCAGTTTTGAGTCTCCACGCCGGCTTCGGGTTCGCCTCGTTCTCTTCGTCTGAGCTCATATCCGGCGACGTAACAAATAGCAACTTCGCCAAAACAGCTTAGTCCAACTTTTTGTCATCAGTCTCCAGAGTGCTTTTTGCAAGAACCTTGATACACTGCCTCACGACTTCGACATCAGTTACAGGGCTGCAGGCGACGACTGCTAATGTCAGTAGCTAGCCGGCGCAATGCCGGTAGACACAGCTCCCTAGATAGCTACGTGCGGGCTAGTTGGAGTGTAAGTGTATCATAGCATTCGGGGGTATACTACCAAACAACCAGCAATGCTGCGCCTGCCATGCACCTGAACACAACCACACGCTTCTCCGTAATCTTCTGCTGTACATGTTTTTCTCGCATCCTGCCCCTCGTGCATCCATGCTCATGGGCTTTGCATGAAAGGAACCTTGCTATACAACTCATCGAACTCTTTCCCAATCCAACCAACAGTCTTACCCGCTCTCCCCACAACACCCAGCCCGCCCGCAAGCCACAGCCCCGTGACCGCCGCCGCGACGCCATTGATCACATACCACCTCCTCTTCTTCTCCAAATCCCTATTCTCCGAGTACACACTGACTTGACTCGGCTTCCAGCCCATCCACTGCGCAACACCCCAGGCAAAATGCCACACGCCCGTGGTCACCAACGCGCTGAATCCAGCGAACGAGATGAACGGATGCGTCGCGAAGCCGTGAGAGATGTACGACAGACTAATCAAGCTGTTATCGCCGTGCATATAAACGGGCAGAATGCGCGTAGTCCAGACGTGGAAGCTCGCAAGTGGAAGCAGCACGTAGCCCAGCAAACTCGTGCCGCTGAGCGCCGGCCATGGAATCGAACGCTTGTCTGTGACCGTCTCGGCGCCGTAGCGCTGTAGGGCTTGGCGCCGTCTGTAGAGTCGCAGTGCGACGCCCGAGGTTATGTGTGCGAGGAGCGGGAGGGCAACGACGAGCGGCTCGGCGAGCGTCGATTGGTAGTATGGCCGTGTCAGAAGGAGGTACCGGTTTGCCTCGGGCACGGAGCGGACGGCGAGCGGGATCAGAGAGGTGTTGGCGATGTGGAAGGTGGTGAAGATGCCGAAGGCGTACGAGGAGTACTTTTGGATCCGGGTTACTGGCGCTGTTAGTCTTCCTGCTGTCAGGTCTTGTCGTCACGCTGCGACGTACACCACCACACCGGCCCATGGCTGCCGCCCAGCCCCAATGTCGTTGTCGTCCTCCGCGGCAGTCCAAACTCTTCCTGTCCCTCGCGCTTCTCTTCAGCAGGGAAGTACCCTTCTTTGAACTCGTTGGGCGTCTCTTCTACCGGGCTGGGCTCGACTTCCGTCAGCCCCATCACACCCGCTTCTTCATCGTCGAGGGTTGGCAGCGCCGGCGGTGGTTGCGGCGCCATGTCGTGTGCTGTGAGGCTGCTGATTCGGGCGAAGTTGATAGGTTGATGGCGGTGAATGCGGTGTGGGTCCGGTGCGCGCGCTGCCGAGGCTGGGGTTCGTAGGTACCAAACTGCTGGAAGGGAAGGCTGTTGAGCCTCACGTCACTTGCTTGTCTCAACTTCCGCCGACATACACAACATTCGCAAACAACATCAGGCCCGACTGCGCATTTCCTGAGTTACCAAGTTCACGTTAAAGCCACAGCGACCATGCCGCCCCGAAACAACCCCCTCCCCGCTGCAATGCGCCTGTTCAATTGCTCCATCTGCGACAAAGGCTACCCGCGCCAACTCGACTACGAAAATCACCTGCGCAGCTACGACCACAACCACCGCCAGCGCCTTGCCGATATGAAGAAGCTGACCGCCTCAAACGACGCCGAGGGGCAGAAGCCAAAGCAGGGCGTCGAGTTACGGGCTGTAGGCAACGGCGCGCTGGCTGGCAAAGGCTTCACAAAGATTGGTGGTGGGGGAGCGCTGGGGAAGGGCTTCACCAAGATCGGGGGCGGATTCAAGAAGGTCGGTACTGCTGTGGGTGTAGACAAAAAAGACGAGGACAAGCCGGAAGAGGTCACAGTGGGTGAAGCGGTGGTAGCACAGATCGAAGAAGCGCCGCAAGAGACGCTGGTACAAACTGAGAAGAGTGACGATGTGGTCATGGGCGAAGACGGCGAGCACGAAGCCATCACATGGGAAGAATACGACTTCACCAAGCCCACTGGCTGCAACCACGCAACCTGCGGCGGGTGTAAGACCGATGGTGTCTGGGGCGGGAGCTGGGTCGCCGTCTGAGTTGCAGGACGCCCTGCACGACAGCCTCTATAACTGATCATCCCCGACATGCTCTGCTTCGCCTGTGCAAGCGAGCGATACTCACACCGCGATGTACATTCCGGTGCGACCCTCGAGCTTGTCATTCCCAGCCTCAGGATAACAACGCCAAACCTACCGACTATGCACGGTATCCCGCAGGCATAGCTTTCTAGAAAAGCATGTCTCGCAACCATAGAGGGCCTAATAATGGACGACGATTGGGCTTTAGTCGCAGTCCGCCACTACCTTGATCAGTACAATCATTTCAACACACCCTCCTAGTCCTATTAGTCTATCTTGTTGGCGGGCAAGCCCCGCGAGGAATCAAGCTCTTTCCTTTAGAGTAAGCCATGCAGCCGAGCACGGCTCCGAGCAACATAATTGATACCCTAAACTCTGCCACGGATAGCCTGCCGTCGGACCGCCCCGCTGTGATCATGGCCGCGCACTACAATGACCAGCCAGCCAACAACACAACACACTTCGTCGTGTGGGCTCGCGCGATCTAGGGCACTCAGCTGGCCAATATGACGTACGCAGTGTATAGTCGCAGTACGTGCGACTGGGCTGCCGCCTTTCACAAGGTCCCCGAGGAGATAGACGATGTGCTCGCAGAGCGAGGTACAGCGACGCGCGCAAGGCTGAGGGTGGATCTATAGGCGTGCAATATGAGAAACCCGGAAGGGAGCCTGCGCTGCAAGTAAGCATCTCGAGCCCGCCATCTCGGTAGCGCCCGAGTGCGCAAGTCGAGTCGGAAGGAAGGGAAGTGGAGATGGTCATTCTTGGCCGAGCTTCCAAGAAGGGTGGCGCCGGTGCCGCTAGAATGACTAGCTGAAACCAAAAACAACGTAGCTGCACAGGGCAATGCTGGTTGAGCGTAGATCTCCAATGTTACCTTCCTGTTGACAATGGATCTATAGACTGGGTAGCTAATAATCAATTCATTGGCTTTGTACCAGGTTGTATTCCCCCGCACACATGATCGTATCGCAGCACACGGGAAGCTTGCTTGGAGCAACAAGCCTAACCCAAGGCTCCAAAGACACTCAGCCCTAGCCCCAGTTAACCGTCTTCTTTCCGTCTTTGCTCATCTTTCGTATGTGGGTGATCCTGAAAACTTGTGAGGAGACGGATACATGCACCCGCATGAAGTCGCCCACAAAGGAGTCCCGCCACCGTAATTTCTAGAGGTGAATCGACAGGCGGAGTGCCAACCGGCAAGACACCCATACGAGCCTTAGAAGTCAGTGCTTTATTGGGACATTGTAATATCTCTGTGCCCTTGTGTTGTGCTTTACCGCATTTTGTTGCATCTCGTCCCATCTGCACACTACGTCAATGCTGCATTGAGCTAATGAGAAGTAGAAATCACCGTTGAAGGTAGACCTCGTATCTGACCCCAAAATAGAAACAATTGTGTCCGTGCTAGCCCCCGTTATTACGAGACGAAAGTGGGCATGAATGTACGTATGAGGTTGTAGCTACCACTCGATGTACATAAATTCGTCTCAATTCCCTATCCGTATCCATCATCATCACTACAGTTCAATCATCTCAACTCTCAACACTTACTCTTCACCCGCCCACCAACCAACCCATCAATCATCATGCGCTTCTCTGCTGCTGCCCTCGCTCTCGTTGCCAGCGTCTCTGCTGCCGCTGTCCCCCGTGCCCAAGGTGACAACTGGACCGTCAGGATCTCCCAGTACGACGGAGGCGACACCACTGTCACTGCTAGCTTCCACAGTGAGGCCAACCCCGATACCTCGCGCTTCGGTTCGCGCTTCACCTGCATCATCGACGACAAGACGACGCCTAACTGGTGCGACCACGACGGAGTTTCCGCCGACTTTGATGGAAAGAGTGAGTCTTAACCCCGACGTCCTGATCATGAGACTATAGCAGAAACTTGGAATTGGGCTAACATGTCCATCTTATCAGTCCTGAAGCTTTCTCAGCACGTTGAGAAGCCTAACCCCGCCACCGTTTTCGGCGAGGGTGAGGTCGTCCTCGAGTACAGCGAGTACAACAAAGCCAGCTACGGCGACGCTACCATCGAGGTCCAGATGGCGATCGCATAGAGGAGGCTTGCTATTGTGGCATTGGCTTCAGGAGACGACTGTGACGTTCATTTAAAGCATATTGTAATACCGGCAGTTTCTTGTAAATACTGTACAAAATTTCTATGCAAGATATAGAATACACTTCGCGAACAGGGTTGACTGTTCGTTACGATCCCGGCTCTGTAATAAACATTTTATGAACACACCCAGTGGCCATGCTTCTGTCTGATCTAATGTGCCACGCAGCAGAGCTGTCTTCTGTACCTGTGTCTTTCAGTTCAGTAGAGACGTAGGTGGATGAGGAGGCAAGGTATCAAGGACGCCAGCGGCTAGTCGCCCGTGTCATTTATTGCAGATATAGGGTTTTCCTGTCTCTTCCGAGGTAAATACAGTTTTCGTTGGCCGTTCCAGCGTGTTTTGCTACCACTTCTCCGCACTTGCTGTACTTGCTGCACCGTACTCCTCTTGCGTATCATACAGTGTTACAGCAGTTCTAACAACAAGGACTGTGTTCTCGGAACTAACGCTTCTTCTTAGTCTGAGAGACCCGGTCGCTTGTGCCAAAGAACTAGCAGTGTCCCACTGGTTGCTCGTAGGAGATAATCCATGTCATGTCGCCATAGACCCATACGTGTCGGCAGCTTTGCTAGAGCAGAAATCATGTTCCGGTGTTCTCCAGCTTCCCTGCATATCGTCTCTAGCTAGGACGTGATTGCGCTCGTAGCCGTAGCGGCTACTGTAGGGTTAGTGTTGTCCAAATCACCACTGAGATTGGAAAGTATACGAGTACGGGGCTCGGTGTGATTTCTTCGCCTTCTCGAGGTTTGGAGATCAGCGCCGTACCCTAAGGTAGAATCACAAAGACGTGTGTGCTACTCACGTAAGTCTGAGGAGGCTGATGAGCGGAAGATTCTTCCGACGCCATTGTTGCGCAGCGGCTCGGAAATCGCGAGGGAGGAAGCTGTCAGTCACGATCATCTTTGTACTGCCGAGACAATGTGTACCTATCTTGATGCGTGTTTTTGAAGATGTGCCTTTCGATCAAACATCCCCTCAAAACCCAACATTCGAAAATAGGATTGGCATGCTGGTCTGTCTTTGATACAGCAGGGTGGTTATTGAAGGGGGTATACTTGAAGGGGCACGCTAAATGTCGTTCCGCTACTGGAATGTTGTCGGTGACAGCGCGGTCAATAGTCGCAGTGAAAGAGTGCATGTTGTTGACTTCGACGTACTCACCAGAGCTAGAGATCAGGCTTGTCGTCCGCGAGACGCTCCGTGTTCTCCTGCCATTGCTCAGTGCAACTTCAAGCTGTATGGAGAGCAGGCCAAGCGCAACAACTTGCAGTACTTCTAGGTGGACACCTGCCGCATCAACAAAGCAAACAAGGCTGAGCACCCGCTGGCCAGTTAGTTAATGTTTCGCTAGTACTGCAACGCAACAAACTGTTACGTGCACCTGTCCAATGTACCGACAAAGAACAGGAAGTTCAGCAAGTCAATTATTGACTCAAGATAGAAGTCTGATCCCAGCTCAAGCCGATAGTTCACGCGTGTGTGGACGCTACAAGAGTTACTCGCGCCTAACGTAGTCAAGTTCTTCTTGTCGGATGGCACAAGCTCAGTAAAAGTGTGTCGCCAAAAGTTCAGATCCACAAAAAAGCGACTATCCTTTACAACGTGCTTGAAGGGGCCTCGCTCTCTCATTCTAGCATTGTAAGCGGTTGCGGTGGGCACAAATCGGCAGACAAAGCTTCAAGAGGATACAGCGTACTGTCTAGCCGGCATTGTCGACGTTGACATAACGCCCATCTATTGCGAAGATACAGAGCAAGCATTCAAACAGCTTCATAACAAGATCTAGAGTCAGGAAGAGAACGCTAGGAAATAAGGTGAGTGCCTGCGCGACTTACGCCCTTCTCATCCCGTCCCGTAATAACAAGAAACGCACTAAGAACATAAAGAGTAGATTACTAGAGGGCTTGTACCGCTAGATGCTTAACAACAGCAGCTTCTAGCAATGGCACAACAACTTACAGAGCCAGCTGTTATAGGTTGAAGGCGATCCCAGCAAGGGCAAGACAATGCTGCTCTACAGCATTATTAACAAGCTGCAGAGGACAGTTGCTAATAGTGCTTCTGTGGCTTAATTCTTCTGCCGGGCTACTAACTTGCGCGTTAACAGCGCCACAGCTGTGCTGCGTAGGCTGCTGTACTTGCTTGTCAGCGAGTAGCCGGCGCTCACCGCACACGTTCGTAAAAGGTCCGACCAAGCGGGCAAAGCCGTGTTCGAAAACTGGACCATCCTGAGCACGCCGCAGCTAGCCACCAAAAGCATCGAGTATATGGAGCAGACGCACATCCTTATACATGCGGGGATCAGAGATACGCAGATGACGCTGAGCGTTGGGGAGAAACTGTAGGTACAGTGGACGCGACAGACAAGGCAACCTGCCTCTAAGAGCCTAGAATCATAGCACGCAGTTAGTAGAACTAGTACCTAGATAGGCTGGCAAGCATATTTAGATAGTGGTTGATGGAAGACGGGAAGCTTCGGAGACAGCTGGTCTCATTCAAGGGATGAGGTAGGGCGGCGTGGATCAACGTCCGCGCCACGTCCGCGCCGCGTCCGCTGTCTGCCACAGCTTGTCCCTCCGGGCATAGCTGCGCACTACGCGGCTGAAACCGAGGATAACCAAACCGAACCAAACCAAACAACACCAGAAACGTATGGCGATGCTTTAAAATTGAACATTCGAGCTTCTTCAACGCGTTCCGTTCACGCTGGATGTAGTGGGATACTGTTCGTACTACGATTTGCTAATAAAATGGATCTAGTGTCACTTTATCGCACTAAGTCGCGGGGTGTGGCTAGCATTTTGCAAAGAATAGTACCCATGCTAGCGCGGTTGCCTGAACAATTCTGTGTCCTTTACATACGGAGCAATCTGCATTTCATGTCTTATCGCAGAACACACAGAGATTGAGTTGCTTCATGATGGATATCGTCGCGAATGCGAGCGCGCCGGCATTCACTAGGCTTCCTGTGGAGCTTTTGGACTCGATTCTAGATCTCTGCGTTCCAGATAAATCAGAGTATTCGTATTGGCGCCAAATGTAAGTTGCAACTAACAAATCCAAGTCAACTGTGTGAAAACATCTAACGAGGCTATGCAGCACCGATGTATCCACGCTCAAGGCACTCCGCCTGGCTTGCAGGCAGTTTGCGTACCTTCCTGCACTCAATAGTGTTCTCTTCCACAGGCTGTGTTTCATCGCCTCGCCAGAGAGCGTGTGTCGCGCAGAGACTATGGATCTTTCTGGCATCAGACCCTTCGTGGAGAAGGTTGTGTTTCAACCATCGAAATACAGCTGGGACATGACAAATGATATCCACGGCCACATCAGCATGATTAACAAGTTATTTGCCTTCTGTCAGGAAAAAGAGGACGAAATGAAGGCAGAGCATATCCACGAAGAGACGCGATGGCGAGTACACTTTTCTGGCAGCAGTGAGGTCTTCGAGCTCGGTTATACAGACTTCATTCAAAAATATATGGATGGAAAGATGCCCATCTCGAAGGATGAGATCGAAGCGTCCTTCGAGAAATACATGAAAAGCGCTCTTGAACTGCGAGGCATGTTCGAGTCGGGCCAGGTTCACCACGCGTGGACAAACATGCTACTTCAACTACCAAATGTGCACGCTTTCGGCACTGGAAGGTGGAAGTATGAGCACCACCACAAACATGACTGGCGCAAGCACAATGAGGTGGTTTGCCGGCGAATCCAAGCGCCGGTCGGGGAGGCGGTGTTTAACACCGCATTGGCGAGCTTGATATCTGCAGGGTCGCAAGTCGAGAAACTGCGCATCAACTCTATGACGAACTGTCACTTTGCGTGGGCAGACAACGGTACCCTCGACGCCCTCGATTTGTCCTGCCTTCATGCTCTTAAGCTCGATATTGAGTGCTGCCACGATTTCCATCACAACTCCCCGCAGGAGGATGAAGTACGCATTCGCTTCAACATCGCTGTCGCCGCCTTGCTACGCAAATGCCAATTCAATCTGCGGCACTTACGTGTATTGTCGACCCACTGTCCAGATTTCGAATGGCCACCTACACACGCTGGAGAATCTCATAAGATTCCCCCGCTGCCAGCCCTTGAGAGCTTTACAACCGAATTAACGCTCCTGCTACCTAACTTTGCAGACCTGCTTCTGCAGTCTTGCAAGCTGAAACATCTCCAACTCAACTTATGCCTTGGCGTTCTTGACGACTGGCGCGAGCTGTGGGATGCGATCCGCAACCATCCAAGCCGCATGCTGCTCACGTTTGATCAGCTGCCATGCAATGAGGTTGCAGAAGTGTCAATGGATCATCACACTGGCGAGGCGAGCAGGGAGAAATGGAGAGAGGATGCGTGGGACAATATCAACTACAGTTTAGAGAACTACCTGTCGGGACGTAGGCATTGGGACCGCACATTGCAGATGTGGTTTGGGGACGGAGATGGAGGCCCAACGGACGATGAAGAGGACGACAATAGCTCGGAGGACGACGGTAATAGCTCCGGTAGTAGCGAAGGAAACTAGGAAGACATTGATTATGAACCTACAACTTCTATAGTGTGTAGCATATGTAGACCAATACACCTATATAATAGTGTTGTATAGATCTCTACCTAAATATTAGAATAATGTACCTTGAAGGCAAGTAGGATATATAACTAAGTAGAATATTTTCACTAAAACTCTACTAAAGTTTATTCTATTATGGTCCACATACGCAGAAGATTATCTTCAACAAGTAGACAACGTTCCAAGAGGCATTCATGCTGGGGTGGGAGGAGCACGTAAGACAAAACACGCAGGACTCGTTTTAGACAGAGAACCAGCCAGCGTTCCATGCGTACGACTAAGGGGCGAACATCAAGACAGATGTGGCTGAACAGCTGCGGACTGTGCCAAAGAGACCCGACTTCGGCCCGTTGAAGAAGAGTCCGACTCTGAAGAACAGGCTGTTGAAACAGCGTACAACGAGCGGTCCTGTGACAGCACGCCAGGAGTCAGCGTGATCGCTCAAGCCGGTTACGACTACAAGAACTTGTTCGTAGGTGGGCTGCACCAGCTTCAAACAGAGCCCAAAGACAAGTACATTCTTAGCAGCATCAAGACAGTCTCCCATGCTCTAGCAGTGGACATCAGCTGTCTGGACGGACAGCCCTCCAATCTAGACAACAGGCCAGCGCGCTGTCTCCTCACCAATCGCAACATAGTTCTGCGCAAGTACCAAGGGTTGCGCAACTTTACCTTTTTCCCATTTGCCTTTCATCCCGCACACAGCAATTTCTCGTCACCGCAGCGTCCAGCCTTCCTAATGGACAATCTCCTCATAGCTGTGCAGAAGAACATCAGCTATCAGCACAACAGAGCAGGCTTGCTAAGCTATAGATACTTCCAGGGTTACTCAAACATTGAAAGAAGCATTCTGCATAGGCCTAAAAACTTGCTTGCCACTAAGGTGGTTGCCACCGCAGCTCTAGCGCCGCCTAACCGCGACGGCAACCTACTTGCTCGTGTAGCTGCTAAGCAGGGTCGTCTGCCGCAGCATGTGCGGGGGCAACTGACGCCCAACAACCCCAAGTCTTCAAGGCCATTTGTTCGTGAAGGACAGCGAGTCGAGAACGCCATACCAGAGGAAGAGTATGCATTTAGAACACAACAAGTGCTCACTTATTAATATTGCTATGCATACTAATCTGATTGCTATGAATAATGTCTACGAGAGTGTTTTGCCGGTGGAGTATCCCCCGCTCATTCTCAGATGAAGAAGAATCACATCAGTTCCACACTGTTGACTTGCAACTGAGTGTACTCGGGCCGTCGGCTTACTACTAGGTTCAGCGGAAGGCCTCCAGGTCTGCGACGCCACTGGAACTGCTCTCGAAACCCTCTTTCATGGAACCTCAGACCTGAAGAGTAGGATGGAAGTAGCAGTAAAGGTGATACTGGTCCCATACGATGGGATATATGCACAGCAGCGACATACTCGAATTGAGAATGCGCCATCGCGAAGCCGTCGATACGGTAGTTTCGTTCGCGACCTGGGAGCATTATCTAGCAGTCTGTTCCGTCCACGAGGAAGTCAATCTACTCGAATTACTGTTATCCTCCCCTGGAGCAATAGTGGCAAAGAAGATGCACTCATCTGATGACGAAGCTTTGGACCTACTACAGGTTGATCTGGAACTGCGGTTATCATTCAATTGGATCCTTTCTACCAAGCCGGCCGCTCGCTGCGTGGCCGTTGTAGCCGGGCGTTCTATGTATGAGCCAAAGCGATGCATATACTCGTACCAAGGATATTTCATGGCTGCCAGAACCCTGGGTATATCAATGATTGTGTTTGACGAACCAGGACGTTGGCTTGAAGGCGAGGAGTACGCTCATCTTCGGGACGAGTTCATTGCCATTGATATTTCACTTACGCGATACTTTCACATACCTGGGACGAGGACCAAGAGGTGGCGTACGTAGATTTGATAAAGGGCCACCGAAGGAGGAAGAAGGAATTCCAAAAGATTCAATTTTGCGCAAAACAGGCCGAGCGTGATGGTCTGCGTTACTTCTGGATAGATACCTGCTGCATCAACAAGTCTGATAGCTCGGAGCTGTCGGAGGCTATTCGATCCATGTTTCGCTGGTACAGGAATGCAGACCGATGCTATGTTTACCTTTCCGACGTGTCAACCAGAGCAGCTAAAGATTGTAGCGACACCCACTGGAAAAGAAAACCGGGCATTAGGAAGGCCAGATGGTTCACTCGTGGCTGGACACTTCAAGAGCTCATTCAGGAGTTCAACGATCACGACATATGCCTGTCAAACTTCTTGATCTGCCCAGCCTTGACCGTTTCAAGCCTCCTTCTCCCTCTAAATGAGACTTCCAATGAAGACAGAGGACTGAGGTGCGACACTAAAATTGAGATGTCCCGATCCATTGACATGGCTGTTTTTCAACTATACGATGACATGAGCAACTCTGCCTCCAGTTCCAACCCGGTCAGCTTCCAAGGTCTGCTGGATATCATCGATCATCTTTTGTCGCCGCGAGTCAGTGTCTTTCTCCAACCTCTCCAACGTCTTCTTGTAAAGATCGTGCGCCTTTGCAGTCTGACCAGTTGTGCGGTATATGTTCGCCAACCCTGTCATTGCATTGAGCGTATCCCAATGAAGAGGTCCTAGTACTTTTTCCTTTGCAGCAACCACGCTGGCAAACATGTTTTCCGCTTCGTTCATTTGCCCCAAGAGGCAATGGACGTAGGCCAGATTGTGCCATGTGCGGAGCGTCGAGGGATGCTCAAGTCCCAACACCCGTCTCCGGAGATCGAAAGCTTGTTCGAACATTGGGAGGGCCCGAGTGTAGTCGCCACGAAGATTGTAGTATCGCGCGAGGTTCTGAAGTGTTCGCATAGTGAATGGATTCTCCATGCCAACAACTTCTTTTAGCTGGTCGAGCACGTACTGATACTCATCCTTCGCTTCATCGTACCGCTTCAAGCGGAGCAACGTGGATCCAAGGTCGTTCCGGGCTGCTAGGACCTCAACCTTTTTAGGGCCGAGGTGCTTTTCTAGCACCGTAATACCGCTTCTCATCAACTTCTCTGCTTCCTCATATTGGCCTTCGTTATGGACTGCCATTGCGAGACGGACTTTGACACGCGCAGTTGCCACGTCTGAAAGGTCGCCGTTAGTCTCCAAATACTGCCGATATAGTGGAATTGCCAAGGTAGGGCGCGATTGAAGTCGATATAGCTTTGCCAATCGCGGAGTGATGGCAAGTATTGCTTGATCAGGCTCACTCTGCAGCGGGTCACGGCCATCCAACGCCAACTTGTAGAATCGTTCTGCATCGTCGTATTTGCCGTAAGATTCGTACAGGGACGCGAGATCAACCCACTGTTCCGGCTCCAGATCATGCTGAGCCCACTGCTTAGGATCCTCCAGGACTGTGTCGGCGTGAACGCGGATTCGCCTTTCGAAGGCTATGTCGTCCGCAGTCCAGTCGTATTCGCTCTTCCTTTGCACTGCTTTCGCTAGAATCTTCACGGATTGCTGCGCGTACGTCCGTTGCGTATCGAGGTCGAATCGTTGGCGCGCCCAGATATGTATGAGCGTGTGAATGGAGAAACTTTCGTCGCTATGTCTTCGAGCGAGGCTGAAAGAGAGGATCTCCGAGAAAAGCTCATGTACTTGTCGCTCTGAAGCCACCAGTTAGCACGATGTAATATGTTTCAACAGGTAATCCTTACCGGTCTTCTTATAGCCGCGCTGGAATAGTTGCAGTGGTATGTCAACATTGAAGAAAAACGAACATGCAATGAGGAGTTGTGCTGCTTCTTTGTCCCGTTTTTCCAAGAGTTGGTACGATGTCTCCCATGTGGTGAAGATGCACTCATCGTATTGCGAGTCGAATGCCTGAGGCTTTTCGTGCAACAAATCCTTCTTGTTCTCGTGATAGTGCTTCATATATGCAGCGAGCGATATGTCCTTCTGAAAAATGTATGCACCAGCCTGGTCAATGGCAAGTGGAAACTGCCCCAGCTCCTCTATGATTAGCATAGCCTGTTTCCCTGTACGAATCAGTCGAAAGATCGTATTGAAGCTTGTAGTAACTTACTCTCTGCTTCCGAAAGGTCATTGTCATCTTTTTGGCAGCGGTGAAGGAGAAGCTGCAGGCTCTCTTCTTCGGAAAAACAAGGTATTTCCATCGCGCTGCCGTTCTGAAGGCCGATTCGGCGTCGGGTAGTAATCAAAATGGTTCCTGATCGTGCTTCTGGGAGATACCTGTCGATACGGCAGCGCTCAGGGAAGTTCTCGGGTTCATAACTATCAAACACTGCGAGCCATTGACTGTTACTTTCGACATCCAGCCACAGCTTGACTGCGTCTGCAACGCAGTCGAGGGCATGGTCCTCCTCGGCGACCACGGTACCATCGGGATTGACCAAATCTTTGAGCTCGAGATATTGAGCAATCAGACCAGTGGGTACGGAATAGCTTGCGAGTTGGCTTTTGTGATAAGCAATGATCTTGTTCGCCACCGCCAGAAAGCTCGCCCGAATGGCGCTGATGTTGGCAGCATTGAACCAAAGTATAGTCGAGTAGTCTGCTTTGTGGTCCCAGCAATACTTGAGGGCGAGTTGGGTCTTTCCCACACCACCTGGTCCAAAGAGCACCATCGATCGCTTTGAGCCGAGTCCAGAGAGCTTCTGTCGCAAAGCCTTTCGTTGCAAGTCACGGCCGACGAAGAAATTATTCTTGAGGGGTAGGTTCGATCTGAGATCGAACTTGCTGCTCTTGAGAAGTGCTTCCAAAGCTTGAATGTTGTCCACGGTTGGTTGAACTAGAAACTATAAGTCCACGCCTTGCGCTCACTTCTACCACGTACTTTGACCTGGCTGCGAAGCATCCCACCCATCCCAATTCTTCTTGACCGTAGCCACAGCATCGCGCATTATCAGCTTCATGACTTGCTCAACCCTTCGGTATGCCTGATCCTGAGCCGACTTGAACTTTGTCATGGTAATGTGGTCTCGATTAATCGCAACGGCTTCCGTATCCCATGCCGGTGGTGCAGCGGACCATTTCGGAACGATCTAGACCAACTCAGCTTTTACGCCCGAATTGAATGCTGCGCGTACATACAACAACAGAGGTTCCGTGTAGAAGACGTGTAGGGCTGGTTTCGTAGCAATTTCGAATCCGGAAGCTGTCGCGAATTGTGTTGAACAGACCAGTTTCACGCTCAAGCCACTGTGAGTGCTCTCCCAGCTCCTTGACCGCGTTGTCGTTGATGCTGTAGTAGACCTGCGCAATTTTGAGGGCGCTATGTCCGAGGGGAACGGCACCGCTACCCTCGTGTGGTGTCCCAAGGAATAGTATACCAAATGTCGACAGCTTGATACCTTTCTTGCTTTCGGTCTTGTCCGACAAATTTGCGTTCACAAGCGCCTAAGAATGTCAGTGTAACAGAACATATGGCTTCTATTCTCTCTTACACTCTTCAGTACAATCCCACCCAGGCTATGAACCACGAAGAGTATGGGCCGGCGAGTAGTCTAAAGCCCGTCAGTAGCAAATCTTCAAGACATCAGATCATACGAACTCCTTCTTCCTCTCGCAGATCGGAAAGATGCTGTAAAAGCTCCTGAGAATGGCCTGGGAGAGTTTGTAGTGATGCTAGGCCGTTGGGCACATGCGTTCTACTGTCATAGCCGTACGTCATGATTCTGCTACGGGAGAACGATGGGTCACAAGCAAGCAAGTCTTTCAACCACAAAACTCCATTTTCATGAGTCCAGGTATCCTCGCGGTGCCCGTCCAGTCCGTGAATGGCAATGATGCTGTGAAAGGATCAGGTCGAACTTTTACAGGGCGATATTCACTCACTCGAGCAGAGGATCTGCATCCTCATGTAAGACTTGAAATCCCCACGGCTCATCGGTATCCGCTTGCTGTGTCGCTCCGGCATTGTTGCCCCAACCAAGCATACGTGAAAGGTAGTTCATAACGTAGGGGAAGCGATGCAACAGTATAAAGTAGCTCGAGGGTGAACGATACAGATTTGCAAACGATGTGTTCGTGCAGCTGGAATGGACGGGGGGAGGAAAAGGCGGAAGGAATAACGAATGAAAACGCGCGGGACTCACCCTCAGCTGAGGATTGAGTCTCCATCTTCTTGTAGGCGGTTAGTCTACGCATATGATTGGCCTACTTTGCGGGATAGGTTGAGGAAGGTAGCGAGGTACATGCGGGTAGATGAATCTGCACGTCTGCGACCACCAATCGCACTCAGTCGTGAGCCAAAAAGTCCCCAATGCTGGTAATGATCTGCATGAGCCAGAACGGTGTCGTCTTACCGGTCGTGATCGATTCAGCCTGCTTACCGGAGACATAAAGCGCGTGGCGAGCCCCGCACTGCCTCAGTCTTCTCTTCTAAGAGCTCAGTACCACTCGACCATTGCAATCTATTGTACCTTTCGAATCGAAGCATCCATTCCGATCCTGGAGCTCCACAGCTACGAGAATCCGGTCATGTCTGGCAGGTCCGCGAGTTTGAATGATGGCGGCTCAACCAACAACGGCTAGACCAAGGTACGTTTCCAAGTTGCTTATCGTAACAACGATTCTCTTTGACATTGAAGCTAGGTACTCCGAGATCTACGCTTGATGAAACCGATATTTTCCAGTATTCCACCGCGCGATCAATTCTCTCAACAAGAAACGTGTTTGTGTTGGCTCATTGACGTGGTTCCTGATGAGATGATGATGGCAAACGGCATTCTCGAACTGGTGTCAGGCGAAAGTTTGACTGGACGATGAGTAAATACAAGTAATATATCAATTTCAGTCATTTTGACAAACAACGGCATTCCGTGACGTAGAGGAAACGAGCGGTTACCGTTCGGGCCTTCTTATCTTACTAACTCACGTTCCTCCCGTACCTACGGCTGTACGGATTCAAGTTTCGCTCGTACTGGCTATAGAGACTTTAGCATGCGAGCTTTCCGCGGAACGCAGCTGCCCAGCCAGGCTGCAAACACTAAATGCTGACAGCAGCAAAAGCAGAGGCTGTGATGGCCGCGGCTACGTCGATAGGCCGCTGTACCAAGGATGCGGATGCGACCATGCGTTCGAAGCCACCATGCAGATGGCAACACTACAAGCCGGGCTGGGACCAAGGCTCTGGATTGTAGCGCACTTACTCGACGTTGTGAGGAAATTCAGGCGACACCTCGCCAGATCAGAAGTTGAGCCTGCTGGCCTCGATGTCTTTGTGCGCCATTTCCGCTGGCCGGTGCCGTGCTCATCTTTCGGGGTGGCAGTGCATCGGCATGTGGGGTGTTGTTGGAGGTACGAGGCTGCGCGCGACGGCAGGGCGATTGTATCGCGCCGGCCTGGCAGCAGCGCCTGCTACGCTTCGCTGCCAGGCTATCGCAGTCACGTGATGCATGATAAGCTCGGCCATAGAATGTTCGGCCACCTATAGTGTTCGGCCACCCTACCACAACCCGTTACTCTCTTTTTGATTAACGTAAGATCGGCCATATAGTGTTCGGCCACATATAGTGATCGGCCACCCCACCACAACGCGTTACTCTCTCTCTTTGACCATCTATTCTCTCAACGCTACACTCATTATGGACGCCCGTGAGCTTGCTATACAATCTGCTATTGCAGATCTCAATTCTGGTGTTTTTACAAGCCAGCGAAAGGCTGCACAGGCGTGGGGCGTGCCTCGATCGACGCTATAAGAACGCCTTAACGGTCGTCAACCTAACGCGATAGCTTACTCAAATCAACAGCGATTGACACCAGAGCAAGAGCGCTTTCTAGTAGAGTAGATACTAGAAGAGGACTTACGCGCACAGCCTCCCTCCTATCTGCGTGTACGTGAGATGGCCACCTAGATTCTGCGTATAAACAGCGACAACAAGCCTCTCAGGCAACTATAGGTACCCTATTTTATCACCTGCAACCCACGCGTTGCCTCTATTATTAGCTGATTAATTGAGAGTACACGTACTACAGCAGCTTAGTATGAGACAATTCGCGCGTTTCTTGACCTGTTTGAGCAGACAAGAGTAGAGCTAGGCATATAGTATGAGGACATGTGGAATATGGATAAGACTAGGGTTGCACTTGGAGTATGTACTAACGCGTAGGTGCTTGCAAGCGCTACAAAGAAGAAGGCTTATATTAAATCTCTAGAGGATCGCGAGTGGGTATTAATTATTAAGACAATCTTAGCCACTAGCGTTAAGCTTTAATGCCTAGTTATCTTTAAAGGCAAGCATCTCTAATCAACCTAGTTCTTAGCCTAAGGCACCCTAGAGTGGCTCTATACAACGTCAGAGAACGGCTAGACGTCTAATTTGATTGGCTACGAATGGTTACAGCGTATTTTTATACTAAATACTGCCCCAGCTAACAGCGGCTATTGTCTCCTCCTTCTTGACGGCTACGGCTCCTATATACCTATTAACTTCATGTGGCTCTGCAAGGTCAACAAGATCTACCTCCTCTACCTCCCCGCTCACGCCTCCTACCTGCTCTAGCCTCTAGATCTTGCTCCTTTCTCTGTTCTGAAAACACGCTATTGTAATGAGATCTGAGCTCTCTCTGCTCTTGATGACGCAGCGCCTGTTAAGAAGGAGCGCTTTGTTATATCGTACAACAAGGCAAGAGAAGAAGCTCTATTAGAGCGTGTTATACGAGCTGGCTGGCGCGCTGCTGGCCTTTGCCTGTTTAACCCAAGCCTAGTACTGCTCTTATCGCAAGTAGCTGGTCGGCTATTGACTCCTCTACCTACACAGGCCTTAGCAGCTGCCTCTAAGTTAATATTTATAACACCTTGGAGCTTACAGGCTCTATACAAAGTCTAACAGCAGCTGTTGCTGTCAGAAACTCTCTCACGAAGTACGCGGATAGTGCTTAGCAAGGCAGGCAAAGCTATTGCAACAGCAAACACTAGAGCAGCTTAGCTAGAAGCTGAGAATTAACAGCTTAAATACCAGCTAGATTGTCACAAGATTACTTGTACAAGAAAGCGAGTTTAAGTTAACCTAAATGAGCGATTTAGCAACGTTAAGGCTATACAGGCTGCTGTTGACTGAGCAGCAGCTCTACAGGCTTTATAAGCAAGCAAATTGCAAGAGCAACAAGCTTAGAGAGCAGCTACAACAGCAGCAGCTCTTGCTCTTGACTCTATGTGTACGCAGTGGCAAATATAATCGTTGTTGTTGACAGAAATCACGACTCTATACTATATAGGGGTGTTAGGTAGGGTAGCTGATCACTATATGTGGCCGAACACTATATGGCCGAGCTTACCTAACGGGCAAGCAGAACACACGACCGAGCAGAACACTTTTGCCAAGACCCCACCAAAACTTACCCTATTACGGCCTAAAACACTGCACTTTGGCCCTGCACAGGGCAAAATAAGCTGTAGTATTACTTAAAGACCTCTTCTACTTCATTCTTGCACGTTTGCGCGTTGTGCCTACCCTCTCTGCACTGTCTACAGCGTTGTTGCAATAGTTTACCTCCTTCTGCGCGCACCTGCTTCTTCTGTTTCTTTCTATTATAACGCGCTCTAAACTCTGCTAGAGCTATTAACTGCTAGCCTTCTTTGACTGAAGGGATCCTCCCTCTTAAATCTACCTCTTTTTATATAATTTATGCTCTGTAGTAGCTGCTAAAGCTGCTTAAAGCTTAGCGTTCTCTTATTGTGCTAAAGCTAGCTTATTGTAGTAGAGTAAAGTGGCTAGCACGTAAGGTTAAGCCTAATAAAGATCGGCTTATTAGGGGTCTAGACGGCACGTAACTAGGTAGTAAGCCTAATACTTTATAAGGGCTTAGTGCAGAGAGAGAATTAATAACTTACCTATCTAATATATATTAAGCATAATATTCCCTTATAAATAGCAACTAATGTGCAACTTAAATACCTTAGCCTTAGTTCTTAGGACATCTGCAGTAACAGTCTTAGAGACCCTAATAGCCTATTAGGCAAAACTACTAATAAAATAGTAAGATATATAGGATAGTCTCTTAGCTACTAGTATTATAGAGACCTTGCAGACTCTAAAAATTAACACAGAATATATGCAAGGCCTAGACTAGCTTAAAGCAGTTAAGTATAGATATATAAAGCAGCTAATAGAATTATAAGGCTAAAGTCTTTAATAGGCTTATATACAGTGTATAGAGGTGCTAATAAGAAACTATGCTTTTATACACTAATATTCCTAGCATAGACTAAACTATATAAACCTTCTCTAAATAGTAAGCCTTAGTAGGCTGTTAGGTTACACTCTAATAGGCCTAGATAGATACCTATATAGCTAATAATAGTATAAGCTATCTAGAAACTAGCCTATAAAACTGCTATAGAGATACTATAGAAATATTAGCTTAGCAGCCTTATCTAACAGCTTCTTACCTTCTTTTATATTACTTTAATTGCTGCACTTGCCCTTATTATTGCAGGCCTTAATTAGCTTCTTAGCAACCTTAATATATCTAACTAATACTTTAACAAACTTATAGGAATTAACTCTAATAATTATCTAGAATTAGGGAAACTCTTAGCTGCAGGGCCTCCTATCTTACTAGAAGAAGATACTCTATCTAATAACTCTTAGAAACTGCTACCTAATAAACTCTTAGGATAGTCTAAAGAACTGCTAAAGACTTCTAAAACTCCTAGAACTAAGACAGCTCTAATAGACATCCTAGCTAACTAGGAAGTTTGTAACTGTTACGATCTTAAATAACTAGTTTCTAACGTTAATAATTTTAACTAATACAGCACAGTAATTACGCTAACTAGAAGAATTATATATTAATATAATAGAAGATATTAGTCGTTAGTATTTCGCAGAAGATTATATAAAACAAGGATTATATAATATAATTAGTCTTAGCGTATTTAGTCTAATTAGTAATTAGTATAATTAGTAATTAGTGCAATTAGTATAATTAATAACACTAAGCACCTTGCAGACCTTCCTAGTACATAGTATATAGGAATATAACTCTTAAGGTTTATGTTTAACCTTGTTAATTAAGTTTGTCTTTAGATCTTAATTAACCTTTAAGCTAGACAGTTTACTCTGTACTACTTATTATTACTCCTGCCTTTAAGACTAATAGATTATATCTATACACCTTATTATAACTTAACCCCTTTAGCTTCCTGTTACTATATTTATCCCTATAGATATTGGGATATCGGATTCCCGACGGGAATCCGTGCCAAGCCGGTACGTGCACGCTAAGTAAGCGAGGAAAATTAAGAAAATATAGAGTAGAAATGGATTAACGGCGGATTAACGACAGAACAACAGTAATAAATAAGATTGGCAGACCTGTATTGTGCAGAATTTGGCGAGGAATCTAAATCTTCAGTCAGATCTAAAATCCGTCTAGTAGTTGTTGAGATGCAAGGCTGTGAAGGTGAAGGAGCGTAGCAGCTAGATTAACAGCAGATTTGCAGCGAATAAATAGTATTGTCAGGCCTATATTGTGCAGAATTTAGCGAAGAATCTAAATCTTTAGTCAGATCTAAAATCTGTCTAGTAGTTGTTAAGATGCAAGGCTGTAAAGGTAAAGAAGAGCTATAGTAAGATATATACTATATTTATAGCTAATATATATATAAGTATCAGATAAAACTATTAATTTTTTCTTTTTTAAATTCTTATTATAGATCTTAGTCTTTAATTAGATATAAAATCCGACTACTTATAATTATTATATAAGGGTATAATAGTGAGAGATAGTAGGAATTAAATTACTAGTAGTTTTTAAAAAGGCAAAGCTTTAGATAGTATAGTAACTATAAAAGTAAGTATTAATACTTATTTTATATGCTTAAGTCTTTATTAAGGTAGGTAAAAATATTAGCTAGTAAAGAAACAAACAACTAAGATATAGGCATTAGTAGTAATAGGGATAAGAGGATTTTAGAATAGAGTAGAGAGCAGGGAGACCCTAGGTAGAGGACCCTAGGGCATAGTCGCAATTTG